>JAZEWT010000009.1:16929753-16945305 GCA_036362905.1 Mordacia mordax | reverse complement strand
TCGGGCACACAAACCCCTCCACCACTGTAAGGTGGCGGTTCAAGGAGGGGCAGTTTTAACATCAATGGTTAATAATATCAATACAGTTCCTGGGTGCACCACCTTGACCAAACCAGACTGACAAAGTGTGGTGAATTATAGTCCAACAAACTCTACGATGCAGAGAAGCTTTGTGACAGCTGTAGATTGACAGAAGACCATAAATTATTGTTACTCTCATGAGGCCGGCGATTGTGTTAAAGGTCTGAAGCAAGATGGTGAGATTCTGTAGGAGTAGACCTTGGAAATCAGGGTCGAACAAAAAAGAAAAGCAGTGATGCATCAATGACGTTGGCTGTGATGACCTGTTACAAATGATGTAATCCTTGACATTATTACGTATTATTTCTTTTTATTTCAGGATAATATTATGCTATTTTTATTTATAAATTTATCTTCATATTCATCCGCATTTGCACAAGAGACGTCCTGTCACGAGCCAAGCAGTCCATACAGGAATCTCGCGAAGCAGTGCGCCCCACGCATCGGTGAATCTCCGTAATTTTATATTTTTGTATTTTAACTTGAGCAACACGTAACATAGCTCTGGTATGTATGGCTTCTATGCTGCAGTGAAACCAGGGTGACATTAAGAGGCCAGCTTGTCGATTTTATGAAAGAAAAATCCTCTTTAACAATAATTTATTTAATGGTAAACAGACAGCCTTTATTGTAAAACAATGCACATCCAATTATGTGTCGTCCAAAATCAATCATGACCCTCCAAGATTAATAGAATTATCCACATATTTGTTTGAACATGGGCCTACTTTAACCTGACTATGACCTGGATAATCACTATTGTAGTTTATCTAAGGTTATTATATTTACCACTTTCGCTATTTTGGCATAGTATAACCTTTCCTTGTAAATGGAGATAGAATTGCTGAGGTTGTTGGGTATGTGGGGCGGAAGGCGGACAGAAGTCAGGTAAAGAAATCTGCTCTGTGGTGGCGTTGAGAGAGACGAGGCTCAGAGCGAGGCTCAAATAGACGTGGATGGAGGTGGTGAAGGATCAAAAGAACACCGCGAGCTTCAACTCCCAAGGTTGCACAGATCGAGGTAAGTGGAGAAAGGGGATAATGGAGCAACCGGCCAACCCAGGTAAACATGGATAATGGCCTTTAAACCGGTGGTGGTTGTTGTTTATTTCATTGCAGTTCTCACTTTTAAACGAGACTCCGTATGCCTCTCCCTCTGTCTCTTTTCAGCGATCCACGTGACTGTGCCGAGTTTCGGTGGAACCGATGAGTTTGGTTTCACGTCCTTTTTGGCCTATCAAGCTCTGCCCAGCCTCGACGTGGCCTTTGAGTTTCTCGTGAAGCTCACGCTCGCTAACAACTCCTCAGCCGTGCGTGACAACCTCATTTTCTTCACGGGGCAAAGGGGCAAAGGTGAGGAGAAGGCTGCTCAACCGTCACGCAAAGTAGATTCCCTTTTCGTACGTAAGCGCGTGTTTTTTTTCTTCTATAGTCCATGATCACCCAATTCATTTTTTAGCCAAGCTGCGTTCAGATATGTACATGCATGGCGAATTGAGAAGTGTTTCATTTCACCTTTTCTGGACATGGCAGCTTAGAGGCATCCAGAGAATCCTTTTGGGGAAAGATATTTTGCAATCCTGCTTCAGCCTGAAAAAAAATTCTGTTTTGTGGGTGGGATAACATTGGATATTGGAGATGGATTGAGTTTGTCATGCATATGAACCTTTTTTTGCCACTGTTAAGCTTGAATTTTAATATTTAATATGACCCATGCTTCACACCAGTTGTACTTTTAAATATAAATGCTAATGCAGTGCAGCGTTTATAAAAAAAAAATGTGCATAATAATAAGAATACACTTTATTCGGGACATTCTTGCTGAGTCTTCAGACTCTTTAATTGGGGGGGGGGACTGGTAATGTGGGATGTTTGGCCAATTTCTTTTTAATAAGCGTTTAATAAAACATGTCACTATATACTGTATTGCATTTACAATGAACACATTATATTTCATCTCATCTCATTATCTGAAACCGCTTAATCCTATATAGGGTCACGGTGAGCTGGAGCCTATCCCGGAAACACAGGGCGTAAGGCAGGAATACACCCGACGACGGGACGCCAGTCCATCGCCGGGCATTGCGGGACAATTTTAGTCTGCGAGCCAATCAACCTATCCAGGAGCATGCTTTTGGACTGTGGGAGGAAACCGGAGTACCCGGCGAAAACCCACGCGGACACGGGGAGAGCATGCAAACTCCACACAGAAAGGCACCCGAGCCGAGAGATTCGAACCCGGGAACTTCTTGCTGTGAGGCGTCAGCGCTAACCACTGGGCCACCGCGCCGCCCCACATTATATTTAAATGAGCAAAATAACTTAAAGTTGAATATCTATGGTACTTTTTCAGCTGCAGAGAAGTGAGAAATAAGCACTTTCATTATTACTTCGTTAACAGTGATGCATATTTTTAATATTATAACCTACATGTGCTTTGCAGTGCGTGTTAGTGTAGCAGAATTATTTTTCCAATTTAAAAAAATAGCTTTACAATGCCGTCATGACATGTGAATCATATACTCGGTGTTTTATCGTTGCTGGGGTTATAAACTGCACAATATCGTATGGTTTTAATCTACTGTAGTCGGAAATAAGTTTTAAAATTTTAAAATATGGCATATTTACACACACGAGGCCGCTTTTTTGTAAACGTGATATTTATATACGTCCAAGAATGTGAGTACCCAGTAGTTTGTATGAAAAATAATATTGCTAATATTAATCATCCCCAACTTAATAATGTGACATTCATCATCATCATCGTGAGCTGTGATCTTTCCTCTGTTGGATGAAGACCACCCCACATCATCTCAACCACCCTTGGTCAATGTAGCCACTGCGTGGCAATGTACGTCGCTGAAAGGAATTATTGCCGATGGTCAGGAATAATAACGGTGAAACTGGTGGCATTCCAATGAGGGAACGTGTTGATGTAAGTATTCACGGCTTGATGTAATAATAGTGGTGAATACAACTCATAACGTGTGGCAGGTATTCATTCAATTTCAAAGGTATTCAATCGAAGGGAGAACGACTGCAAGACGTGAGGAAACGACAGAGAGACGGGGGAATCGGCCACGTGATTAGCCGGCGCCAATCTGCCAGACACTACCTGTTTTATGCTATCATACTATCGGCCGATTCATTTATGAATGGGTTTATTTTTTTTTCGTTTTGGGAACAAACTGGAGAACGCGGAGGAAACCCACGCAGAAGAGGGGGTAGAACATGCAACATCCCCCCCCCCCGTGCCCGAGGTGGGCATCGATCTATCAGGCAGGACTTTCTCTCCTTAATGCGCACGTTACCACTGTGCCACTGTAAAGCGCTGCTCTTTTGGGTTAGCAATGTCGAGCGTTCCATCTCCTCCGTGACGTTTTTCCATTTCACGTTGGAA
Source organism: Mordacia mordax (assembly GCA_036362905.1). Classification (NCBI taxonomy): domain Eukaryota; kingdom Metazoa; phylum Chordata; class Hyperoartia; order Petromyzontiformes; family Petromyzontidae; genus Mordacia; species Mordacia mordax. Next base: position 16,941,825 of record JAZEWT010000009.1, on the reverse strand, counting down.
GCATCATTAGGATGCCTGGTGATGTCTTCACGGGGTTCCCGAAAGAGCAGCTGTCAAGAGGGAACATGCTGAAGAGGACGTTCCTTGCTGATTATAATATATTTGGTTATTAAATTAACTTGCCAGTTGGTTCAGCAGTGACCGGCTTGTGATCAGAAGGTTTATAATTGAAATTATGGCTGGGAGTTGACAAAGCCCATTATCCCTGTGGTGTAGTTAAACGAGTACCATTGTGCGAGAAAGTCAACAGCGATTGTTCTGTGGAAACCCTGCCACAAGAACGTGGAATATACGTCAGGGGCTTACAGTGGCTCAGGGGTTGCAAACAGGAGATGATTGCCTCGGTGCTTCTCTGACTGAGAAATCTCTGACTTCATGTTCGGTGGCAGTGCGTCATTGTTTTGTAAACTCTATTTTCAGTAGGGGGCGGCACGGTGGCCCAGTGGGTAGCGCTGTCGCCTCACAGCAAGAAGGTCCGGGGTTCGAATCTCGGCTCGGGTGCCTTTCTGTGTGGATTTTGCATGTTCTCCCCGTGTCCGCGCGGGTTTTCGCCAGGCACTCCGGTTTCCTCCCACAGTCCAAAAAACATGTTGCTGCATAGGTTAAGTGGCTCGCAGACTAAATTGCCCGCAATGCCCGATGATGGACTGGCATCCCATCCTGGGTATATCCCTGCCTTACACCCTGTGTCTGCCGGGATAGGCTCTGGCTCACCGCGACCCTGTACAGGACTAAGCGGCTTCTGACAATGAGATGAAAATAAAATACCAACCTGAAGCTGTATATATATATATATTTTTTTAAATATCAAAAAGAAGCGTCAAACCAATGTGCAAAGTAAATCTTTATGGTGGCTGTTGGATGGTTTTGTAGTGGTACATTGTCCTTGTCTTACTACGATGGTCAAGCTCACATAATATAATGATAATTGCACTTCTAGAGCGCTTTGGGACGGTGACCTCGTCTGGGTGACAAGTTCATCTCCCAGCTCATTGGAGGCGAGTGCGTGTCGGTCACGTGACGACCAAATAGGGCCTTTCTGCGTCTTCATAAAGTGGCTACACAGCAACAGGACTGTGTCACAGCCTGCATCTTGGAACAAAGGTTACTGTTCGAGTGGTATTGTGGTGCCACATGGTCACCTACCAGACAGTAGCTGTGTATTGTCCATTAATGCAAGGGGAGATTGGGCCGGTGGCAGGCTGAATGGCTCGCGGACGTCATGAATTGGCCCCTGCGCGTTCACTGTGGTGTTACATGGTCACCTACCAGACAATGGCTGGGTGGTGCTCGTTAATACAAAGAGGAGATTGGGCGGGTGGCAGGTTGAATGGCTCATAGACGTTATCAATGGGACCCTGCGCGTCCCGGGTCTGCATAATAATAGTGCCGTCTAGTGGATTCGGGGTGGCCAATGGGCAGCAAGGGAGGGGGACATATATGACGGTCGTGCAAGAGAGTGTGTGGGTGAGCGTGAACTTTGCTATCGCCGGAATAAAGATTGTTGGTTCGAGACTATGTCCCGCTGAACTTTGTGGAATGGCCAAGACACGACTAAGCAAGCGTACCTGGCAGCCGGAGGAGCCGGCGCCTCGTGTCGCGCTCCACGACGTTTCGGAGAGAGCGAGAGTGAAGACGAGGTGACGGGGCCCAGTCCAGCGCAAGAGCGCTCGCCACTCGATGACGGAGCGCTGGCTGGGCACGACAGTTTTAAATGTGATCATTTATCTGTAAACTTGCCTCATTATCTGTAAACTTGCCTCATGAATGACCTCTATAGTTTGGCCTGTGTCTACCTTGAAAGGTGTTGTGGCAAAATGTCTGTTGGATTCGCAACGGTTGCGAATTCCCTAGTTTCTACTATATCAGTCATCCCATTGGCAACAATACAATGAATATCACTTTAAAGTAATCAAAGCTTGCCCTAAAGAACATCTAGCTCTACAGTAAGAAGATACATATCCCCTTGCTGACTCAAGCTCACGTGTCAAAAAATTGCTGTGGAAAAGAATTTTAATTATGGAGCTTCTCCCAAGCAACTCTACAAGGACCCTTTATCCTTTGCACAAAATGGGTCACACATCCCCAATACATTTTGCTATTCTGTCTCGTGATATTCAAATGTATTTACGTTTTTTTTTTATCCTCCCAGCTGGAGTTTTGTTGACTTAAGTAGAAAACTGAATTTAATATGTTACAACAAAATTGGGCGATCCCTAAATATATCCATATGTGAAGCGTGCTGAGCTGTTTGGTTTTTTATAGGCGACGTGGGCACCAAATACATGATGGTAGCTCATCAAAGCGGTTCATATATATGGGAATTAAAAGTAGCAGCCAAGTAACCTAAACACATGTCTATAAATGTAGAGGAACCTGAAGAAAAATCCACATGACCGTAGTGATATCCTGCAAAATACAGTTGAGGGTTGGATGCGAACGCACGGTCTCCTGCGTGTCAGGAGAAGGAAATAAGATCTCCTCGCCACTTCAGCTCCTCACTGAGCTGAAACCATGAGCTCTCCACATTTTATGGACCAGTTGCTATCATGGGTGCTTGACATCCAGATTGAAACGCAGGACCACGAGGTTGCTGACTCCGTGTTTGGACCTCGCAGCGGTCTGGTCTCTGGCACACGAGATAACAGCCCCACGCGTGTCTGTTGGTGTTTCCAGATTGAATGGCTGCTGCACAGGTTGATCCAGGTTCTTTGATTGTCCCCGTCCACGCCCAATGATGGCGGATATTGGAGCAAACATTCCCAACAGGATGCCTTTTCTGACGCCAGCCTCCTTTCGTCGGTCGGTCTTCAAATCGTTATTAATCTGGAACCTCCCCTCTGGTGAAATCTTATTCGATTTTTTCTTTGGTACAGTTTTTTTTCTCTTTTGCAGGGTAAACCCCTGTGGTTGGTGTGTCTAGTGGCGATTTTTAGAGGATGTAATGATTGCCTAAAATGCTTTACCACCACAATAATTAATTAAGCCTATCTTGTAGCTGATGGTTATAATAAGTCGTATAGAATACGTGTTCAGCATTATTTTTTATTAACAGCAGAGAGCTATTATTGCCTCTTGTCTTTAAATTTTCGATATTAACAACCAACTGTAATTAACAATTAAACGTGCGTACAAAGAGAAGATTTATGCAATTTAAAACGTTAACTTCACTAAGTTCATGAATATCAGTCGTCAATATATTGATGCATTTACGCAATTTAATCTATAGTATTTCCGATTGTAAAGGTTACAGAGAAGAACCTAACAAACGCTACCGTTCATAATATGGACAGATTTAACTACGTTCTGTATGTTTCAGCTCAATGCAGAATTAATTTTTCCAAAACGAAGTATCTATTTCTCAAATGGTCTGTTCTAGAAGATTATTTGAACAAATACGCTATGTCGTAAATAGCCAATTTGACAGAAACTATAATCAATACAATCTATACAGGACAAAAGAATATAACCATATGCCTTTTTTCTGTCTTGTACGTCTCTGTGTTAGCCTAATTTATGTTGTGTATATCTGAAACGGAAATCTATTTGAAAGCTCTTTGTAATTGTAATTACGTCCATAGGCTGTTTAGAATATGATTTCAATTACTGTTGCAATAAAGGGGAGGGGCAGCACATTATGATTATTTACACGATGCCAAAATGTCTGAGATTAATGTCCTCCCATGAATCAAACACAGTGCAATGAATTTGATTCAACCGTATTGTGCTTTGGTGTTGCTCATGACGCTAATTACGTTTCACACTAAATTTAAACATGTACCCTGAAGCTTTCTCAGTAAATATTTTTAATTACCGTGTTTAATAAGGATGTATTGATACCTCGCTACTGCGAAGGTGGATCCAATTCCTCACTCATTACCCTGAATATCACTCACCCACGGTTGCACTGAATGTGTTTGTTCGTGTAAAGGAGAATCATAGTATAGTGGTTAGTATTTTTAACTAAGTCTAAGTTGCAACAGATATAAATACTTCATGGAGCAAAATGAGAAACGGATCACACTTACGGCAACGTGGCTAGATTATATTTGGAAAGTACGGGGTAAAGGAAATTGCTTTCCAAAGTTGTACTTTCGGGATAGTCGTGTCGAGTGCACCCCCTCTGTACGTCATGAAGTTTCGCCTCCCACCGTGGAGACATCCTCTGGTGTTTTGAGTCTTGTTAACCTACATGCGGGCGGCGCGGTGGCCCAGTGGGTAGCGCTGACGCCTCACAGCAAGAAGGTCCCGGGTTCGAATCTCTCGGCTCGGGTGCCTTTCTGTGTGGAGTTTGCATGCTCTCCCCGTGTCCTGGATAGGTTGATTGGCTCGCAGACTAAATTGCCCTCAGTGCCCGGTGATGGACTGGCATCCCATCATGGGTATATCCCTGCCTTGCGCCCTGTGTCTGCCGGGATATGCTCCGGCTCACTGCGACCCTGTACAGGACTAAGCGGTTTCTGACAATGAGATAAGATGAGATGCTATCCAACTGATTGAAAGCGGCTAGCATGTCGTTGATCATCTGTCACATGTGAATGGAGAACGGATGCTTTTTAGGATATTAGAATACCAGGTTTTTGATTGACGGTGCCATTTATTTATTTAAATAGCCGTAAGATATTTTTCGCATAGTGTAATGTGTTACCGTACATATAAACAAACACACACACACACACACTTTCATTACGGTTTAGAAGAAAATTTGTTTTATGGGTACTGATGCTTGAATTAGCTTAACTCCAAGCATCGAGTGCGTAATCCAAAGTAATTGGAAATTCATGTAATTAATTGACTTGCAATCGGCTTATGAATTGGTACAGAATTAGAAATTTTCAGTCTTTTAAATATAAATAAATTGTACAGTAGTTTTAACGGACGTAGCAAAAAGATCGGGCGGCGCGGTGGCCCAGTGAGTAGCGCTGTCGCCTCACAGCAAGAAGGTTCCGGGTTCGAATCTCGGCTCGGGTGCTTTTATGTGCAGAGTTTGCATGTTCTCCCCGTGTCCGCGTGGGTTTTCGCCGCGCACTCCGGTTTCCTCCCACAGTCCAAAAACATGCTGCTGCATAGGTTAATTGGCTTGCAGACTAAATTGCCCGCAGTGCCCAGTGATGGACTGACGTCCCATCGTGGGCATATCCCTGCCTTGCGCCCTGTGTCTGCCAGGATGGGCTCTGGGTCACCGCAACCCTGTGCAGACTAAGCGGTTTCTGATAATGAGATGAGATGAGTGAAAAGATCATTTAATTTCCTAGCCTAGGTTTTCACGGCACCATGAATGAAAATCCTGCATAAGAGCTGATTTTTCAAGATAGTTTTGTGGAGAGAATGAAATGTGGAGAGGTCAACGTGGCTATCCTGAAAAAGCTGCTCTTGGGAGCAATTGTCAGATATAAAAAAATATATTATTTCGACCATCATCCTATGAGCATCAGGGTGATGTGTGTTGGTTTCAGTTTCTAATGAACATGTATTATGCTCCCCGTAAAGCTGGGTTGCACCATGGTGTCATCTGCACCTCATAGGTGGAAAGTCCTGTTCGAGGTGGTTCGATTCCCACCATAGTGGTGTTTGTATGTTCGGCCCCTGTTCTGCGTGGGTTTTCTCATTGTTCCCTGATTTTCTCCCACAAATAAAATGAAACTCCCCATTAATGAATTGGTCGCCGATATCATCGTAATATATAGGATGTTGAGTCTGGTGGGTTCGCACCGGCCGACCACATGGGTGACTTTCTCCCCCCTCTCCACCCATCCAATGCTGTCTCCTCGACTTAATACATCGACGTGCAGGATCATGACTTGAACTTTTATACATGTATACGGGGCATTTTGCATTTACCTGGCGTCTGTATGCGCGTGCCCCGAACAATGCTTTATGAAACACTGAGAGAGATGAATCTCAGGCAGGGAGGAGGTACGGAGCCGAGGAGAAGGGGGAAACCCTGGAGCTCCTCCCTCTCGAATATGAGCCGGGGAATGCGGCGCGTGTCTGAGCGATGCACTCCGACTGACACGAGTAAGCTTGCACAAATGACACACGTCAGACCAGACAGGTTGCATTCGGGTCCGTTTTGCGAGCAGCGCACCTAATTTGATGTCTGCGCGCACAATGAAGGGGTGCAATTGTGCCAACTCATCTCTTTTGTCGCGTTGCAGGAGTCCCGTTAACGAGCGCTTGCAAGATTACTGGCTCCTTTCTGCTGTAATGTAATAGAGATCTATCTAGGTAAACGCTCTAAAGGCAGTTGAGTAGGCTATGAGAAAAAAAGAAAGTTTTTTTTTTACTTGCTGTGTTACACTTTATCACCTTTATTCTGGCACGGAAGCAATTTCTTAAATTTTCAAACCGCATAATAAAGCTGCGATGCCTTGAATAGTTAACGATTTAACGTGTCAAAGTTAAATCGTTAACTATTTAACGTGTCAAAGTCAAAGTTAAATCGTTAACTATTTAACGTGTCAAAGTTAAATCGTTAACTATTCAAGGCATCGCAGCTTTATTATGCGGTTTGAAAATTTAAGAAATTGCTTCCGTGCCAGAATAAAGGTGATAAAGTGTGGGCGGCGCGGTGGCCCAGTGGTTAGCGCTGACGCCTCACAGCAAGAAGGTCCCGGGTTCGAGTCTCTCGGCTCCGGTGCCTTTCTGTGTGGAGTTTGCATGCTCTCCCCGTGTCCGCGTGGGTTTTCGCCGGGTACTCCGGTTTCCTCCCACAGTCCAAAAGCATGCTCCTGGATAGGTTGATTGGCTCGCAGACTAAAATTGTCCCGCAATGCCCGGCGATGGACCGGCGTCCCGTCGTCGGGTGTATTCCTGCCTTACGCCCTATGTTTCCGGGATAGGCTCCGGCTTCACCGTGACCCTATATAGGATTAAGCGGTTTCAGATAATGAGACGTGTCAAAGTATGGTATTAAGTGCATTGTTGGCATTATGGCTTATTAGTGATCGTGATATGAGTTGGCTATGCAATGTTTCATTATAATGACTGATTCGTCACGCAAATGCTTAACGGGCCTTACATTTTACAACGTTTGTGTAATTACGTCCAATAACTGTATGCCTGTAAGTTAATTGCGTTGCGGTGCATAATTGTAAAGATTCGGTGATTGTCTCGAAAACATGCTCGTCTGCGAGGAAGATGATGGCAAGGGGGAAGGGAAGATCCCGGAAGGAGAGGGGGCTTGACGAGAAATGTAACTCAGCCGAGTCACACTGAGAAGTCAGTCTCAGGACGCCTGAGGAGGCCTCCAACGTCGGAGGTGGAACGTCGCGAAGGAGGAGCGCTCGACAGGGCTATCCAGAGAGAGCAGTTTTCGGAAGCATTTGTCATGCATCGAGTCGTGAAAACATACATCGGTACATTGTAAAGAAATATCAAACGTTTGGTTTGTCTCTCAGAAGTCGCTTTGAAAAAGACCACACAAGGATACATCATTCTCTAAATGTAGAAACAAATGAGCTGCTGTAGTCACCCAAAAAAAATATCAACTCGTTCATGTTCAAAGTGGTTAAACTTCAGCCGTTTGTTTTCTGGACGAATCATACTTTAAAAGCAGTTGAGATTACTGAAGACGATGAACATGATACTTGGGTGGGTGGGTAGCATACCAGCATTTGCTCAGATTAGATGTGCAACGAATCTTCATTATGATAACAAAATCAGGGTGACCTGGAGCCCAATTAAAATAGAGCTTGTTGTCCCACATTTGTGGAATTCCAGTTAGCCGGAATTATTAAAGAAGATGGTCTTATTGCATTCAGTGGCGTTTTTTTTATTATCTTAAACCATATGATTTGCTGTTTATTTATGAACAGTAAATTTCACTTAATATTAATTTGCAATGTTTTTTTTATTTGAAACAATAACACTAATAATGTATAATATACTCAATCGACAAACCATTCGACTTGATTTTGGATTTTACATATCGAACTAGAGCGGCACGGTGACCCAGTGGGTAGCGTTATCACCTCACAGTAAGAAGGTCCCTGGTTCGAATCTCGCCTCGGGTGCTTTTCTGTGTGGAGTTTGCATGTTCTCCCTGTGTCCGCGGGGGTTTTCGCCGGGCACTCAGGTTTCCTCCCACCGTCCAAAAAACATGCTGCTGCGTAGGTTAATTGGCTTGCAGACTAAATTGCCCTCAGTGCCCGATGATGGACTGGCGTCCCATCGAGAGTGTATCTCTGCCTTGCTCCCTGTGTCTGCCGGGATATGCTCCGGCTCACTGCGACCCTGTACAGGATTAAGCGGATTCTGACAATAAGATGAGATATGGAACTATTGCTGTGACTGCGCCCTCATTATACTTTCATTTTTTATCCACTGCTGGATGAGGTGTCCCCATGCAAGTGCCATCCCTTACGGCCCAGTGCTGCTACATCTGCATTACTCCTAGGTGTAAACTGACTTCATCGCTCCATCTCCACAGTCGCCTTCCTCTCTGACGCATCTCATATGGCTGCTGTTCCTTCATCAGTCTTGTCCATCAGCTGTCGTCCCCTCTCATAATGCGTTCTGCCCAATCTCATTTCTCATACTTATGCAATTCACACTTTAATATCCGGATTATGAGACAATATGGAAATGTTGACATGCCGTTCTCTCCACAACACTGTGCAGCACTTTGTGACCCTCGGGTGAAAAGTGCTCTTCTTTTATTACCACTAACTAATACAGACCTTGTCAGACATGCCTTCTGGATTCTAAGATCTCATCTCATCTCATTATCTGAAACCGCTTAATCCTATATAGGGTCACGGTGAGCCGGAGCCTATCCCGGAAACACAGGGCGTAAGGCAGGAATACACCCGACGACGGGACGCCAGTCCATCGCCGGGCATTGCGGGACAATTTTAGTCTGCGAGCCAATCAACCTATCCAGGAGCATGCTTTTGGACTGTGGGAGGAAACCGGAGTACCCGGCGAAAACCCACGCGGACACGGGGAGAGCATGCAAACTCCACACAGAAAGGCACCCGAGCCGAGAGATTCGAACCCGGGACCTTCTTGCTGTGAGGCGTCAGCGCTAACCACTGGGCCACCGCGCCGCCCGGATTCTAAGATCGCACCCCCAATGTTTTCAATAGTATAGGCTGGAAGTGTGTGTTATCATCTAGAAATATGGTTTTTGTGGGGTTTTTTTTAATTTTGCGCTGTTGGAGTGTTAATCTAAACCTCGCTTTGTATTCGACTCTCATACAGATGTAGATGGTTTAAAAAAAAACTAATTAACCCATTGATCGTGTTCAATACAATGTTCATATATTTTAGCGTATTGACCATGCCACTCACGCCTGCTCAGGAACACTTCTTCCTTCCTTTATTTGCGCTAACAAATATTATTTTACTTTCATTTGATATCGTCAGTTGATTTATTCATTTTTTTACTTAAGTGGTCTCTTCTGATCTTGTTGTTGACATGCCGTTCCCGTAAAAGCTGTGTGCATTGCTTTGTAGCCCTCGGGTGAGAGGCGCTTTAGAATTGCAAATATTATTATTCGTCAGCGATGTGTCTGCATGGTGTTTATTGGCTAATCTATGCTTTCCATTCACTGTCTTTCGGTATGATTCCAAGCGTGCAGCTCTCCGTATGGGGAGGGGAGGTAAACATCCTCAAGCCTCACCGATAACATTTTATCTTTTTTCCAACGCTTAACACACATTTTACACTTTGTGCTCATTATTAGAAACATGTATTTGCCCCAGGGTTTGAAGCCCATTAAACACAACACGTGGTATTTTTGGCTCAACTCCAGAGCGGTAATGTATGCTCCCATTCTTTGGACGAGCCGTAACACCAATAGACAGTTGCCTGCATCGACTGTTGTTTAATCAGGCCCTGGTGGAATGGGAGCATTGAGTGTGGCCCAGCCGAGAGATCATCACACTGAGCAATGGAGGAATTGTGCCATTGTGAATTCCCATCAGAACTGATCCCTTTGTGTATACTACTATGCGGTCAGTACAACATACTGTAAACAACTCAAAGGTCATGTATTTTTTATTCAAGACATATATATTTTGCTGTAATGATGTAGGTTTTTACGGTTCGATGCATGATGATTGCTTCCAAAAGCTGCTCTTTGGGGATATCCGTGTCGAGCGCTCTTCTTCTCTCCTTTACGACGTTTCGCCTCCCACGTTCGAGGCATCCTCAGGCATTATGAGAGTGAGTTCTTTGTGTGGCTGTGCTGTTCCACAAACAGCAAAAGGCCTGTCCATTTTAAAGGGTTCCATGGTCTTTCTTGCACATTAGAATTAAACATAACTTAATCGGATCCCACTACTGATTTACCAATTATTTTGAATTTGTATTTCATGAATGCCTGCTAACGCTGAAAATAATTAGGGATATGCGGTCCTTTTAATATTTTATGCTTATTTATTACTAAAAGTAATGGTAGCAAAAAGTAATAATTTTCGTCATTTCAACGTGACTTGAAATGTATTGCAAATGTTCGCTGAAGCAGCAACATCCAAATACAATAGATTTCCAATGGCCTGAGAGGGCCTAAAAGCTGGTGCAAGATTTAAAGTCGAGGTGAAGAGGTCATCACGTCCGGTGCCATTAATTTACCACACATTGGCGCTCTCCCATTCTTAGTGCCGCATCCTACGGTAGCCGCTCTATTGGCAGCGCGAGTCCAAGGTTCGGCGTTATAGGATCCCACGCTGTGGTTTCACCTCCACCTCCACCCCACTTACCATACCTGCCCTTCCCCCCATCTCAGCCGAGCTCTTCACGATCACAACCATCAACGCGTTGTTGCTGCGTGCGTCAATTTGGAAGTGTGATGTGTCACAGTAATCCCGCATCTAGAGCGTGCAAGTTCACTGGGCACTTTCTACTGTAATAATACATTCGTGCTGATGTAAGTTTTGATGTTTCAATGCATGAAGATTGCTTCCAACAGCTGCTCTTTCGGGATAGTGACGTTTCGGCTCTCATATTGGAAGCATCCTCAGGTGTCCCGAACGGACGCCTGAGCCTTAGAAATGTCGCAAAGGAGTAAAAAAAGAGCAATCGAGACGGCTATCCTGAAAGAGCAGCATTTGGAAGCAATTCTCATGATAGACATCTATTGCTCTACAATGGTTTTCGGATGCATCGTTTTTATTTTCCAGCTCTTTAAACTCTCAATCAGCAGTGCTCAATCCACTGGTGGACAAAGACCTCTATACCTTCTCTGTGGTCTTGGTCTGTGACATATATGCAATTGTAATGAACCAACGTTTAGTTGTGGGCTTTTTTTACCAAATCAAAATGCTTGCAGGGTCTAGCTGCTGAGAAAATGCCTATGTATTATCGTCAGTGTTTTGTTGGTGATAGCCATTTTTCTCCAGCACATGCGTTCGTTGTTGAATTTGCCGCAACTGCAGGCGTGGATGGGACCGACTTCTTGGCACTGGGCCTGGAAGGCGGCCGCGTGGTTTATCGCTACAATCTCGGATCTGGGACGGCGTCGCTGCTCAGCAACCCCGTGGACACTCGCCTGCGAGTGCACACGATCCGTCTGGGGAGAGTGCTGGCCCACGGGTGGCTACAGGTAACGCTGTAGTGTGTGCTGTGCTCTCTGTCGCCATGCCACGAATTTTAGCGGAGGGGGGGGGGAAGCCCCTTTAAAATTCGACATTGTGCTCACAATGGTTAGATGTTGAATTGTTGTCTGTGCAAAAGTGTATCGTATTATTTTTTGTTTTTCCCATGTCTGTAGACGTCTGCTTCTGGTACATGTAAAAAAAAACAATTTCAGTTTCCGCCTTTCTGCGCAGGCACTGCAAAATAGTGGATAATGATTTAGGAAACAGGTCACGTGAAGTGTGCACAAACTTGCATTTTTTTGTAACCATCCATCCATCCATCTTCATCCGCTTGATTCGGGACCGGGTCACGGAGGCAGCAGTCTGAGCAGCGATGCCCAGACTTCCTTCACCCTAGACACTTCCTCCAGCTCTTCCGGGGGGACCCCGAGGCGTTCCCAGGCCAGCTGAGAGACATAGTCTCTTCATCGTGTCCTGGGTCTTCCCCGGGAACTCCTCCCGGTGGGACATGCCTGGAACACCTCCCTA
>JAZEWT010000009.1:16897702-16912489 GCA_036362905.1 Mordacia mordax | reverse complement strand
TTGTCCGGCTGTGCGACCGCGTGGCCCGCCTGTGCGACCGCGTGGCCCGCCTCGGCTCAGTCCTATCCAATGTAAAAAAAAAATGAATCCGTAATGCAAATTGGTTATATAACATCCAATTTATAAATCCCCGGAGAATATCCCACTTAGTTGCAGGCTTTTATCGGTACAGGATTGTGTCTGTCATGTATTTGAGGATTGCAACTCCTCCGATCACGAATTCAAATGCCATGTTCAGTCTCCGTATCTCTTCGGCCTTTATTACAGCCAATGTCTCACGCCTTCCTCTCTCGTCTCGCCCTGTCCTTTTGTGTGCGTTTCACAGCTCTGCAAATCAGCGATCCTTTGTTCAGCAAAAACCGCTCGTCGTGGATGGCATTTGCGCCGTTTAGCGTTCGACATCAAACCCGCATCCGTATCCAGTTCCTGCCGCGTTCCGGACACGGGATCTTATTTTACACGGCTCAGCGCCTCGCTGCGCGATCAGGTACCGCAGATTGAAACCTGAACAAGACGCGCACTGCACGGCGTGCTGGCCGCGGTGGTTTAACCGTGTTAGAGGGCGGCACAACGGCTATGGGACAGCACGGTGGCCCAGTGGGTAGCGCTGTCGCCTCACAGCAAGAAGGTCCCGCGTTCGAATCTCGGCTCGGGTGCCTTTCTGTGTGGCGTTTGCATGTTATCCCCGTGTCTGCGTGGGTTTTCGCCGGGCACTCTGGTTCCCTCCCACAGTCCAAAAAATATGTTGCTGCATAGATTAATTGGCCTGCAGACTAAATTGCCCTTAGTACCCGGTGATGGACTTGCATATCATCGTGGGTATATCCCTGCCTTGCGCCCTGTGTCTGCCGGGATAGGCTCCGGTTCATCGTGACCCTGTAGAGGATTAAGCTGTTCTGACAATGAGATGAGACGACGGCTATGCAGAGTGAGCAGCGCTGTCGCCTCACAATAACAAGCTCCCCGGGGTTCGATTCCCAGCTCGGGTGCCTTTCTGTGTGGAGTTTGCGTGTTGTCCCCACGTATGCATGGGGTTTTCTCTAAGCGCTCGGGTTTCCTCCCACAGTCCAAAAACATGCTCATCTCATCTCATTATCTGAAACCGCTTAATCCTATATAGGGTCACGGTGAAGCCGGAGCCTATCCCGGAAACATAGGGCGTAAGGCAGGAATACACCCGACGACGGGACGCCGGTCCATCGCCGGGCATTGCGGGACAATTTTAGTCTGCGAGCCAATCAACCTATCCAGGAGCATGCTTTTGGACTGTGGGAGGAAACCGGAGTACCCGGCGAAAACCCACGCGGACACGGGGAGAGCATGCAAACTCCACACAGAAAGGCACCGGAGCCGAGAGACTCGAACCCGGGACCTTCTTGCTGTGAGGCGTCAGCGCTAACCACTGCGCCACCTTGCCGCCCTATAGAGAGTATATATGTACAAATATTTGCAATAATAATGATCAGCTTTTCGTTTTGTTTTTCAATTTAGCTCGTGATCTAAGCATTTTTATACAGACATTGCCCTCGCAGCGTTTACCACTGTATTGATGCAGATTTCCACATCTCGATGTGCGACATTATTTTTCAAGAGCCGCTCTTTCAGGATAGCCATGTCGAGACTCATCTCTTCTTCATGACGTTTCGCCTCCCAAACCGGAGGCATCATCAGGCTGATGACAAATTTGTGAGATCAGAAGGCTAATGATGATGCATCCAACGTGGGAATTGAGGCTCGTGAATGAGAGAGGGCGAAAGCTTGCTATCCCGAGGGAGCAGCGACGAGCAATTCTCATTATCTTTCTTTTTCCATTACTCTGAACCTCTCTTCATCTGTGGGATTTATTTCAGAATATCCCTCCACAAATTACACGGAGCGAATCGTGCCGTTAAGTTTATCGTCATTTTCGCGAACTCGCTTTTGGAAAATTCCACTCAATGCCCTCTAATCCTCAAACGTGTGAAAACAAACTCCACATCCACATAAACCAGGCCCTTTGCTTGGATACTCAATTGAGTTTCTGTGTGGTTGTTCCTGATATACGCTTATATATATATATTATGCCTGTGTGTGTCTTTGGTGCCCAACTTTGTAATTCATAATGAATGCCATTTCGGTATGAATTAATGGTTTGCATTTGCTGCAACAGAAAGGATATTGGACAGCAGGGCATATATCTCCTCAATCTGAATGTGAGAAACCCAGCAGCATTTACTCGTTTGGATTGAGGATTTGTCCATTTGTTGTATTCTGCTTGCTTGTGTCTTCATACATGGTGTCACTTGGGGGGACGGTAGTGCCGGCGATAGCGCGCTACGAACTGGCCACACACGTTAGCTCATAAAAGTGGCTCATATCCTCAATTTTGGCAATTTATAGCACCAGCCGTACACTACAAGGGCACGTTTATAAATGTGGAGAAGAGAAAAAAAGCGGGAGGAACCAGGGAGAACAATCTACACGACCACCACGGGCAGAGAGAAAACACGCAGGCGTCATATAATTCAGACGTGGTCAGGCGTCGGGATCGAACCCACGGCTTCGTGCATAGCAGAGGATTATGTCTCGCGTTGCATATACACAGAGAATATGTAAATTGTGTTGAAACACCACTCAGCTGGGTCCTTCTGACGTTGTTGGGTGACGTTTTATTACGGAAATGCATTACAACGGTTACATAAAAATGTCATGGGCAATATAAACCCAACACAGATGAAGGGTATTTCAGGCCACTACACGTAATGTCATCTGCAGAAACATTGATTTTTACTCAAACCTTTTTTAAAAATATAAATATTGCTAAAAACTCTTGAAATCAACAATGCGTCATGCACGGCCTAAATAAACGTTATCGGTACATTTTGCACACCTATTTGCTTGGTTTGTCAAAATGAAGCGAAAAGCATGAACTCATCGCAATGTAAAACGCTTTTTCGACATATTTTAATATGTTGTGGGTGACAGTTTACTTTATTGCGGAGTTGTGTTCAATCTGAGTAAATGCATGCATTTGTTATCGTACATTTACACCGGGTGAACGAATTACAGTTTGTATAGCTGTTAATGCTCTTGACGTCTATTATTCCACCACTTGCAATGCATAATTATGGTTAATTCAGCCATGTTTGAGAATGCAACACTTTGTAAATGGTATCACGCAATCATTTTTACTGAAATATAGTGCTCGCGTGGCTTCCATTTAGAGCTTGGATAAAAAACACTTCATGTCTTTCAGTGTTATTCATATAGGTCAGGGAACTTAACATTTTCGAAACGTATTTGTTTTTGAAATTTGTAATAACTCCAATTCGCTGACATTAACTCCTGTGATGTATCGATCATGTTAATCACGTTTCTGCTTATAACCGTAACTGAATAGACTGTGCTGTTCGGAGCTTATTTTTACATTTACATTTTAATTCTGTTGATGAATTGGACGAGTTGTTTGGAAATACGCATACCATTTTTATTTGTCCTATGAATTTCCAAACAACTTTATAATTCAAATCTTTGGCACTTTTTTGCACATGAAATTTAATTGTAAGCCCACTTACTGTTCAGAGGACAGGCAGAGGCATCAATTGGAAGCAAACTGGAAGAAAACTGTATCATTGAGCCCTGTTCCAAATCGGGAGAAAGACATTTTTGGGGATATTTCAATAAGGGACTCCTTATTTATCCGTGGCAGATGCAGTAGCAGACAATAGGATACACAATAAAGTGAATAAAATTATTCCGACGCTTAATACTACCACGCTTAAAATATTCACTTTTGATTGGTTATGAATGGGCCCCACGTGCAAATTGATTTGACCAATCGTTACGCATGCCATGATCTGCTACAGGGAGCTCTCATTAGGCTCATTGAGAGTCCAGTGTCCCAGTCACAGTCCTCTGAGTGGAAATAACAATAATAATTGCACTTTTCACCCCAGGGTCACAAAGCGCTGCACATAGCTGTGGAGAGAACGGCATGTCAGTTACAACAACATATGAACGGCAAATCAACAACAATAACCTTTTTACTGTTTTTTATTAATTATGTTTTGGGAGTGCGAAACAAATGCAAATCTTTACTGCATGATCTCTTTTAAGGTCCACGTTTTATGATGATAATATTATGCGCTTGTACGGCAACACAAAACATTTATTTTTTATTCAATTAGGCTTTGCTTTGTTAACAAAAAAAATATTTTCAAGTTCCCTTTCTCAATGGGAGCGGTACTCTACAGAGCATGAGACTTTATTTTGAAACACCTGGCCAATATTCGGACTGCTAAACATCTTAGGAAATTGAGTGAAGTATTGATGTAGATTGTAACAGCTCGCTCGATCAGAATTGCTATTTATAGACGTTCTTCTGGGACAGCTGTGTCTAGTAACCCCTGTCTCTCTGTCGCGACGTTTTGCCTCGCACGTAGCAGGCATCCTAAGGCGTTCTAAGTGCCGAGTACCTACATCAGTACAATGACTGGAATCAAATATCTAACGCGCATCAACTATGTTTCCATTGCATCGTCACGCGAAAACACGAAGGAGACTTCCTCAGCATCTCGCTGGTGGACGGCTTTGCCCAGCTGCGCTACAACCTGGGCGATGGCACCACTTGCATCT
Organism: Mordacia mordax; assembly: GCA_036362905.1. Classification (NCBI taxonomy): domain Eukaryota; kingdom Metazoa; phylum Chordata; class Hyperoartia; order Petromyzontiformes; family Petromyzontidae; genus Mordacia; species Mordacia mordax. The sequence continues at coordinate 16,907,875 of JAZEWT010000009.1, read as the reverse complement.
CCTCGGCACGTCCTACAGCTCCGGGGACGGACACGTGGCACACGCTGGAGGCCGGGCGGGTCGGGAACGCAGCCTACCTCTCACTCGACGGTAAGAATGTGTCGACACGGGAGCGGCCGGGCATGAAGGCTCTCGATGTCAAAACCAGTTTTTACGTCGGTGGCGTTTTCCCCTTGAGCGCCGTCTCATCCTCTGCCACCGAGCGAGGGCCCTCGCCTTATGACGGGTGCGTGCGGGAGGTGGTGGTGAACGAGCAGCGGCTTGCGTTGACCGCAGACGGAGCCATAGGAGGGGCCGACGTGACGGACTGCGATGGGACAGCGTGTGGCCGTTATGTTTGCGAAAACAACGGCCAGTGCCGAGCGATAGGCAGCGTTGGCTTCGAGTGTGAGTGCGGCCCGCGTTTCACCGGGACCGTTTGCGAGACTCCGGTCGAGTGTGTACATCGGCCCTGCAAGAACGGAGGTGTCTGTGTGCTGGCGAATATAGAAAATTCAAACATCTCGGGGTATGTTTGCGCATGCCGCCTACAATTCCAAGGACAACACTGTGAAAGTAAAATATTATTTCAGACGGCTGGGTTTTCCGGTGCTGGGTACATCAAGCACACAGACGCTAGATATCGTCAAAGAAATCTCCTCGTCAATGAAATCTCATTCAACTTCACGACAGAGTCTGACGACGGACTCCTCTTATGGCTGGGCTTGGCCCAGGATGAAAATAATGACTACCTAGCAGTGGGACTGGACAGTAGGCATCTCAAAATTGCTATTAACCTCGGTGGAAGCGTTTCTGTACCGGTAGTCATAACCTCGACACACTCGTGTAAGAACGAGTGGCATTCTGTTATTGTGCGGAGAAATCAAACTCTGATATGGGTTTATTTAGACGGAGATTTGGTTGTTGCTGAGGATCTTGACCCATACAGGCTCTATAAGGCTCTGAACTATGGCGCCGTTTGTTATTTAGGGGGATTTGAGCTTGGCAGAGACGTCGGTCAAGTGACATTTAACCTATATTCTCAGCGGATGTACGGGAAAATGAGAGACGTCCGTTTACATCCTAACGAAGAGGCCATTAACTTTGCCTTGTTTGCCGAAGGATACAATGTTCACGGAGCAGATGAACTTTAATGTATTCATATTATGGCCAGCATTTGTTATGCTTATGGGAAATAAAATATAAAAACCACCATGAGGGAAGCGAAGCCTCGGTGCAGCAATGATTGTAATTTTTGGGCTAATATAAGAAAACGTCCGTGAGATCTGGGGCCAATTTGCTTGAATATCAGAAAGTGCAGCCTGATAGTACGTGTTTTGTGTTGTGGGTTAAAGTGCGCATGACAGCATTAGTATTTTTCGCCGGAGTCGAGTACTGCCTCGTCTCTTTACCCCAGTCTAGTAGCGCTGTGAGTCATATCTGGCTGCCGAAACTCGCTCTCGTGTATCTGGACGCGACCATTATCTCTATAATTCCTAACAATCTGTATCAACAGTAAAGTCTCAATGTGTTATTCCATATCTGTCGTGTGGGAAGGTGACTGCTGAGCTGCCGTCATGGAGGGTGAGGGGAATCGTTAGTGCCCGAAGCGCGAGGTGTAGTGTTGTGTTATCGTTTACGTTGTGTTCGTGAGCTGTTGTTAGTGGGCGTTGTGTTATAGTATTAATAAAGTGCTGGAACGACAGAAGCCTCCCGACCCCATCGATGGTGTTGCTGCCGCGTGAGAACACGTATGGCGCTGTCGCCCCACGCACGGGACCCACGAGGGCGCACCCGCGGGCGGCTTGATGGTGCTGAGACCAACCCGTTGGTGTGCCTTACAAAGTTTTTTTTATTGTGTAATCTTGTGTATTATTGTATATTTTTGTGATTATGGACAGAGTTTCATTTTTGCACAAATTATTGCTGCAAGTGTATTTATCCTTTGTGTTTATACGTTATTGCGTTGCTCAGTTCTAGAGCTTGAAAGCTCACTGGGAACTTTATGCTGTCGTAATAAACATCTTTCTGTCTGCAACCTCTATGCTAAACATATCTATTGAAGAAGCTTTATAAGACGTTCAATGAATTTGATTTTTGAACTTAGAAATAAAAACAAGCTTCGAAATTTAAATCATTCAAGATTAGCAATGTTATAATGCCGAGCGCACTATGCTAGTCGGGGCTTTTAATCATACTTCGGCACACTGGTTAATGCAGGTGGATGAAAGAGGTGGGGGGGGAGGGGTGGGTCTGTACCGGTTCATATATCACTCACTATCGAAGTCAGCCATGGCTGGGAATCGAACTCAGGTGTGCAATGATGTTCAGACCGGAGTGCAGTAGTGGCCACGGCGACACCCCACGTCCACGTTACTGTATCACACGGAAACAATGCTGCATGCGTGGCGTTCGTTACATGCTGAATATTCATAGACAAGTATCGATCCACCGCTTAATTAGAAGCAATTATCATGCTAAATATTTTCTCTTGAAAATGTGTCAGAAAGTAACAAATATTTAAATTGTGATACAAATGTAAGTGACACAGAATATTGTATTACATTTAGCCTAATGGGGTTACAGTGAAACCTCCAATACAAATGAGGTGGTGCAAACGAGTGTAAAATTACATGGGGGAAAAGGCTCTTCATTTGAATTAAGGAAATGCATAAAATGTCCCACTTGTTGAGGTTTGAGTGATTGTTATGCAGTACTTTTAAAGTCTGAAAATACTGCACGTTGACCAGCGACTCCAATTAAAATCATTAGTATGCTGAAAATGAATGCTTTCATTAATATTGTGATAAGCTTTTTTTTCTTGACACACGTACCGTACAATTTTGCACTTCAGTAGAATTAAATCCTTTGTTGTTAACGAAACAAAAAGAGATATTGGTTAATTGCTTAATCATCACTCTTGAATGACCCCCTTTCAAAATGCATTTAAAAAAAACAAACGATCTCTGCCCATTTTGATACGATCCTGATTTCAGCTAATTAACACGACTAATTATTTTTGTGCGTTAATGACGTGTATTGTGCAAAGGGTTTCAATGTAGGGCGGCGCGGTGGCGCAGTGGTTAGCGCTGACGCCTCACAGCAAGAAGGTCCCGGGTTCGAGTCTCTCGGCTCGGGTGCCTTTCTGTGTGGAGTTTGCATGCTCTCCCCGTGTCCGCGTGGGTTTTCGCCGGGTACTCCGGTTTCCTCCCACAGTCCAAAAGCATGCTCCTGGATAGGTTGATTGGCTCGCAGACTAAAATTGTCCCGCAATGCCCGGCGATGGACCGGCGTCCCGTCGTCGGGTGTATTCCTGCCTTACGCCCTGTGTTTCCGGGATAGGCTCCGGCTCACCGTGACCCTATATAGGATTAAGCGGTTTCAGATAATGAGATGAGATGGGTTTCAATGTTACGTGAATACGTTGCGATATTTTCATGATATGAATGACAAATGCACGCGATACAAATAGGCTATTGTGAAAATGTTCGTTGTTTTGTCTCGTGTTGGGAAATAGATTTACAAAAGGACGATTTGCTGGTCTTCTCTTTCTTTTGCGTTCTCCTTTCAAACAAGGTGCAATATCGAGAGGGCAAGGTCTGCCAGAAGTCAGGGCACTTAGTTGACTTTACGTGATGCTGGGTACACATCCAAGCAGCTGCTTGTAAATATAACGGGTTCTTTAGTGAGTTAATGATCTCAGCCCCGTCATTGATCACTGAGCTATATACAAAAAATAATCCCCTGCGGAGTTACTTGACAAACAACGATAGAGTATTCATGTAAAAGTGCGCTTAACCTGACAATAATTTAGAAAGCGTGGTAATTGTGTTCACCCTCTTGCTAAAGCTGATGTATCAGCTTAGTAACACAATGGTAGTGCAGCAGCCAGTAGAATGTCGCAGCTTCGCAACAATTGGCTGTGACGCCGTACAAAGTTCGTCACGCCGAGCTCGTGCATGGCTCTCTGACGTTACAGCAAGCATCGTGAAAGTGGCGCCTTCATCTCCATTGTTGGCTTCGGCCGTGCAATTTCTGCACGCTGGGGGCCAGTCTTGCTGAATAACAACCGATGTGGTTCGATTGAGCCGTAGTCTCACTGGAATGTGAATGCAGAGCGACTGGGGGTGAACGGTGGCGCTGTGAGTAGCGCTGCCGCTTCTCAGCAGGAAGTATCGAGGTTCGATTCCCGGCACAGGTTTTTTATTTATGTGGAGTTAGCCCGTTCTCCCCGTGTTCGCGTGGGTTTTCGACAAGTACTCCGGTTTCCACCCAGAATTCCAAGTACGTGCTAGGTTAATTGTCCTGATGAAACTACTCCCGGTGCGCTCTGATAAACAGGCGTCCTATCCTGGGTATAGCCCAAGTTATCAACTAACTTGCTTACCCCCCCTTCCCTGCCGCACGACTGTTAAACAATGCTGCCCAGTCACTTTGTGTGGTATAGTTATTCACATTCGCAGGGTAAGTACCCTGCAGGCGATTTCCTTCCAATCCTCGAAGGCTTCTTCTGGCGACTTGTTGACAATATTTTCCGCTGACATGACTGCTTTGGCCTGGATTTCTTCCTGGATAAGCAAGTCGGATGAGTGCCCAACAGGGTTGTTTGTCGGGCATAAGTGGGAATTTAAAGCTGAAATTGTATTAACATTTCAGAAGAGCAATGAATAAGTGGGAAGTGAAGCCGAAATAATGAATAAAAGCCTAGCATAAAATGTATGCCTATGAAAGATTCGATCTTGGTATCTATTGGCGTTTACACACATTGATACATAAACATACTCGCTACATTACATATAGATTACGTGAGTCACCATGCATACATGCATGGCAGGTGCATAGGTGAAACAGTTAATGGAGAGATTGCAGCAGCTCACGTGCACCAGGTGAAATGCACCAGTTGAAATGCACCAGCTCACGGGCACGGGCACCAGCTCACGGGCACCAGCTCACGGGCACCAGCTCACGTGCACCAGCTGCCGGATGATTGTCTGCGCTGCCGCCCTCACCCGAGCAGCCGCAGCCGAACTGTGTCGCACGGATTGAAGTCTTAAGGTTGGAAATTTCCATCTCCGTTTTGCGCCCAGCAGCTTGTGAAACGTACCCCTGCAGTGGTGTTCCATTGCGATGCAATCGCGGTGTCCCGCAAGAAGACGGTACACATCACATTTTATTGATCTACGTCAAAACAGTCATTAGCATGATTATAGAGAATATAAATAACAATTAATATACCGACAACATGTCTCCGTCAGATTGACATCAGTTTCATTGATGCACGGATCGGACACATGGACACTAGCAACCGTAATGTATTAAAAGCTCGATGCAAGTCGGCACGGAGAAATCATTGCTATCAATAACCGCTTAATTATGTACATTGTCGCGCGGGGCCAGAGCCTATCCCGGCAGACACAGGGCGCAAGACGGGGATATACCCAAGATGTGATGCCAATATATCGCAGGGCGCTGGGGTCAATTAACTCAGCAGGCCAATTAACCTAGGCAGCAGCGTGTCTTTGGACGGTGGGAGGAAAACGGAGTACCCAGCGAAACCCACGTGGACACTGGGAGAAGATGCAAACTCCACGCTGAAAGGCACCAAAGCCGGGAACCGAGCCCGGGTCGTTGTTGCTGCGGGGCATCAGCGCTACTGACTGAGCCACCGCGCCACCAAGGCGTGAAGAAATGCACACTGATATACAACGAACGCATGGATCAGGGAACAAAGGCAAATGAAAGACATCTGATTGACTGCTAAGGAGAATAATTGTGCCTGGGTAGGGTAGATCATGACGGGAAGAGATGATGTCTGACGCACGGGGCGGAAGACGAGACAATCTTAAGGAGAGGGGGTTGGAGGGGATGTGCACAGGAGGACAACCACTGTGGAGATGATTGGGGGGCAGTGAAATCAGCTCACGTGCAGCATTGAGATGGATTATGGCATTGCAGAATGCAGAGGTACAGTCATTGCATAGGGAGGAGTTCATCCAGCAGTGGATATACCATAATTGATGATGCTGTATTAAATAAACTTATGAGGTCCTCGCGCAAGGACTGCCGACGATAGGCAAATGTCAAAGAGCGCACAATGCGGAGCAGTGCAGCTGTCGGCAAGAGATGCGATGTGTGCATGCGGGTGAACGATAGCGTGCAGGTGGGTGGATGAGTGCTGAAGAGGGGGTGGGGGTGGGCGGGTTTGCATGTTTGCGATTGGGATGAAAAGGTGGCACACACAATAATGGACCTGCGAACACAATGTGATTGCTGATGAGAGGAGCCAACAAGAGTCCTCGATGCTACAATTCACGATGATGTCATGATTCCGGGGCCCACAGTCAGATCGTGCATAAATTGTCCTCGATGTGTCACGTCCGTTCTCGCTGCCCACTCGGGTGACGATGAGCCCTGCTTATTACTCTGAGACGGGATGAAGGTGCGTCAAACCACATTGCATAGTTGACCATTTCAGAGCGACGTGCCTACGATGCCTACATCATAAACATCTCATCTCATCTCATTGTCGGAAACCTCATTCTCATCTCATTATCTGAAACCGCTTAATCCTATATAGGGTCACGGTGAGCCGGAGCCTATCCCGGCAGACACAGGGCGCAAGGCAAGGATATACCGACGATGTGACGCCAGTCCATCGCCGGGCACTGCGGGGCAATTTAGCCTGCGAGCCAATTAACCTATGTAGCAGCATGCTTTTTGGACTGTGGGAGGAAACCGGAGTGCCCGGCGAAAACCCACGCGGACACGGGGAGAGCATACAAACTCCACACAGAAAGGCACCCGAGCCGAGAGATTCGAACCCGGACCTTCTTGCTGTGAGGCGACAGCGCTAACCACTGGGCCACCGCGCCGCCCCATCATAAACATGTTTTGGAATTTCTTTGAAGGGTTGCTCTTTGGGGATCAGGTTAATGGTAACGCCTCCAATGTCACAGGTAAACCGGCGCGTTGGGGAGAGGAGGAACGCTTGACACGGTTATCCTAGAACAGAAGCTCAAAAGAGTAATTATACCTGGAGCAGGGAAACCTACATCAGTAAATTGTGTTTCTTCGGATTAAATCCGAAAAATCTGTTCGGGATTGATCCAGGAATGACGTTATAGGCCCTGCCAACATATTTATGATGTCAAAGTCACACTATGCCCAACACAAATGTGGTCATGTGGTATCGGGTAAAGTTACTTGTTTGTACGAAGACACTTTAAATTTCCACAAATGCGAAAGATCAGAAAATCCATCTGAAATGATCTTAAAAATATGAAATCATAAATATTTAAACCAGCATCTCATGTGTATGTATACTGCTAAGGAAAATAATCTCATCTCATCTCATTGTCAGAAACCGCTTACGTCTGTACAGAGTCGCGGTGAACTGGAGCCTATTCCGGCATACACAGGGCAAAGATAGCGATATACCCACGATGGGACGCGAGTCTATCACCGGGCACTGCGGGAAATTTAGTCTGCAAGCCAATTAACCGATGCAGCAGCATGTTTTTTGGACTGTGGGAGGAAACCGGAGTGCCCAGCGAAAACCCACGCGGACACGGGGAGAACATACAAACTTCACACAGACATGCACCCGAGCCGAGATTCGAACCCGGGATCTTCTTGTTGTGAGCGACAGCGCTACCCACAGGATCACCGTGCCGCCCATGAAATTAATACTAATAACAATCACAGTAAATGAATATTTTTTTTACCATTATTCACAGCTAAATAAGGTCTAAAATCGCAAGGAAATGTTGGGTGCCACAGCATTCACCTCCATGAGGGATCCAGAGCCAATGGTGAACTTTCCAAATTCCCATGGCAGTCGCCTTTATCCGCTCAAGACAAACGCGGTTTTTCCAACCTTACTCTTGCAACTCCAGAGGGACGACGGGCTGAGACAGAGATGTGAGCACTTCACCAAAGTGCCACCCAGCTGGAAATAAATTAATAACCCTGAAGAAGTGTAATGGAAAATGCAGCTGTGAATTTAGCTCTAAACGGAAGGGAATTTGCTGAGATCTGACTGGCAGCACAGTTTACAGTCGATCACAGAGAAGCATCTATTACGATTTTTTTCCAGTAATCACTTCTTTGAGCAAAAAAGCCCCCTTGATATTGGTTAATTTCACTCACTGTCCATTAGCTGTTCCGATGAAAGACCATTGTGATTCATTATCTCTCTTGCAAAGGAGCCGTGGTGTGGTTATCGAGTGACAATTACATTTTATTTTTATAAATTATTTGTAATGTTATACTGCATATTGGGCTGTGACTGTTCAGCATGGACTACTGTTGTCAGCGACATTACAAGAAATATAGTCACATCTGCTTTCTAATTCATTCACAAGCAAGTTGACTTTTAGATGTACACCATACTTTAATAATTCATGTGTAGAGAGAAGCAGCTACAATTTATATACATGTATATTAGATGTACTGATACATTGAATGTAGATGGGATTCTGTGCTTGATATCGTGCTGATTTAATTTTACTATGGACCCTGAGAGCTGAGTTTGATTTAAAACTTTTGCTATCATCATTGACATCTGAATCGGTCTTTGCATCGCCGTTTTACCAATTCACGTTGACCAGACTGGTGACGTATGCTCAGACTACTTTCATGATCGAAAGGAGTTGTGGGGATTTCCTCCGCAAACAAGAAATGAGGATAAAGCTCTGCCAAACCTGGAGGCCAGCCATTGAAGTCAGTCGTGCAGAGATATAGAGCTCTGATATGCGGACATCAGAGGGGAATCGCCAAGTGTTTGGCAACTTCTTTCATGAGATACAAACTAGGAGATTAGTCACGGGTGGAACAGCGTCGGGTGAATGAGATTCCGGGGTGTGAGCAGGACAATGGAACCCTTTCATGTGGACCCCGACAGTCGTCAGTGACCCTGGAATGCAGCAACTCTGTGGAGGAGACTCAACATATACATGGTACCTACATATAAATAGAAGTCACACAAACGACACACGCGCACTCCGCCTGAGGATGCCTCTAACGTGTGAGGCGAAACGTCGCGAGGTGGAGAGAGGAAGCGATCGACGCGGCTGTCGAAGCAATCGTCATGCATCGAGCCGTGAAAACTTACATCATTAGATTGATAAAGAGTTAAAAATTATAACCATATTTATTCCACTGATACGCATTATATTTGAATTGTTGATCTGTCTTCATAAGTACCTTCATACACTGATACTTCCCTTCACCCATATTTCATAGAACACCTAGGTGTGGGTAATAACATCGTAACAAGGTTTTGTCTACATTTTATATTTCTTCATTTATCTGTAACTATAGAGCAATGAACTGCAGTGGTTTATATGCCACAGACCTTTAAGAGACTTCCCGTTATAAAATACGTTTTAGCAAAAATGTCCGAGATTATATTGACGCAGGTGACAATTTAAAGGGCAAAATAATGTGATTGGTGAACGGATCAAAAAGCAATATCGAATCTACATTTCAGCTTACAATTGCAATTACTCGTCCATTTATAGTAATCTGGTTTTGTACGTTGAAAGCTGATGAAAATTATCACGTGATTTTATATATATATACACGGATGTGGAAGAATAATAGAACTTTGGAGCAATAATACATAAGTGGATTGATATTTGGAGGACAGGTTTTACATTTTTTCCGTAAAGTATAAATATATCAGACGTTATGTCTCTGTGTTAAGATCTGGGGGGTAACATTGGCATGAAGGAAATATATATTGTTGTGAAATTACAAAACGATGGATAATAGAGCAACGTTCAGTATTATACATTTTAAATGGGTGCTTAAATATGTAGAGAAAATTAAATGCATCTTTACACACCATTGCAACACAACTGTTGTTTACCTATAAAATGTTGTGTATTTTATCTATCACGCACGGATAATGGCTGAGGTGACCCTAGACACAAGTTCAGTTTAAATCAAGACACCCTCCTAGAGGATATTTAAACTGAATGTGCTCACAGCCACGGATATCGATATGTTTATCCATCCATCCATCTTCTTCCGCTTATCCGGTGCCGGGTCGCAGGGGCAGCAGTCTAAGCAGCGATGCCCAAACTTCCCTCACCCCACACACTTCCTCCAGCTCTTCCGGGGGGACCCCGAGGCGTTCCCAGGCCAGCTGAGAGACATAGTCTCTCCAGCGTGTCCTGGGTCTTCCCCGGG
>JAZEWT010000009.1:16879934-16891801 GCA_036362905.1 Mordacia mordax | reverse complement strand
TGGCACGCCTGAAGATGCCTCCAATGCGGCAGGCGAAATGTCGCGAAGGAGAGAGGAGGCGCGTTCGACACGGCTGTCCCGATGGAACAGCGTTGGTAAGCAATCATACGCCGAGCTGTGAAAACCTACATTAGTACAATTAGGATAGTGCCTCCATCGTCTCGTTTTATGCTCACCCTATGCCACTCCCGCCTTCAACACGGGGTTAGGCTGCGGAGTGTTCCATCACGGATATTCCCCTGTTTACCTTTAGTTTATTTCCAGCATTCATCTTTCATCACCAGGTAGTTATACCTCGACAGCATACAGCACTTTCTGTGTGAAACTAACAATGGTGTTTAAGTTTATACAGATTGAAAAGCCGATTGTCGCGATTGTGTGACGATCTTATGCTGTTGACATGCCGCTCTATCCACAACACGGATTAGCAACAACACCCTCCCCCCCCCAAAAAAAATATATTATTACTGATTTGCCGTTCTTGTGTCGTTGTTGACGTGCCGTTCTTCTCGCAAGCAGCTCTGTGCAGCGCTTTGTGACCCTCGGGTAAAAAGCGCTCGAGAAATGCAATTATTATTATAGCCCTGTCTTGCGCCCTCTGTCTACCGGGATAGGCTCTGCAAGCCAATTAACCTATGCAGCAGCATGTTTTTTTGGACTGTGGGAGGAAACCGGAGTACCCGGCGAAAACCCACGCGGACACGGGGAGAGCATGCAAACTCCACACAGAAAGGCACCCGAGCCGAGATTCGAACCGGGGACCTTCTTACTGTGACGCGACAGCGCTACCCACTGGGCCACCGTGCCTCCCAGGTATTGATAATTATGATGATCAGATGCTATAAGCGAGATTCATGAATTCGCAAGCGCACGACTCGAATGATAAATGAAAGTATTTGTTCCTTTTGATGTACAAGTACATTGCGCTTCTTGTCTGTTGGTATTGCAGTTAGTCACGCTACAGTGGGTGCTTTGTAAATGTCACCGACCTTCCCAATCGTTTCTTTCACCTGAGTGGGGATAGAATAGCAAAGACTGGCCGTTCCCTTTATCAAACCGTGAACTCTCAAATCGCCCGACTCATCTTTTCCAATCCATTTAGCCTTCGCGAATGATCTTGTGATAAGACGCACTGCTTTCTTCAGTGGAGTATAAATCCAGCACTTTGGACGCAAGGGTTGGTGGCGCGTAGATTTACGAAACGCACAACCCTACGCATTCATTCGTCGCCTTTGTGTCAACCAGGTGAGGGCCCATTGAGTCGCCGACGTCTGTCTTTCGAGCGCTCTCATTCTACTGGGCCGAGAGCTCGTGCCGAATATGGCAGTAATGCAGGTCGGTTGTGAGCTTATATGCGCAGATCTCTAAGTGCAATATTTGCTGATGCATGTGTCTACCAACACAATCATACATTGAATTGGTCGATCATCCGAATACAAGACCCTCCTGGATAAAAAAAATCGTGTAATCAGCCTTTGATGGATAAAAAAATATGACATTATCATTGTCGTTGTTATTTAAGGTAGTCAGGTAGCCAATAGGGGTGGCGCGGTGGCCCAGTGGTTAGCGCTGTCGCCTCACAGCAAGAAGGTCCCGGGTTCGAATCTCTCGGCTCGGGTGCCTTTCTGTGTGGAGTTTGCATGCTTTCCCCGTGTCCGCGTGGGTTTTCGCCGGGCACTCCGGTTTCCTCCCACAGTCCAAAAAGCATGCTGCTACATAGGTTAATTGGCTCGCAGGCTAAATTGCCCCGCAGTGCCCGGCGATGGACTGGCGTCCCATCGTCGGTATATCCTTGCCTTGCGCCCTGTGTCTGCCGGGATAGTCTCCGGCTTCACCGTGACCCTGTATAGGACTAAGCGGTTTCAGACACTGAGATGAGATGAGGTAGCCAATAGGTCAGTTGACTAATACAGCACACTGTCAAGATACTCATTTATATCTGGGCAGCCATCGTTAAACCATGTTCTCCAATCCTGTACAAGAGCATTGATGGTCTCAGCAGTCACTAGACACAATTGCCATGACAATAAAATTGGGTTTGGCAGTGATGGCTACATTTCAGCCGTGCTTAATTAATATATCACGTTGCTTATCATGCTACAATTAGATATATTAGTGGGTCAAATAACTACCTCTGTCTAAAGGAAAACAAGTTTACATAGACCGTTTTCTCCAGAAGACCTTCAGAAAAAATCTATTCTGCAGCTATTCTCTGACATATAAAGCGCAGTGTTCTGTGACCTCTAAAATGTATTCATGTTAAGACAATTCCAATAACTTCAACGTAAATAAATAGTCTGAATACCCGAATTATATATCTTGGTTTAACAGCATTACACCTTAACCAGCAGTCTTTGGTCACGTATTTTGACTGAATCATCATTTCAGTAGCCTCTTTTGGTATTCTAGAGACGTCGCTTCCAAAAGCTCTCTGTCGCTTTCCAGACAATAATGCTAAGCACCGTCTGCTTTGTCCTGCACTAAAGGAATGACTGTTGGCTATATGCTCATAAAATTTGACTTTCGTATTCAAGTAAACAATATACTTTTGTAGCACATGTCAAAGTTGTTGACATTTATAGACCGTCTATGACAGTTTGCCTTATAATCTAAAGACAACAACACAGCCAATGAATCACGTAGTTTTGCAAACAACCACGTGACAAAAAAACCCATTAACCTTGCTTTTTTTTGTGTCCTGGCATACGAGTTACAGTACCGTATAGGAAATACCTTGAGCAATTGTATTGCCTTTTGAAGGGTTAAGTCTAATCTCATCTCATTGTCAGAAACCACTTAGTCATGTACAGGGTCACGGTGAGCCAGAGCCTATCCCAGCAGATACAGGGCGGAAGGCAGAGATATATACCCACGATGGGACGACAGTCCATCACTGGCACTGAGGGCAATTTAGTCTGCAAGCCAATTAACCTATGCAGCAGCATGTTTTTTGGACTGTGGGAGGAAACTGGAGTGCCCGGCGAAAACCCACGCGGACACGGAGAGAACATGCAAACTCGATACAGAAAGGCACCCGAGCCGAGATTCGAACCCGGGACCTTCTTTCTGTGAGGCGACAGCACTACCCACTGGGCCACCGTGCCACCGTGCCGCCCTGAACGGTTAAGTGTCTTTCAAAAATGTACCGGCCTTTGTTAATGCACTTCAAGATTAAGGCCTCCCCGCACCATACACCATACACTAGTCACGGGGGGTTGTTAAATTTCATTAAATATAATAATAGTCCAAGCCTGGCCACACTTTGCCAGCTTTAGTTTTTGTATTTTGAGCCATTCTTTTAACGATATTGTTGGCCAATCGAGGGAGCCACAAGTGTCTGAAGGCCAGATTGACTCTACAGTTATATGACTGGATTCGCAGTCAGTTCACCGGCTAGAGACACTGATAGCACCTGCTAAAGGCTACAATAGCAAGCCCTGTGTTTACTACTATTTCCGACCTCGTGCTTCTGTTCTCAGGAGGCAGGAAAAGTTGTCAGAGAAAGCCAATTAAAAATACATTGCTAATAGTTGCTCTAGTCTTGATACCAAGGGGCAGCATGGTGACGCGGTGAGCAACGCTAATACCTCACAGCGCTAATACCTCACAGCAAGAATGAGCTGGGTTCGATTACCCACTTGGGTGTCTTACTGTGTGGAGTTTTCAAATTTGGAGTTTGCTTCGGTTTCCCTCTACAGTCCAAAGACATTGTCCTGACTAAATTGCCTCTCTCGTCCTAAGATGTTGTAACCTACTTATGCCTCCTCCCTACTGGACAACTGTTAAAAAGAGCTACATAGCTCAACGGCTCCTTGCAGTTTAAATACAAACTGATTATCTGCATGCTACATATGCGTGTGTACGTGCACGCATGGACATGCGTTTGTGAGAGTTTACAGCTGTGCAGTGCTGAATTTGCGTCATGGAGGCATTGTTTTCAGTATAATATTTGTTCCTCATTTTAAATTACATTGTTCATCCATGTTTAATATTAATTATTATTTAGCAGATGCCCTTATCCAGGGCGACTTACATCCTTATCGAGGTGTGAGGAAACCACAGAGCGGCGAGGGAAAGACAGCCATGCATTGTCAGCGCCAACATTTGCCTGACGCTGCGTTACATTATGATGTTCAGGGAATGGCCATCTGCACTTGGTTGGCATGGATTGATTTGTACTGAGATATGGTACCGGTATTGTGTAGAATTTTGTTTCAGTAAACTGCTATGCTGACTGAGACATATGTGTTGGTGTGTTGTTTGTAGAGAAATTGACAATCCTACAAAGAAAACTAATTTTCACGGTGGCCGAGTTTGTGATGCTTAGCCAATTTGCTGATGTACATTTTCACAGCTCAATGCATGCGAACTGTAAACCAAAGCTGCTCTTTCGGGATAGGAGTGTCGAGCGCTCCCCCTCTCCTTTTCGCGATGTTCCGCCTCCCACGTTGAAGTCATCCTCAGGCGACTCAGTACAACACCTGAGGATGCCTCCAACGTGGTAGGTCAAACGTCACGAAGGAGAGAGGAGGAGCACTTGACACGGCCATCCTAAAAGAACATCTTTGAAAAGTGATTCGCATGTTTAGCCAATTCCACATTATATTTAATTCGCGCTGTGATGATGGCTCGCTGCAGACCTGCGCCTGCTCAGGAACACTTAATCCTCCCTTCGCTTGTTGATCAATTATTTTTATAACTTATTTTATGTCTTCTAATTATAGCCATTATTTGACTTTTAGTTGAACTGCTCTGTCGTTGTTGCTGTTATACCGTTCTCTCCATAGCTCAGACTTGTAACAAAAAAACCCGTTGTTGTTGTTGATTTGCCGTGATGTCGTTGTTGCTGACATTGCCGTTCTCTGCACAGCTCTGTGTAGCGTTTTGTGACCCTCGGGTGAAAATCGCTCTACAAGTGCAATTATTAATTGTTGGTATTAATTTGGCATATGTGAGGAAATCCGAGCAAGTAGGTTAGAAACTATCTTCAGGCACTTGAGGATGCCTCAAACCTGTCAGGCGAAACGTCGCGATGGGGAGAGAGGGAGCGATCAATGCAGCTGTCCCGAGAGAGCAGCTTTTCGAAACAATGGCAAACAAAAAAGCGTTATTTTTTTATTTGCTGTTCTTATATCGTTGTTGTTGCTGATGTGCCGTTCTCTCCACAGCTCTGTGCAGTGCTTTGTGACGGGTGAAAAGCGCTCTAGATGTGCACTTATTATTACTATTACGTAAATGGGACAAAGATCCCCCGCATTGCATTAATAGCCTGTAGGGTCAAGGGCTGTTCGAGAGCAGCTATGAAGGTCGACACGAAACACAAGGAGGTGGGTGACCAGCATCACCTCCTGCCGCCTTTGTCTCTGTAGTGCGATGTCTACACATTCCACTTAGCACTCAATTGAGGCTGAGTAAACTTGCAGGAGGCCTAGGACCGGTTCACAATAGCGTCACTGGTGTTGGCCATGAGCGGGATTCGAATTCGGGTCACCAGGTTTGTACTCCGACGCGCTAACCGCTGAGCCACCGCTCTCCGCACACACACACACACATGACTTAAATCTGAGTCATCCACTACCCCCCACTGACAAGTTGCTGGATTAAAAGCATGGGTCTTCAACCGTGTGCGGCACGTCTTCTAAAAAAATATACCTTCTTTTGTGGCCTGAAGTACAGCATTTTAGATGCAAAATGGACGAGTCCATTTAGCTAATGCTGTTATTAACGAAATCTCTTGTAATTTATTTCAGGGCATTCTTTCATTTTTTTGTTGCCTCTCTTGTTTGGCTTCAGTTCATCTCTCTGGAGTGGTCTAGGCTTTATTTATTTTAGGCTATATCGGCTAAAATGACCAATTTTGCAATGAGCAGTGTTCTTTATCTATAATAACTGCTTAAAACTACAGTGTCACGGTGAAATTGACATCCAGTCTCTAAAAGCATGCAATGAAAACCTTTATCAAATGCCATTATCGTATAATGGTGGAGAACGTTCCAAAATATATGTTTGTTGGTTTGGTAAATGCATGTATATAAATGCTTCAAATATCCTTAAAGGCCAATTCACGCTTCGCAAATTAATTATTATATTTGTTTCTGTTTCAAAAAATTATCTGATGGATGACATACTTATAGTATGCCAATTTCACTAGCAGTTATACCTCTATATTAAATTCCCTCAGGATGTCATTATACATTGAAGGGAAATTTGAATAAAGAGAAAAGGTATGGGAATCATAAAACAAAAATTGATATGATTCTCGTTTTGCTCGAAATGGTATATTTCATCTCATTGTCAGAAACCGCTTAGTCCTGTACAGGGTCGCAATGAGCCGGAGCCTATCCCGGCAGACATATGGTGCAAGGCAGGGATATACCCACGATGGGACGCCAGTCCATCACCGGGCACTGCGGGCAATTTAGTCTACAAGCCAATTAATCTATGCAGCAGCATGTTTTTTGGACTGTGGGAGGAAACTGGAGTGCCCGACAAAACCCACGCGGACACGGGGAGAACATCCAAACTCGATACAGAAAGGCACCCAAGCTGAGATTCGAACCCAGGACCTTCTTGCTGTGAGGCGACAGCGCTACCCACTGGGCCACCGTGCCGCCCCGAAATAGTATATTTGGTAAAAAAAAGTCTGCACAATGTAAAAACATAGCATACAGTACCATCGGAATTCTTATAAATGCACAAAGTAAAATGTGTCGGTCGTGTGCTCCTGTCGAAACTAACATTGTACATTTACATTGTGATAGTTCGACCCTTTTTTGTAATGAATATAATAAAATGTGTAATAAATGTAAGATTAACCCTCAGTCTAAGATCCAATGTACACATTTATAACACAGGAGAAGTGGATGTGCAATTATTAGCTGTGCTCTGAACCCCGTAACCTTCGGCTGCTTGTGTGTCCACAATGAACATCCACCGCATGTAATCTCCAACCTCATTCCAGGCTTACCCGTGTCACCAGCCCTCACTGTTCAACATAGTGAAGTATGGTTCAGGAACGTCAATGACCGGCACGGTGGGGTTAACTCGCACAGCAGAATATTGAATCTGTAAATTGTTATTTTATTTAAATGTATGACGCACATTAAGCCGGTTTTTTTTTTCTGGACAAATAATATTTAGTAAAAAAAACAATATTTCGTTTAATGCAGCGTCGTTCTTGAACATTGTATCTCACAATCTCTGTCGGACCACAGAGAAGGTTTAGGGCAGTCAGGCAGTAAGTTACCAGCAGTTGCCCATGCACTACAATCTTTTATATATGAAGTTGTTTTCAGCCAATTCATGAGTGCTCATGCATGTGTGAGGAAACCGGATTACCCAGAGAAAATGCACGTGTACCAGGGTGCAAAACTCTTTATATACATGAGAGGCAGATGATATAAGTCCATGTTCAGCTGTACCTCCTTCCTGTAAATCTAGGGTATGGTCACGGAAGGACGTTTCAAAACATTTGCACGATCCACCTACCCTCGATGCAAAAATGCTCGATTACAGAGTGCGCCGCCACCACCACTACAATTAGAATGTGTTTCTCATTTCAAACACATGAGTCACGTCTTAATTCCACTGTCCTTGCTTCCCGCGCCTTTATGCCTTATTTTAATCACGTTGTTATAATACCGGGGGGAAAAAAAACAGTGCAATGAGCTGCAGTGAGCGTATGGCTTGATTTGTTTATCGCTATAGTTGTATGACATTATTTCAATATTTATCGCTTTAATAAAATACTGTTTTCATATATTGCGACTGCAGTGAATTTAGAAAACTGGTCTTCCAGGACTAAGAAGAGCAGTTATTAGTTACATTTCATAGTTCCCCATTGGGGCAATTGCAGATTGCTTTGGGTGAGTCTTGTAAGGCAGCGCTGGCAGTGATAGTTAATTTTGTCCATCAGATATCTTCTGAGGTCACACATGTAGAGTAAATCCACACATTATTGATGTATTCCATTTAATACATATATTTTACATTTATGAAACCTGATGCCTAACACAAATATGGTCAAATAACACTTTGCAAAATTAAATCAATCAGTGTTGTAACACATCATTGGGCTTTTTTTTGCTAAAAATAAATGACGTTTTGCAAACTGTGTTTTGAGCCCTTGTAAATTTCCAGTAAGGCAGAAAAAATAAAACGTGTCAAGTAATTTCACTTGGGACTGCTTCCATAGCAATATTTGGGATCCCACATGGCAACGCCAAACAATACAGTGACAGATATACGTGTGCGTTGGTTATTTAAAGGTTATCACGAGAAAGCTAAGTGATCCTTATAAAGGAATTGTGTATATATTCTTGAAGCTAAGGTAACTGAGGTCAATTTTTAAGCATAATGTTTGCCAAAAAAATTGTAATCGTACAATCGCACAACATTTGTGCAATGGCATATATTGATGTCCTTCTTTCTTGATTTTACTTAATTGATCTATTCTGATGTTGATGGCACGTGGTTCAGTCCATAGCTCTGTGCAGCGCTTTGAGACCCTCGGATGAAAGGTGCTTTAAAAATGCGATTATTATCATTATAATTTGGCTTATGGAGCCACCTTAAACCTTCACATAGAGTGATGAAACCCGAAATGGGATCTGGTGGGACTTGGGCAACTTGTAAATAACCTGCAGTTTCACATCATCGTTGTAAGTATATTTTTTATTGTTGTTGGCTGAAGCTATTTTTAAACAACAATTAAGTACTGGGCAATTAAAATCAACATATCTACAAATGATATAGCATAAACCAAAAATACTGTAATCACGCTCAGATGGTACGGTCCTGACCTGGGGGAGGAAGGTGTTTTAAGTAATGAGCAAACTCAGTAATTTCTTTATATTTATAGCCCTGGCTCAAAGGATGTGCTAAATCTATCCATCTATTTTATCTCTCATCCTAATGACATATTTCTCCTATTGTATGCATTTTGAATACATGTCTCTTCTCTCATCATGTTTGCTTTGTGTAATATGCTGTGGTCCACGATTCTCTGTGCATTTTCTTGTCTGGCTTTAAATGCAAAAAATAATTGACAGCCTTTATAGCATTCAATATCGATAGTAGGTTATATGCGGTGGAAACACACTAATGGTGTGTTATATATTGCATATCGTTTGTATTCATATCTCTAAATATAGAAGCTGGTACCTGTATTTTATAAGAATGGGATGGATCCCTTTCGAAAGCCCAATCCTTAATGGAGCTGAGTATGGATATTCTGGGATCTAATGACATGTGAAACCATTACTTTTGATTATCAGGTTTGTTATATATGCAGATGTCATTTGTAATGAGTTCAATGAAGAATTGACTCTCGAATCACATTATCACCCTGAATGGTGACAATTCATTGAATCGCCGGGGCACATGGGCCATTGAATTATTTCACCAATAATGTACACTCAGGACTGATGGAGTCATTTGCATGTGTATGTCGAATGCTCTGCGGGTATGGTTGTTTGTTTCCTAGATCAAAAGATCATTTGGTCGTACATACCTCATCATCGATAGCAAAGATCTCTTTCTCTGCTCCCATTTTAACTTGCTGTTTAATGACTCAAATAATTAACATTACTAATGCGTGTAAGTGAAGTCTGTGACAGAGATTTAACTCTGACACAGCATGTCCTACGATGGATGTCGAGCCAATGTGTACTTGCAGGTCGCGGTCACGCTGCACGCTTAAACGGAAACATCACGATGACATTTTGGCACCATTACAAGAGTGTAATCTCAAACTACTCACAATAGATTTGAATGTTTTAATCGTGTATTTTACATCTCCATGTAAATCCACTACTGCATAATGACCTCTTACCCCATCACGCAGGTTGTTTGATCAAATCTGAATCCACTAATCACTCCGCGTTCACCCAGACCAGACCGTGGAACATAATAATAATAATAACACTTCGAGAGCGTTTTTCACCCGAGGGTCACAAAGCGCTGCTCGACTCAAAGCTGTCTTCAAATGTACGATGGAGGAGGCACCATCAGAGGAACGCGCAACTAAGCTCCTCCTGACGTCATTACATTGCAAGCCTGCATCGGCATCAGCGACCTAGGAAAAAAAATATGATAAAAATTATTTTTTTAATGACCCGCTTTTACCGCACTCAGAAGTAGAAATACATTATTTTTAAACACAAAATCAAGCTATCCAGGGATACAGATTAAAAGCGGGTGGCCAAACACTGACAATATGTGACTTACGATTGACTGATAATGTTTAAAAACATTAATTTTATTCTTTTGAGTGCGGTAAAAGCGGGTCATTTAAAATTTTAATTTTATCCTATTTTATTTTCTACTTTTTTTAGTCTTAGCCACGTAAAAATGTGAAATCAGCTCAGTGCGTGCCTGGCATCGGGAAAATATCACCCCCATCAGACTGAAAAAAGAATAGTAAGTTGAAAGGATCGTTTCTATGGCGGGCCCAGGATCGGCTTGTCACCGGTCTTCAAACTTTTCACTAGATTGCATTGTCATCCGAGTTATGCCTGCGTGCAAAATTTCAGCTCCCCAGCTTTATCGGAAATGCTTTAATACTTCAATATATTAACCATTACACACATCCCCCAATATAACCATTCCACACATCCCCCAATGTAAGTTAACCATTGCACACATCCCCCAATGTAAGTTCAGTGAAAGCGGGTAAAAGAGGTGCAAGGGAGTGGATAGGAGAGCTGCCGGTTCAGGCAAATGACTGCTGATGATTGCCAAAGCAAGGAACAGCGGTGAACTCGCTAGGTATAGAGTGCAATGTGCAAACAACTTTTTAGTCGTTAAGATCTTAACACCTGCATAATCGCCACATACGGTAAAACCTGTTCTAATATTACATATGTATTCTGGCAAAAAAAAGTACCCATAGCGTTAACAGCTCCACCTAAGCTATAAAGCATTAACACTGCATTGTCCTGAGCTGACTGCCTTTTGGCAACGGCTGACACCGGCAAATGGGCTCAAAAGGAAGCCATGCCTGGTGAAGGTCGGTCAGTTTGAAGGACAATGCATAGGTTATCAAAGCTGCCTGTTTGCATATTTTGCCACTAGTATGTGTGGCTTTTGCAAACTGGACGTATTGTGAAATGTGTCTGTTTTGGTGTTTGAGATCTTAACACCTGCATAATCGCCAGATACGGTAAAACCTGTTGTAATCTTATATATGTATACTGGCAAAAAAGTACCCGTAACTTTTCAGTCGGTTTTTTATTTAAGCAAGAAAGAACCGTTGAGTTGTGTAGCTCATTTTATCAGTTGTCTGGTGGGGAGGGATAAATAAGTGTCAGTATCTCAGGCAATCGGGGCTAAGTGAGTCAAGGCAATTAACATACGCTGTGTGGGGAAAGCGAAGTACCGATACGCGGACACGGGAAGAGCAAGCAAACTCCACACAGAAAGGTAGGCATTAATTTTGGGCTCGACACAGCTGTCCCGAAAGAACATCTTTCGATAGCAATCATCAAGCATCGAGCCGTGAAAAACCTCAATCAGTACATTTAACATTTGTTTAAGGTTCGCTTAATATTGACTGTGTTGTGCCATCCTTGACTTTGTTTAAGCCCCCTCTTTAAGAAGGTCACACTGTAGGATGGACAAGAGTTACCCTATGCAATTGTATTGGCGTGTTCAGTATATGCAGAGGTTTACCTCTTCTCAGTATAAACATCACTCAAACTTACACCTTGCCTGTGCAATCATCAATTTTAAACATTCTGATATTCTGAATTATGCACTCTTAAGACAAACAAATATTAATTGACCATTCCACACATGCAAAATATCTAGCACAAATTGCAAAATATTTGTTACGTAAAGTATGTATTTGAGTCATGTCACGATACCAC
>JAZEWT010000009.1:16859401-16870523 GCA_036362905.1 Mordacia mordax | reverse complement strand
CTGGACGACCGCGCCGCCCAGCTCAGGTAATCTGCAATACACAAACCAAGAAACGTGATGCTACTGACTCCACTATGGAGCCGTTGATGAACAGCGGTGAGTGGACAGCGTGCGCCTTCCTGAAGTCTGTGGTCATTTTTTGTTTTGTCAAAGTTAAGAGGCAGGTTGTTGTCCTTGCACCAGACTGCCAGCTCCTCCGCGTCTCCTCTGTATGCAGTTTCATCGTTGATGAGGCCCAACACTGTTGTGTCATCAGCAAACTTATTTACGCGGTTAGAGCTGTAATTGGTGGAGGAGTCGTGTGTCAGCAGTGTGAACAGCAGTGGGCTGAGTACAGAGCCCTGGGGAGCACCGGTGCTCAGTGTGGTGGTACTGGAGGTGTTGTTGCCGATCTGGACCGTCTGAGGTCTCTCAGTCAGAAAGTCCAAGATGCAGTTATAGAGGGAGGTTCTCAGGCCCAGCAGGCTCACCTTTCTTACCAGCTTCAGGGGGATGATCGTGTTGAATGCTGAACAGACGTCACTAAACAGCAGTCTTACATCAGCGTTCTTGTTTGCCAGGTGGGACAGGGCCAGATGAAGGGCAGAGGAAAAAGCATCCTCCGTGGTTAGGGCGATTTGCGAAATGGAGTGGGTCTATTGATGGGGAGAGAGTGGTTTTGATGTGGGTCATGGCTAGTCTCTCTCAGCACTTCATAATGATTGGTGTTAGTGCCACGGGGCGATAGTCATTTAAGCGGGACACTTGACATCTTCGGCACTGGAATTATGGTGGTGAAGCATGCTATGATGACCACCTGGCTCTGGGAGATGTTGAAGATGTCAGGGAAGATATCTGA
The DNA here is from genome assembly GCA_036362905.1 of Mordacia mordax. Classification (NCBI taxonomy): domain Eukaryota; kingdom Metazoa; phylum Chordata; class Hyperoartia; order Petromyzontiformes; family Petromyzontidae; genus Mordacia; species Mordacia mordax. Next base: position 16,869,685 of record JAZEWT010000009.1, on the reverse strand, counting down.
CAGCTGGTATGTACATTTTCTAAGCACACGACCAGGTATTTTGCAGGGTCCAACAGCCTTCCGTGGATCCACTCTGGATATGGCAGAACTGACGTCAGCTGTAGAAAGCAGAGTACATGGTCCCTAGGATGAGGGATAATCTTTCTAGCAGGCATGTCGTTCAGTGCTTCAAACCGTGCAGAGAAGTCATTCAGTGCATCCGGGAGGGAGGTATCGCTGTCGCTGGGACGTGGTGTTATTTTATAGTCACCGATGACCTGCATGGGCGGCGCGGTGGCCCAGTGGTTAGCGCTGACGCCTCACAGCAAGAAGGTCCCGGGTTCGAATCTCTCGGCTCGGGTGCCTTTCTGTGTGGAGTNNCTCACCGTGACCCTATATAGGATTAAGCGGTTTCAGATAATGAGATGAGATGAGATGACCTGCATGCCCTGCTACATGCGCCACACATCTCTGGTGTCCACGAAGTGACCATGGATTTATTTACGCGTACGTGCGCTTTGCTACCCTGATAGCACGGGACAGGTCAGCTCTGGCTCTTCTGAGCGCTGCCTTGTCCCCCGATTTGAAGGCTGCGTTACAGGTTTTCAGCAGCGCACGGACTTCCGTGGTCATCCATGGCTTCTGGTTGGTATGTGTGGTGATTGTCTTGGAAACAGCGACATCATCTGTGGACTTACTGATGTAGCCAGTGACCGATACCTCGTATTCCTCCAGGTTAATTCGGTGGCCATAGGTGAAAGCTTCCTTAAACACATTTCAGTCTGTGTAATCAAAACAGTCTCGTAGTGCTGTGGTCACTCCAACCGGCCACACTCTGATCTGTTTCACAACAAGTGTGAGCAATGGTCTGTAAGCTGGAAATAGCATAATAGATAGGGGGGGTCTGAGAAGCCGAGGTGGGGGCGGGGGGGGCAGCCTTCTATTTGTCGGGGATGTTTGTGTAAAGCTGATCCAACACGTTTACCCCTCTGGTTGCGAATGTAACACGTTGGGAGAATTTAGGGAGAACTGATTCGAGATTTGCATGATTGAAATCTCCAGTCACAATGAAACAGCTGTCGGGATAAGCAGTTTGCAGTCCGCTGATGGCCCCGTAGAGCACATCTAGCGCCTCTTTTCTCTTAGCGCTCGGAGGGATGTACACAGCCACGATAATAATGGTGGGAAATTGCCTCGGTAGATAGTAGGGATGACACTTAACAGTCAGGTGTTCCACCAGCAGAGAGCAGTGGCTTGAGACTACGGTAGTGTTTCTGCACCATTCTTTGTTGATATGAACACAACCCACCACCACGGGTCTTACTGGAGGACGAGGCTTCCCTATCCGCACGTTAGGAGTTTAGTCCATTCAGCAGAATGGCCATGTCGGGGATGTTATCTGCAGCCGTGTTCCCGTGAAAACAAAAATGCAGCAGTCCCTCGTATCACGCTGGGTGGAGAGTTGTAGTCTGAGGCCGTGCAGTTTGTTGTCCAGCGAACGGACATTGGAGAGCGAGATAGAAGGAAGAGCCTGTCTGGTGGGGTCAGCCTTTAGCCTGGCGTGGATACCGGCTCGCTTGCCGTGACAACGTCTCCTCTCACACCGCCTACCGCATCCCGAACTCATTCGGACAGCCATGGCAGGCAGCGCCGCGGCTGCGTGCCTTGATCCTCATAGCAGGCTCAGACCACGCGGCACCCGCGTCAGTGTGGACTCTTGGTTTGACGAGTGCCGTTCCCGGATCTACAGCAGGGTCTGGCAGTCGTAAACTTGTGCTCCGCACTTATGGCAGGACTACAAATGGACGAAAACCATCATTTAAGTAAACATTTTAAACATTTTTGCACCATTTGTACTGGATCCGAAGTGGTCGCACCGTCTATGCGCGTCACCATCTCCAAATAACCTGGCAGCCCTATGCGACGGCGCTTCAACCCATGCGTATAAGTCATACATTTTTAAAGTATTGCTGCTTAATAACGTCTTTATTTTCCATTCCGTATATTAATGGACAATACACATACGATGTTTAATGATATATCGGAATGTAACTTTAATATTGTGTCGTTATTATAGGAAAGCTGCAATGAGTCTCAAAATATTATCACAAAGGCAGCGTCACTTTTTTCATAAAATATATACCTAGAAAATCCATCTCTATAAATGTTTTAGTACATTCTATATTTCTTTCATGAAGGTATTGGATTTGTGAGTGATTCATGTCTGCGGCAGTTTTCAGTGACTAAAATTACTATGACTGACTCAAAAATCCACACAGGAAGGTCAGCAACCTGCTTGGTGAACGGCCATCTATTTTGTCATGTCAAAGTCCTCTAAGTTTGGCAATCCTTTTGGTGTGCTTACAATCTTGCCATAAAACTTTAGAATTTCGGCAATCAGATGCGACCACATCGTAATACGTTATTATTTTATTGTGCTGTGCAAATCTTGAGTGGTGTTTGTTTCGAGATTTTAGTTGGGGTTTCATCTTTGGTGTCGTGAGTTTGCTAGTTTGCACAATCTTAAGTATTACTGATTACTTATATGGTGATGGGCAGTGGTTTTTGTTTATTCAGAGATTGTTCCCGTAAGTTTATCCACCCTGTAATTATACGTGGCATTGCTTTCGCCATTTTCAGAATTTTATTACGTCGCAGGAATCCCACATCTACAGCTTGCAAGCTCATTGCATACTTTCCGCTGTAATAATTAACATCTATCTTTGTTTAGACAACTAGATGATATACTTAACAGCTGTGCATTATTGTTTCCACGCGTTGATTAGCAATATATTTCATGAAGAAGAGCTAACGTAAAAATAAAGGTGTCTAATTTTGAAGCGGCTTAGCAAGTGCATTTATATTAAATCTGACAAAAAGCTTACGTTTAAGAAACATTAAACAAAATTGAATTACCTTTACAGGGTGACAATTTAAACCCCGACTTTGTAAAACGCAGATATTTCATTGAGAATTCATTATCATACAACAGCCTATTCTGATTACCGTTCACTGTTGCATAATTATTGTGTGATCATCCATAGTTCAAACTGTAGCTACAAAACGACAACTGCTTCAAAATAAAGTTACTTATGGTTAGTGTGGCCATGCGATATATAAACGTATGCAATTACATGGATATTTAGTGAGAATTACCGACAAGGAGAATGCTTAATATGTATATTTTGTTAATATCGTGTATATGTGTTCTGTTTTTAAAACTGGTAGTGCACTCAGGGTGTTATTATATGGGCTTTTGCGAGGTTGTGGAGAGCATTGTGAGGATTTTCTATTAACCCATGTACATTAAGATGACCACTCATCTTGGCATTTACCACGAACTGATGAAGGTTTTCAGAGATCAATGTGACAGAAATGCTCTGAAGGGCTGTTCTTTTGAGATATAAAGTCAAGTGTTCTTCCTCTCCTTCACATGGTTATCCAGAAACAGCTCCTGAGAGCAATTCTCATTTATCAAGTGTAAAGTGTATTGTTAGTGTGACCCATTTCTTTCTTAAAACGGATATTGAGACGCAATGGTTTAAATAAACATTGGTTGCCACTGCTTGATAATAACAACAGGCAGAATGCCTTCTGGATTTGTCTACTGCTACATACAAACGTGCGGACTATGTCCAGTGAATGTCATCTCATCTCATTGTCAGAAACTGCTTAGTCCTGTACAGGGTCGCGATGAGCAGGAGCCTATCCCGGCAGACACAGGGCGCAAAGTAGGGATATACTCACGATGGGACGCTAGTCCATCACCGGGCACTGTGGGCAGTTTAGTCTGCAAGCCAATAAACCTATGCAGCAGCATGTTTTTTGGACTATGGGAGGAAACCGGAGTGCCCGGCGAAAACCCTCGCGGACACGGGGGAGAGAACATGCAAACTCCACACAGAAAGACACCGGAGACGAGATTCAAACCCGGGACTTCTTGCTGTGAGGCAACATCGATACCCACAATGTAAGCCTCATCGAATTGGGTACACAAAGGAGATAATCACACGAGACCTTGTTGGATTCAGTAACAATGAAAAAACAAGAAAACTTGATGCTCAATAAGAAACAACATTTTTCATGACGTTGCAAGATATAATAGTAATAATAGAAGAAGGGCGTTCTTAGCGTCTCCAGGAATGAAGGACGGAATATTGTGACTCAAGAGGCATTCACATCCTTACAAAAATCACAAGTTAAAGATAATTCAAATGTTTAAATATTTGCTCCAACAATGTGCCGAGAAGATGCATACTTCCACCAAGGGCATAAACTAATTACCTCGTATCCACATACGCGCGAGTAATAGCTGCATGTAAAGTGAAAGTATACCAGAGCAGGAACTGAAAGTTTGGTATTTTATTAAGAAACTAGAACGTCTATTAAAGCTTCCGATTATCACGGTTATGGAACAATGACCATCAAACTCGTTTTTAATGTCGTGGATATTGACAGAGGGAGGCACGGTGACCCAGTGGGTAGCGCGGTCGCCTCACAGGAAGAAGGTCCCGGGTTCGAATCTCGGCTCAGATGCCTTTCTGCGTGGAGTTTGCATGTTCGCCAAGTGTCCACGTGGGTTTTCGCCGGGCACTCCGGTTTCCTCCCACAGTCCATAAAACATGCTGCTGTATAGGTTAATTGGCGTGCAGACTAAATTGCCCTCAGTGCCCGGTGATGGACTGGCATACCATCGTGGGTGTATCCCTGCCTTGCGCCCTGTGTCTGCCGGGATAGGCTCCAGCTCACCGCGACCCTGTACAGGACGAAGCGGTTTCTGACAATGAGATGAGATATTGACAGAGTGCCTCTGTCTTAAATAGATTTAACAATGAGTTTCAGCATGGGATGGTACAATACAAGACTGGCAAAGCGAGGACAAAGTTAATTACAGAAATAAAGACTGTGAATATCAAAATTTCAGTTATGCGTGTAGGAGGATTTAAATAACAGATTAAATATCCCTGGAGAATTTAATTATAGAACAGACGACATAAATTAATATCAGGAAATAACCAACACTGTAGCGGACAAAGAATTGAAAGTGTGGTAAGTGAAAAAATATTAATGAAAGCAAAATCTACCGGAAAGCACATAAAGTATGTTCAAGATTAGGAGAGGTATGAATATAATTACCAAATAGAAATACCAAACAAAGGATTGAATACAAATAGTATTTTTAAAATCTTTCAGACCCAATGAAAAAGTCAAGCGAATACATTACAATAATAAATTAAGATTATATCGTCAAATGTACAGATTAATTAATTTTACGCATAAATGAATCTATAAATGTGTTGATAAATAAGCCTCACAAATCTAGGGGCATTGAAGAAGACAAAATATTCAAGCACTTTATTTGCAATACACAAATATATCAAGCGAGCTCGTTTAATATGTTACATTCTACAATAAACAAAATAAACGATCTCAACACTGAAAGCCCTGTCTTAGGAATTGAATAATGGAGGTCATTATGAAACAAGATGCGACCAGCTGTTTCATCTAGAATGAGCAAAACTGTTTACTAAACGTTGACACGAAAATTAAATGCCTCCATGACGCTACGATAAAGCCTCAATCATTGGTGTGCAGCGCTCACGATCGGATGGGTACGGTTAAAAAACACAAACACCGCTACCCAGTGTTCCCCTAATGAGCTGCGCACTGACCAGGTGTCGATCTTCACACGCGGCGTTGTTCTGGCACCAGTGCCCGTGACAGTCATCAATGTTCAGCTCGCAAAGCTCTCCAGCAAATCCAGGACTGCACAGGCAATGGAAGCTGTCCTGTGCTGCAGTGGCAGGGAATAATTTGTAAAGGCACACACACACACACACAAACGCCACGCACAGGCATTAATACTAATAATTGCACTTGTAGAGCGCTTTTCACCCGAGGGTGACAAAGTGCTGCACAGAGCTGGGAGGAGAACGGCACGTCAACAACAACGACATTAGAACGGAAAACAAGCAACAGTAACACATTTTTTTGTATTGTATTAATTATTCACATCTTTGCAAAACAACATATACATTTTCATCAAACTTTCAACTATAATTTTAAAATACAAATTTATTAGAGTTCATAATGATAAGATTGATATGGGCAATCCACACGTAAAAAACCTTCCAGTGTTTCAGTTCAGTATCAGTACCCGCTTAATCCTGTGCGGGGTCATGGGGGTCTGGAACCTATCCTGCAAACACAGGGCACAAGACAAGGGCTATACCCAGGATATGTCACCAGTGCATCGTAGTACACTTTTTTTTTGGGGGGGGGGGGTGTGGGCGGGGGGGCGATTTACTCAGCAAGCCTATTAGCCTTGGCAGTAGCATGTCTTTGGACGGTGGGAGGAAACCGGAGCACCTGACGAAAACCCACGCGGACAAGAGGAGAACACGCAAACGCCACACAGAAAGTGACCCGAGCCGGGAACCCAACCCGGGAACTTCTTGCTTTGAGGCAGCAGCGATGCTCATCCCATTTGGTGGCATGGCAGCGCTAATGCCTCAACAGCAAGAAGGTCTGGGTTAGCTTCCCTGCTCGAGTGCTAGAACGTCGCACCGCTAAGAAAGTGACCAAAGCATTCAGTACAGTGTAGGTGAGAAGGGTGAGGGGGGGTTGCGATACGACCGCACCGGTAAGACATGGACATCTTGCTGATTTGCCGTTCTTATCTCGTTGTTGATGTGCCGTTTTCTCCGCAGTTCTGTGCGGCGCTTTGTGGTTCTCGGGTGATAAGCACTCAAACAAATGCAATTATTCTACGATAAATGTTACAGTAACCATTTACCAATATACGTATTATAAACACTGAATATTTAGCATTTTGAAAATGTTGTTGAAAGTCAGATCATATTTTACACGTTCTGCGACGATGTATATATTTATTTAAAAACAACCAAAAAAACCCGTTATTTTTGCTGATTTTTCCATTCTAATGTTGTCGATGTGCCGTCTTCTCCGCAGCTCTGTGCAGCGCTTTGTGACCCTCGGGTGAAAAGCGCTCTAGTAATGCAATCTATATATCTCTCATCTCATTATCTGAAACCGCTTAATCCTATTTCGGGTCACGGTGAGCCGGAGCCTATCCCGGAAACACAGGGCGTAAGGCAGGAATACACCCGACGACGGGACGTCAGTCCATCGCTAGGCGCAATCTATATATCTATATCTATATTTATTTCACCGCTAGCTACGGTCAAAATGCTGGTGAAGTTTTTTGGCAAAGGTTGTTGATGCGTAAAATTGTACACACACACAAGCCACTGAATTATTTCCTTACAATGCACCGTTTGAGAGAACCCCAAGTTTCCCAACCACCTTCTGTGTGATGTATATGTGTGCACAAGGCATAATATGCATTAAGGCTGTGTGACAAACTCATCTCAACTCATTATCATAACGGCTTAATCCTATACAAGGTCGCGGTGAGCCGGAGCCTATCCGGCAGACACAGGGCGCAAGGCAGGGATATACCCACGATGGGACGCCAGTCCATCACCGGGGACTGACGGCAATTTAGTCTGCAAGCAAATTAACCTATGCAGCAGCATGTTATTTGGACTGTGGGAGGAAACCGGAGTGCCCGGTGAAAACCGACGCGGGCATGGGGAGAACATGCAAACTCCACACAGAAAGGCACCTGAGCCAAGATTCGAATCCGGTAACTTCTTGCTGTGAGGCGACAGCCCTACCCACTGGGCCACCGTGCCACCCTGTGACAAACTGATTGAAGATAATAATTGAAGCAGAGGTCTTGATATTGAAAAGCAGCTTAATATGGCAGCAGAATTTAGGGAAATGACTTCCAGTCATGTGGCCGAGTCTTCATTCAAAATGTCACTGGGAGAGGAGGATGGTGCAGGGTTCATTCCATCAGGGAAGACAACGTTCGTAAAGTTAAGGAAAATGACGGGAAATTCAGTCCGCGAGGTGAAACCAGACAACCGTACAGGAAAAAGTTTGCCTCAAGAGAAATAAACAATGACTCTCCGAGCTGACACAAACGCATTCTTTGGCAGAGCAAAAATAAAATATATTGTAATCGGGTCTAGATCGGACTACGAAAATGACTCGCAGAAAGAATAGCAACTGATTTATAAAGTGCCTCAAAAAATGGAGTGACATTGCCAGAGAATCCTAACATTGGAACGACATTTTTTTTTAAGTACATGGTAAAAACTCCTCTGAGTTGTTGAGCAGGTGTCTAGCATCTGCTGAGGATGGAGCACCAACAGCAAAGTGAGTGGCGCATAATAATCAGTCGTGTCTGCTGTGAATATTAGTAACAAAATAAATACGCCGATAATCTTATGAAGCAGACAAAATGCCATTTTCACATACCTCTTGCTCCACTTCTAAATAATAATTATTTTTGTACGCATCCCATCAGTTGATATGCCGTTCATATGTCGTTGCTGTTGCTGAGATGGCGTTCTCGCCACAGCTCTGTGCAGCACTTTGTGACTCTCGGGTGAAAAGCGCTCGAGAAGCCCAAATATTATTATTATTAATTCGCAGAGAGAACGACCCAGAGGCACATGGTAGCCTGTTGGGGGGGGGTTGGGTGGTGAAGCCACGCGCTCAGCCAGCGCCAACGCGCAAGACACTGTGCCCTATATATTATGATCTCATCTCATCTCATTATCTGAAACCGCTTAATCCTATATAGGGTCACGGTGAAGCCGGAGCCTATCCCGGAAACACAGGGCGCAAGGCAGGAATACACCCGACGACGGGACGCCGGTCCATCGCCGGGCTATATTATGATGTTATTGGCCAATTAATGAGTGTTTTAAGTTGCGAGCGAAACCGGAGAACCCGGAGGAAATCCATGAAGAAGAGGGGAGAACACACACTCAACACAGAAAATAAGGGATCAAAAATCGAGGGTTGGGCAGAGAAGATAATCCAGAACATTCATCATAGCTTATTGAGAATTTAATAGAAAAGAAAATTGAGTGTAATGCAAACTCGGTTAAAGAAAATAAATGTTCTTAATATCCCACCTTTGGATTGGAAATGTAATAGCAGAATTCAATTGTTTGTGACTTAGAGTTCACAATGAGTTTTTCCATCGCTGCTTGTGTAAGACTAGGGAGCGCAACTACCAAGCAAGAGCCTCTCAATTAGTTCATTCTTCTTGTTCGGAATGTATTCAAGAAAGGGAAAAACACTGCTACATTGTAAAAATAAATGAAGCACCAACCGTACGAGTCTGTAGAAATGGAAACATTCCAGAGGACATTAGATTTTTACGGTGACAGGGTGGCATGTGAGATTAATCAGGAGATGGGGATTAATTATTAAGTGTTCACTGAAGCTGAAAGCAACCATTGAGTAATGTAGCGTTTTCTAACAGTTGTCCAATGGGAAGGCGTAAGAATATTGCAATATCTCAGGGCACGGGGGCACTATACTCAGAGCAAATGAATATAGACAGCAGCGTGTCTTTAGATTAATAACCGCCCCCCCCTCTTGAAAGATAAAAAGTAACCTATACGAATATTTTAACAGCACTGTTAAATCCTGTGTGAAACGCGCTGTCGTAAATGCTTGGCGACCACGGTACACACGTGTGTCCAGCCAGAAGTGTAACAGCATTCGAAATATTCCCTGAAGCTTCTGGGGTTGCGTTATTTTTGTTATGGGCGACACATCCTATGTCTTTTAACTGCCACAAACAACATCTGATGCTACCAAGCCTCTTGTGATGCGTCCTGATCGTTGACTGCACTGCAGGTGACCAAAGTTAAATCACACAAAACGTCCATTAGACCGTAGCCAGGCCCGCGCTGTGAAGCCGTCTGTGGTGGTGGCATCTAAAGGTTTTCCCAGACGGTGCACCTCCGCTGGGACTGTTTGCTCCAATCCTTTTGTAAATATCCATGGGGCCCCTAGCAACCGCTGGGTCACTGAACTGTAGAGTGGCATCCGTAGTAATTTTGTTGCACTGAATAGAGAGGGGGGGGGCGTTGTTGTGATATGCAACACGTTCTTTTGTCCACCCACGTCCAGTATGAGTAACCACTTAAAATTGAAAACTAAATATCGTCCAGGCTTTCCATCAGTAATGGGATGTCCGTATTACGATCTGTAGTCTAGGTTTTGAAGATGACGCCATTTTAATGCCATCGCTGTGTGTTATTATTATCTTGTTACATGTTTATTATCACAGCGTATTAATCACACGGCCACTGACAACAGACAGCAGCAATGTGGAAGCCGCGACACCCCTGACACATATTGTCAAGTCTTAGTCAAGTCATTAGTCTGGTAAAACAATTACAATCTTCATCT
>JAZEWT010000009.1:16796117-16807734 GCA_036362905.1 Mordacia mordax | reverse complement strand
CCGTCGTCGGTGTATTCCTGCCTTACGCCCTATGTTTCCGGGATAGGCTCCGGCTCATCGTGACCCTATATAGAATTAAGCGGTTTCAGATAATGAGATGAGATTATACGTGACAAGTACACATATATAAGCGTTATAGAACACTTCTGCCAATGTAACTGTGGCCTACTAGCAAACCATATGCAAACTTGGAAAACACACTGGAATATATTTGTGTAATATTCGGAAATTGTAATTTTACAGAACAGACCCAAATTATGATGATTGCTTCGAAAAGCTGCTCTCTCGGGACAGCCGCGTCGATGGCTCTCCCTCCTCTCCTCGCGACGTTTCGCCTACATCATTACAGACCCAAATTATGTTTTGGTCAACACAGAATTGTTTACGTTGCCTTATTCTCTACACAAGATTTGACAAACAGTGGCATTGTGGGAACAGGTGCCTGCCTGTTCAAGAGATTTATGCACTCAACAGTGATGTTAAAAATAGCTGAAATAAATCTGATCTTTTTGCAATGCATCAGGCAATATATATATATTTTAGTGATTTGTACTATTAATGTATGAGTCATTTAAGGGAAATGTTTCCAACTGAATTTTTTCTGACAATAATAATAATAATAATGCTGCATTTAAAGCGCCTTTCACCCGAGGGACACGGCATGTCGAAAACATGACAATAAATTACTTGAATAAAATAATGACTACACATGAATGTAGGACATCAAATATAAATAAATAATAGTCACATCAAATAAAGGAAGTAATAAGTCTTCCTGAGCAGCACGGGTCAACAGCGAGCTATCATCCAAGCATACAGCAGTGAGCAGCATTAACAGTCCTCGCCAGAGGACTTCAACGCCTTATGGAATAACTGAGTTTTCAGACGGGACTTGAAGATGTCCAGGGACTCGGCTGACCACGTTTACAATGGAGGGAGTTCCAGAGTCTGGGAGGAGCACCGTGCGAAAAGGCTATGTAGCCCATTGAAAGCAAGTAATGACTTATTGCCACTTGGAAATACTGCTGCATTAATTATACTGTATTAAAATTCGAAGTGACATTTTTACGAATTTTGCATGAGTCAAAATAACTCTGAAATCACTTAAAATGGGCCCCATCTCTTGAAGCATAGGCCTTGGCCTAATTTAGTATTTGGTTGCTCAGACGGGAGACCACCTGAGCGTGCCAGATGTTTCCTGTCCACCTTCCAGTCCCATGACCACAATTGTTTGGTGTCGCCTGTTCCATCATACCGCGTTAGTTTCTATAGGTACTCCATCTTCCCCCCACTGGTCAAGGGAGGTGGTGTCTTTTTCACAATGGTTTGGGGCGGCGCGGTGGCCCAGTGGTTAGCGCTGACGCCTCACAGCAAGAAGGTCCCGGGTTCGAATCTCTCGGCTCGGGTGCCTTTCTGTGTGGAGTTTGCATGCTCTCCCCGTGCCCGCGTGGGTTTTCGCCGGGTACTCCGGTTTCCTCCCACAGTCCAAAAGCATGCTCCTAAAATTGTCCCGCAATGCCCGGCGATGGACCGGCGTCCCGTCGTCGGGTGTATTCCTGCCTTACGCCCTGTGTTTCCGGGATAGGCTCCGGCTCACCGTGACCCTATATAGGATTAAGCGGTTTCAGATAATGAGATGAGATGAGATGAGGTTTCATATCCATGTGGTCTACTAAAACCTGCCCCCAACTTACTACACATCCAATAACATATCCCATTAGGTGACTTATGGGTGCTAAACTGAATCTATCACGGCGTCGGATAACGTCTGTTTCCGTATATTTTCAACAGGGCAGCATGGTAGTGCAGTGAAGTAGCGCCACTGCCTCACAGCAAGGAGTTCCAGGGTTCGGTTCCCAGCTTGGGCGCCTTTCTGTGTGGAGTTTGCGTGTTCTCCTCGTGTCCGGATGGGTGTTCGTTGGGGTTTTCCCCCACCGCCGAAAAACAGCCTGCTGCCTAGGTTAATTGGCCTGCTGAGTAAATTGCGAGCATTGAACTGGCGCCAAATGCTGGGTATCGCCCCGTCTTGTGCCCCATGTCTGCTGGGATAGGCTCTGCCCCCTCGCAACCCTGTACAGGATTAAGCGAGTACTGATAAACTGAACTTAGTGGTTTTTCACCTCCACCACCTCGAATGCTCGTGCCTCACTTAGCTACTGGGACCAAGTATTGAATAAGTAACAAAATAAAACCCAGTGATACATTTGGTTTACTTAGCTTTATCAGAAAACCATGCCAGCATTGTGATGTTATGGAAAATAATTATATTTCCCAGCCTGGATTGTTTGTGAGAATAAAAAAAAGTAGAGAATGGTCTTTGTTGCATGTTGTTATAGGACAATGATGAACGACTACAGTTTTAAGGCTTCTGCGGAAATAATGATTGTCATGGCGGTGGTGACTATTGGAAGTATACACATGCACTGGCCTCTGGAGGTTTAAGACATTAACAAGCTTGACAAGCCAGTCTCAATAATGAGTCTGCCCTTTGCTTCAAAGGATTTGTTCCCAATGCAAGCGATGGAATAACATTCCTCGGTTCACGTACGTAACTTCTGGCACTATAAACGATGCAGCCACGATAACAAACATTTACTCGTTTCACTGAAGGCAGACTACAGGAAGATGAGAAATCCAGTCCAGCACTAGAACCTTTGTGGGTTTGTTTTACTCAAGTAAAATACATTCTTTCATCGAAGGGCATAAGGACACTTGGCAAACATAACAGCTGGTCTCATTATAAATTATTCCTCCTTATTCTTAGTCAACAATTCTTCTAACGCAGCAAAATCACTTATTCGGCAATGTAAGTTCAATTTAAATGTAAAAGAGTTGTTAGCTAACAGTTACCTAGCAGATTATATCTGGGTTAATTAAAATTTTCAATCGACGAAAAACTGAGATTAATTACCTGCTGTAGTTGATTGCTTGAGATCCATATAAAAAAAATTAGTGGCCACCCCACACCTTGCCTCCTGAAGGGAGGAAACCCCCGTAACAAGCCACGCCCATGCGTGACGTAGCTAATGATGCCCATGTCCGAGATCCATCCATCACCTCCCATCCAGTGGCACCCAAATGAAGCGAAACTGAGATAACGTTTCCAATTATCTTCATGCTATCTGACGAGTCAAACAATGAAACTGATCATCAATAAGATTATTGATCAATTAATTAGAAGGAACAACTCAAAGAGATGATATTTGTTGCAGAGTCAACGGGTGTTGTTGCCCCACTACCGAATAATATATTCCGATTTTAAATGCTTTCCAGCTGTCAGTCACCATTTAAGCTGGAAGAAACCGTTCAGCTATGCAGCTTCTTTTAATAGTTATCCAGCAGGGAAGGGTAAGCAAAGGCTGCAAGGTAGGTTTATATCCAGGATGCAATGCGAGTCCGTCGTAGGGCACGGGGGGAAATGTACTCAGTGGACCAATTAACCTAGGCAACAGCAACATGTCTTTGGACGGTGGCAGGAAACCAGAGTACCCGGCAAAAGCCCACGTGGATACGGGCAGAACATGCATTCTCCACACAGACAGGCATCACCCGAGCCGAGACTCAATCTTGGATCCTCTTGCTGTGAGGTGACAGAGTTACTAACTGCGCCATCGAGTCGCCTAATGTTGGAAAGCCTTAATGTGTTGCACTGTGCATCCATCTGTCTGGCTATCTGTCTCTCTCGCGGCGAGTCACGATAACGCTCAGGTTATCAAGTGAATTAAATGTTCGGCTAAGTTTGTTTTGTTTCTATTAGGGGGCTGCCCTGCGGTAAACAGGCCACTTGATTAAAGTGCTGCCTAAATCTCGGTAATTGAAAAGTATTGTAAAAACAACGATCTTATTCCCACGGCAATTACGTGGGTGTCCCATGCCCGTAAAGAAAGTCTATGACGTCATTGCGCGTGGCGTCACCTTGTAAATGGCAGGTACGTCAACTCGTGGGTAGCTTGCGGCGAAGCGCAACGGCAATTAGGAATCGTTTCAATTAGCAACACACCGCAAAGCAATCGCTCACTCACGGGGAGAGAGACGGCAACGACTTACGAAGAAGGACGGGGAAATTGGAACGCAGTTACGCAATGAGCCGGCATCAACACTCCCCCAAGCTCTAATGTCTTCGCTACATGTATGGTGCTGCATGTGGAAGGAGAGCAAAGCAACCAAAGAAAACCCATGTGTGCCAATGGGAAAAGCATTCTACCAATTTCAGATAGTACATGGGCAGTTGACGTTTTTACCGTTCTGCATTCTACTGAGATGCCAAGGAATAACACCTGAATGCTCAGAGGGAGTGAGGTGTCGCGATAATTGTTCAGTGGCCTACCAACCCTTGCCTCCACCGTGCATCGCTAACGCCTGGTTACATAAACTCGGAAGTGCATCCCTCAAAGTCAAAACTGAATTCGATCTATGAGATAATTTCGTGAAGGTCAGATGGGAATGAATGTGGAGACTGGCTGAGAACTCATGAAGTCAAGACGTACTTGCATTCGTGCAATAATTAATGATTTCTCTTAAACCTTTAGCTCATCTTGGGATTGAAGCTCTAATCTCAGATTACAGCCAAGGGCACTCACAACTAAAGGCTGAGTGGAGCGATTATATTAAAAATAAGATAGCATGCAGCTTAATAGGTTTTAGGGCATTGTTAACAATTTTGAGAGCAGAATTAATAATCATGATACTCATCACGAGTATCCTTCACGGGATGTTTATGGAACACGTGAGCAATATTTAAGTAGAAAATAGCTGAGGGAATTATTTTTGTGTATTTTTGTGTGAATTTAACTCACCTTGTCAGATCGTTCAAACGTTGTGAATACGTTTAAACTGAGGTCATTGTCACTTGAAAGTGTTTAAGAATCTAGTTTTTTTAAGTAAATCTAGCAAACAGGACAATTCAGTTTCTGCATCAATGATAAAAGTCTCGCGTATAGCCTTCACAAATGTTTGGGGAAAGTGCTGTTGGCCAGCACCTATGAAGGTCCACACAAGATGATGGATGCGCAGCACGACAGTTGGCCGCATTTGTCTCCCTGGTAGTGACGCTTAAATATCGCATAAGGACTTACTGGCCAAAGGCCAGTACAGATAATCGTTACTGATATTCGCAGTGAAGGGAATTGAACTGATGCAGCTCACCAACCACTGCACTACCGTTCCCCACAATTTTCAGCTTCATTGGCGTCACAATTCTGCTTTCATTATTAAAATCGGCACAACCTGGTGAAGTTACCACCCCTTGATAGAGAATCAACAGTGCTTGCGGGATGAGCTGGGACTGGTGCTCACCGTATGAATGGGGAATTTCTACCAATAGATACCTGCACCTGCCATCACCCGTCACTATGAAGACACTTGACTTATTTTCACGCCTGCCAGGAAAGAGATAAACTGCTGACTGTTCAGCAAAGGTGGAAGGGATTTCATTCTAAGGGCTGTGGAAAAGCGTCAACGTCTCGAATACATTTCCACATTTAGGAGTCGCAGCCAAAGCGCAAGTGGTGTTTTGCTGCGAACAGTATGTTCTGTGCAAAGCCTTTGATCAGTCGCTAGTCAAAACACAGAAATACTCGCCTGGTGGATGGAGGAGCAGAGAGGATGATCTGTAAAGAGAAACACTCATGTCAACATTGGAGCCACAGTTCAAGTAGTTAACTGATTTTATGAAGTGACATATACTGCCAACAGATATGTAAGGTTTTACCGTTTATCCACAGTTTCCTCGGACATAAGGGTTATGTGATGCTTTTCTTAGGTTCGCTGATTACTTGCTTTTCCTATGATATACATTTTGCCGGCGTGCAAATTGTACCCTGCATGACGTGTAGTCCACCTTTTCGTGCATAGTCAAGAGGCATTCACTGATACGCAGCAGATGCCTTTTTTCATATGTTGCTGCCAACGAATGGGTCAAACATGCGCCTAAAACGAAAATGTGAGCGGAGAAAATTGTGCAAAAAAAAAGTCATTATTTGCGCGGCATGACCATAATTTTTCTTTGCCTCGACAGCATTACATGTGTAAATTGCCCTTCAGCGGATGTGGCTGTTGTTCCTTTATATCAATATGTTATGTTTCTGGGCAGTGGCCATTAAGATGTGTAACAGCATATTAAAAACATATAACATACCATTACTGGTTTTCCATCATTAATGAATGTTAATGTTTACAATAAACATAAACTATTAAATGGCCATTATTGAAAATAATGTTGACAGGGCCCAGCGGTTACTTATATATTTAATTATTCACTTATTTCCAGCTACTATAGATAATGCACACAAAAATGATGGAAGCACTAAACCCTACAAAATCATATCTCGGTCCAGCACCCGGCCTTAAGCTGATGAGCCTGCCTTGGGTGAAACTTCAAACCATAATAACGTGGTGCACACTTTTTTTTATTCCAGCTTGCGAAATCATAAAATAAAGTCACATCCACTACAACTTTCGTGTTGGAACTTTCCACTGCAGAATATTGCGGCTGGAGCCAAATTAATCCTTGCAAGTAGCAGTTTTTGATAAGCAAAAGCTTTCATTCACTCACCAGTAAAAAAAATATGTGCTAGAATTATGCTTGTAGCTTCCATCTCAAAATACGTGTGAGGTTTCAAAAGCAGAGTCATGGGGCCTCCTCTGATTAACATTTTTTGTTCTTTAATGTGTAGTGAAGTGTTCTCTGCCGTATTTTTGAAGCCGTTGTTGTTATCTTTATTAAATTTCAAAACATTAATTTCACATTGCACACATTACAAATGTGCGAAGTTTAGGATCACAAAAAATGTTGTGCCTTTATAGAATTGTAACGCTACCGAGGTTGCGTAATATGATTTAGCTTGTTATTTTTTTTTACTCTGAAATTTTCGTTCTACACAACAACCACGCCTAATGTAATATTTATGTATTTACTTTGTTTCTCTCCCACCGATACCCGTTACACTATGAAGATGGTAACCTGTGATTGATTACCTGCCCTCGCTAACATCAGTGGCAAGCGACATCCGAATCGAACCTGGTCTCCCCTTGCACAAACCTTTCACTAACCCACACTGACCAGTGTGGCTGACTCCCCCCTTCTCTCCGATTTCCTCTGAATCGTTCTTCGTTCGAAAGAATGCCTTCGACTTTTGAATGCATACTATGCGCGCTATTAATTGTAAATTGATTCATTCAATGAATGTAGTCATTCCAACGTTCATTCATTCAATGAGAGACTCGACCTGAAGACGGCTTTTCTCCAGAAGTGGATTGAAAAAAAGGCCATGCAATAGCTCATGATCATTATTGAATGAATGATACGATTTATAACGCGCCACGCAATATCAATGCTGGTCATGGACGAGACAGGAATACGGAGGAGTGAGGAAACGACAGGGAGGCAAGGGAAAGGTGGTCAAGTGGTCAGCCGGTGCCAACCCGTCAAACGCTGCGTCCTATATATTATGATATTATCGCCCAATTAATTAATGAGTGGGAGTGTTTTCGTGGGAGGAAAAGGGCGAACCCGCAGGAAACCCCATCCAGAACCGGGAGAAAATACAGACACACACACACTCCACACAGGAAGCCACTTGGCCAGTTTGAGTGGACTTGATTATACAAATCACACAGTTGCTCATTAATACGCACAGGAAATACGTGAAGCACATCGCTGCACATAAAATGGACAATAACTGTCACGTGGTTTATTCGTAAGCATCGGTTCATTGCCTTTGTTGGTCAATGTCCACGTAACCTCCTCTGCAAATAGGAAAGAAAGCGACAGAGTCCTGAGGCAATGGTGCAAATTTCATCATCCTGTGGACAATGAATTCCCACATTTTATAGGAATGTCAAGCTGAGTCAACCTCTGAGCGGGATGGAGCACGTTCTTCAGAGCCATGTGCTGTAAGCGCAGTTCCACACAACTTTGACCACCGCAAGGGACATCCTTTGTATAAATCCAGGTGGAGGCCCATTGAGAATAAATGGCTTCCATTCAAGGGAGACTTGATTTGAAGGGAGCATGAATCCCTTCTAAAAGTATCCACAGCTTGTGAAAAAAAAATTGGTCCTTCTGTAGCCATTTTATTTCTCTGGTCCTATTTACAAATATATATATATATCAATGGGTGTCTGTCCGTTTAATAAATTGAAATGACTACACGAGTGACTCAGTGGCGCAATAAGTATCACTGCCAGCTCCCAGCAAGAATCTTCTTGATTTGATTCCTATCTCGGGTACCTTGCTGTGTAGAGTCTGCACGTTCTCCCCGTGGCAACGTGGGTTTTCACTAGTCCTTCGGTTACTTCCCACAGTCTAAAAACATATGCTGTTGCATAAATTAATGGACCTGCTGACTAAATTACCTCCAGTGCCCTGCATCTTATCCTGGTTATAGCCCTGCCTTGCACCCTGCGTCTGCCAGGGATAGGCTCCTACTCGCCGCCACCATGTACCGGATTAAGGGTGCACTGATAATGAACGAATACAATTATTTCAAATTTCCAAGCGTAAAGTCGTGGAATATTTGCAGGGGGAGTGTGAGGCATAAGTGAAGAAAGTCGTGAAATTATGGCCCACTGTGAATATTTAAATTCCTAGAGGAATTGCCTTTCCCAAGTTGTCACATCCCATTGTGTCACTCTCAGTGAGGCATTTGCTGCATCCTCTCACTTGGTGGCATAGTCTGCCACCAAGTGAATAGTAAAACCAATTCACATGGCAGGTCCAAGTGAAGGTGTGACCTATCTGTTCGTATGGAGGTGAAACTGAGAGGTGGGTGGTGTTAGAATTGTCTGACACCCACTCCTTCGCTGTCACTAAGAACTCGGAGTCCCTCTGGACAGGTTGGAGATGACGGGATAGGGTTGGTTAATTTTCAGAGCAGAGTTGTGGCTGTGCATGGCAATGTGCCTAGCATCATGCCGTGTATTAAAACTACAGTGAATGGATATTACATGCTGCTGACTAGGATAATTGTCCTGACGACATTGCCCCCGGCACCCTGAGATGTTGTAACATGATAACACCACCCCGCTGGACAACATTTTAAAAGAGCTGCAGAGCTCAACGGTTCCTTTTAGCTAAACTAAAAACTGAATACCCGGCGATGGACTGGCGTCCCGTCGTCGGGTGTATTCCTGCCTTACGCCCTGTGTTTCCGGGATAGGCTCCGGCTCACCGTGACCCTATATAGGATTAAGCGGTTTCAGATAATGAGATGAGATGAGAAAAACTGAATAACGTAGTCTAATTGTTTCAGCAATATGGTGGTACCCTAACACGTTGTTTGTTTATTATTGATTTTAAAGAAACGTAATTTTTTAAATGCATAATTAGCTAATATTGTCACTTTACGGGGAGTTTTTCTCATCTCATCGTCAAAACCCGCTTAGTCCTGTACAGGGTCGCGGTGAGCCGGAGCCTATCCCGGAAGACACAGGGCGCAAGGCAGGATATACCCACGATTGGATGCCAGTCCATTGCCCGGGCACTGCGGGCAATTTAGTCTGCAAACCAATTAACCTACGCAGCAGCATGTTTTTTGGACTGTTGGAGGAAACCCGAGTGCCCAGCGAAAACGCACGCGGACACGGGGAGAACATGCAAACTCCACACAGAAAGACACCCGAGCTGAGATTCGAACCCAGGACCTTCTTGCTATGAGCCGACAGCGCTACCCACTGGGCCACCGTGCCGCTCGGGATTTTTTCTGTATTTAATACATTTCAAAAGAATGTATTTAATTTTTTCCAACAAAATTGATTTTTTTGAAGCTACTTTTATTCGAAGGCTTTCATCGATAAAATAACAGATCAATTTATATTTGCGAATCTCATTATTCGATTCAAACCACGCACGCTATTCACACATTGTCCTGCTGGGGTGCCAGCTTTCATCGCCCTATTGGTCAATCGCAAGGCACCACCATTCAGGTTGCCATGCTGCATTAACAAGCCGGAACTCGAGAAATCAGGATGAAGTGTTATTTGAAAATGTGACCCAGGTCACTTTTTGTGACCTGGGTCACGCTTGATGATGGCGACGTGGATGGGCAGTCATGAGATGGACTTCTCCCTCCTCCTTCCTCCTTGGTACCCAGAATGTGCCGTTTGCAGCTTCTGACGAGTGAATTAGTTAATGTCGGCCGTGCCCAAGCAGCTTCTTGGGGTACCTCTAATAGTACCAAGGCACACTGTCCAGGTTTATTGGGCCTGGCTAAATTGCTCCCAGTACACTTACAATGGAGTCTCATCCTGGGTAGAACCCTGCCTTGTGCCCTCTCTCTGCCAGGATAGGTTCTGCCCCCCCCGTGACAATGTATGTGATTCAGCTGCTAAGTATATTAACGATAAAAATAACAGTAACAAAAACATTGGATGACGATAGAAACTGGCTGATAATGATGTTAATGATAGGCATTGGCTGGCAATGGTGATGGTAAGACTTATACTGCTGCTGGTAGTGAGAACATAAATTATGATAGTGGTGAGTATGATGATTGCTTCGAAAAGCTGCTCTCTCGGGACAGCCGCGTCGATGGCTCTCTCTCCTCTCCTCACGACGTTTCGCCTCACACGTTGGAGGCATCCTCAGGCGAAGTGAGGATGCCTCAGGCGAAGTGAGGATGCCTCCAACGTGTGAGGCGAAACGTCGCGAGGAGAGGAGAGAGAGCCATCGACGCGGCTGTCCCGAGAGAGCAGCTTTTCGAAGCAATCATCATGCATCGAGCCGTGAAAACCTACATCATTACAGTGGTGAATATATTAGTTATGTAATCATTCACAATGCTGTACTAATTATTTGTTGTGAGCATACCATTGCACAACCGATTAATAACAATTAATTAACACATCTACGTGATTAAGTTATTAATTGATGATTGCTTCGAAAAGCTGCTCTATACAGACAGCCGCGTCGATGGCTCTCTCTCCTCTCCTCGCGACGTTTCGCCTCACTCGTTGGAGGCATCCTCAGCGTAGTGTGCGTGCGTAGTTCCTATTGTCCCTTTATATGTGTGGGCGTGATGCATGTGTCATTTGTTGTGTGAGTCCGCCTCTCAGTCACCTTGACACTAATTTCCTTATTCCATTTCCACCCCTGGAACTGTGATTACCCCCTCCCTGCTTTGTCTGTGGCTAGTCCCCTAATTTACATCTCATGAAAAGATACCCCTCACACACTTAGACGATCCCCCTCTGATGTCCACACGTAAGAGTTCTACGTCTCTGCATTCCTGACTTCAATAACTGGCCTCCAGGATTGGCTGAGCTTTATACACATTTCTTGTTTTCGGTTCATGATGCTTTTAGTCTTCTGAATCTCAATTGCTTCACGAATTAATCTTGGACCTTTATGGCGGATGGCTGCAAGTATTCGTATTTTGTCAAAGTCGATTTTGTGTTATTTATCTACACTGTGCGCTGCTGTTGCTGATTTATCCATGTGCCGCAGGCGTACTGTTGCCTCGTGTTCTTTTTTTCTGGTGGCTATCGTTCTTGCTGTTTGTCCGATGTATACTTCCTCACAGTTGCTGCAAGAGATGTGATATACGCCTTCTGTCTGTAACGGTAGTCGGTCTTTAGGTGATTTGAGTACGTCTTGTATCTTCTGGTGGGTTGTGAAGAC
>JAZEWT010000009.1:16780332-16791482 GCA_036362905.1 Mordacia mordax | reverse complement strand
GGACCTTCTTGCTGTGAGGCGACAGCGCTAACCACTGGGCCACCGTGCCGCCCATGTGGAAAAATATGCTGTTGTCAAATGTCCGCCCGAACAACGGATGCGCGCAGGCATCAGGCAAGTGTTGTGCAGGAATTATGACTGCGTGAGTGACCGTGTGACACAACATACTTTCAATGGGGGAGGTCACAGGGGCGGACATAATGAAAACACAGCCAGCGTCCCTGGTGGTTCCGAGGCCCACGAAGTGGGCCTCCACAATTGTGTACGTTCTCTCGGTTAAAGCATACTGCTTAATGTAACGTGTTCTTCAACAGACACACATAGGTACAGTGTTAAACCGCTTTGTGGTACTGGTACATCAGGGAGTATCTCCATTAGAAGCAACACTTAATTTGAAGCCATAATTGCTACTTTTATGCGTAATTGATTCATCTTTTAGTTGTTGCTATGGAGATGGTCTCCAGATGAGCTCTTATGTGCCAGCATTCTAAAAATGATTTGTAATGTTTATGTCACAAAAGGAAATGTCAGTCTTCACCTGCGAGTGCATCAAACACTTGTCACGCCACTGCTGGAAGAAGGCCTTCCCAGTGCCGTAATGGTCACGGGATTTGTTTGACCACACTTTACCACGCAGCTTAGGGAAATACCAGGGCAGGAATCGAACTCAGGTGGCCACGTTTAGAGCATGATGTACTCAACACTCCACCACCATTCCATGAAGCTCATTCTCATTTTTTGTCATTGTCAGCAATCGCTCAATCCTGTACAGGGTCGCGGTGAGCCGGAGCCTATCTTGGCAGACACAGGGTGCAAGGCAGGGATGTACCTACGGTGGGACGCCAGTCCATCACCGGGCACTGAGGGCTATTTAGTCTGCGAGCCAATTAATCTATGCAGCAGCATGAAGCTATGGTATTATTTTTGAAAATAAAATGCTAGTCATGTAATGTTCATTTATATTGATGATCCTGAGCTAATGATGGAAATTCTCTATTCATATGGAGGTGGCCAGTCCTTCTATAAGATTGTCACTGTTCACATTTAAAGATATTCGCACGTTACGTCTTTGGAACCGTTATGTTTCTTATGTTGAAAAGGTCTAAACTTGTGAACTACTTTCTTGCAGAACAGGTTTGGCAGCTTTCCTCGCTAAGGCAAATTTGCAACCCGATTAAGAGGTAAATCCGTGAATCGGGGCGGTGCGGAGGCGCTATGAGTAGCGCTGCTGCCTCACAATAAGAAATCTCAGGTTCGAATCCCTGCTCGGGTGCCTTTGTGTGTGAAGTTTGCGCATTTTCCCCGTGTCCGTGTCTAGGTTAATTGGCCTCCTGAGAAAATTTACCCCAAAAATGGCTACTGCGATATACTGGCGTCATATCCTTGGTGTTGCCCCGCCTTGCACCCTCTGCCTGCCGGGATAGACTCCAGCCCCCCGCAAGCCTGTTCAGGATTGAGCGAGTACTGATACTGACTGACCGATCCGTCAACAGATTATGGGAAAAATCCGTGAACGGGAAAGATGTGGATAGCGGGGATCTGCGTATTTAAATTTTCAACATATATAGATAAATCCATTACTCTGTCAATGAAGCTCTTTATTGTTTCGTCTTAAAAAGCCCTCTACTGCGGAAAGGAAATATTCGATTTTAAAGCTACATTTTGAGAAGCGTGTGACGCGGCGCAATGGTCAGATTAGAGTTGTCTTTTAAGTGATTTTTTTTAAAGCAACAACAGGACACACATCATTCGCTAATGTACTTATGAAGGTGGCCTACTTTTGATCTTCATATATATACAACTTATAAATATTTATGAGATATCCAATGGGGAACGTTAGGTTAGATCAAATTTGGTTGTATTTCTGCATTTTCCAGAGTAGTAGTCTGACATTTTCATTACTTTTTGAGATTAAAATGTGAAGTGTAATAGGACTCTCATACGTTAATATGTTAATTTGTGAGGTGTACATTTTAATTTCTACATACAACCAGGTTACTGAGCAGCACATTTCAGGAAATGATGAGAGTATTTGAGAAGCCACATTTGAGACCTTTGCATCTGTATTACAATTTCATAAAGAGGTTACCACCAGAGTTTAAAGCGTCTGCATTTAATGTGTCTTGTTTTTCTTTCGAAATGAATGCCCTAGGTCTTCCTCTTAAAAATCACAATTGCCTAAGAATTATCCTGGTTGATGACTTTGAGAATATTCCGCCAATGCGGAATATCAGCCCAATGTGAAAAACAACAACATTTTGGAATTCTCACAATTGTGATACTAATTTGATCTATCTCAGACACAATGTAGGATTAGCTCACAGGACTAGCTCAAACGATGCCCACAATTTGAAATCGCGATCTTACAACTGCAAAATACAGTGCCAACTGGCATGTTTTAATTCATTGTACAATGATGATTGCTTCGAAAAGCTGCTCTCTCGGGACAGCCGCGTCGATGGCTCTCTCTCCTCTCCTCGCGACGTTTCGCCTCACACGTTAGAGGCATCCTCAGGCATAGTGTGCGTGCGTAGTTCCTATTGTCTCTTTTATATGTGTGGGCGTGATGCATGTGTCCTTTGTTATGAGAGTCCCCCTCTGAGTTACCTCGACACTAATTTCCTTATTCTATTTCCACCCATTTTTAACATCAGTTTTTTTTTTACCTAGAGCTATCCTAAGCGACTGAGCAGATAAATACTAAATTTAAACGGTGTACCTAAAATTAAAAAAAAATCAATCAATCTTATCAGCATAGGCTTGAGAAACAACCGAATGCTTAAGCTGTCGCAGCACTCAGTCACAGCACGCCTGAAACGTTGGAGGTGAATCGTCGCGAAGGAGAGAGGAGGAGCGCTCGACATGGCTTTTCTGAAAAAAACATCATTGGTAAGCAGTCATCATCGTCCAAAGGCTCGTGTTATTGTCCTCACCTGAGCATTGCCTCTGAATAATCAGCGGTTTGTTTTTCAATCAAGCAAAGCTTTTGTACGATTAATACAAAGGGGCATCTGAATTAGGTTCACAGTAATTCCCAGATCGATAACATTACTGTACACGAAGTTTTCAGAGCATCATGTTCGTTTATCCTGCACGAAGGTAGTTTAATATTCCATTTGACTATGTATACTTGAATCTATCTTTCTTCCACAAAATTCCTGCAAGTCAGGATATGTTTCAGATGTTGTTTAATTTCGTATTAAGGCCCCAATAAGTTGTTAAGCTCTAGTTCATGGGTTTATATCATAGTTACTCAGCGTGTGAAAGTCACATTTTTCGCGAGTGTGGTGTTTTCGAAACTGAGATTCTAAATTATATCCGATTTCAGCTGTGAAAAAATTTTGACGTAATATTATGGTTACAATAAGTCAATTAATGCATAACATGAATGCGTGAATAAAGAGTAGTACTACCCTAGCATGAATAACAAAACGTGTTGAAGAAAATCAAGAAAAAATGCATCCACAGCCACTGTATTTTACAACTGTGGGGCACACTTCACGTTGCCATTGTTACCTCTGGAACTGTTTTATAATTGAAATTTGCTTCTTTCGCGACGTTTCGCCTCCCAAACTGGAGGCATATTTCAGGCGTTATAGGTTCCACTGAACGTGTTGTGCGATATAAATAATAATAATAATTGCATTTCTAGAGCGCTTTTCACGCGAGGGTCACAAAGCGCTTCACAGCGATATGATCAACACGTGCTGTGGGATTAATATCCGTAGTGAGCTGAGAACATGCTTGCCTGTGTTACTCTGACGTATATGTAGAACAGCGCGTGGCAGCCAAACTCAGAACGCCCCAAGATGCCTCCAGCGTAAGAGGCGTAACATTGCAAAGAAGAGAGCAGAGTACTCGGCACGGCTATTCCGAAAGGAATTCTCATACTATGAGCCAGGAAGACCTACATCAGTACAATGTTTAGTATTCTTTTTTACAACTTCATTCTGCACAAAGCACATACCTGTCATTGCCTGGTGCTTGTGGGATTCTTAAGATAAAATACATATACCAAAGGCTCCAACAGGTGAAAACTAAGAAAACTCGCAATAATAATATAATTTATAACGTACGCAAATTCCAAGCATAGTCCGAGCCGAGACGCATTCTAAGAATTGTGTGCGAAATAGTCCACATCATCCTACAAGTCTGATTTGTTCATATTTGTAATGGAGATACACAGTTGCAGCAGTATAAAAGTGTAAACAGAAACTTGGGATTACCCGGCACGCCCTTGAGATAAGTGAATATTCTCAAAACAGTATGTAATATCCTTTCACCCAAATCTGAAGGTAGTGTGGTTGAATATCTGTAAAAGTCCCATGAATAATTCGCTGTGGGCAGAGCGGCAAATTCAAAGCAGGCATATTGATGCAACAGCAACAAATATCCGTGATATGTAGTCCGATAATGGCCCATGGTCACATCATCCTATAACCAAGGCAACAACGCATGAAAAACGAAGAAACTATAATAATACTGTAAAGGAGGCCTAGGAAACAAATCTGCTTTAACCGATAATACAGTTAAACATGCGTTTTCCTGCTAAAGAACATTGTGACGGCACGTGTTGCTAGTTTCAGTCCAAATTTCTGACAAAATTTTCACATTTTCATGGAACGATAGGATGAGATAATTTGGATTTGAAGTCAGTGTGTTGTGATTTAAAGATGAGTGATCTGACCTCGTGTCAAACCACTGTGGTTGCTAACAAAATCTATGCATTGGTTATTGTTGAGTCATTTTCCGAGAGGCTTGGCTTTCAGAGAAATGGATATTTCAACCTTGTTCATTTTATGATAATGTGTACCAGTTAAATATAATAAGCCTGTCTTTGCATGATCACTTTTTAAAATGTTAAAATAATAATAGAACCGCAGGCATTCTACCCATTATGTAGGCAATGTGGGCTTGGCAGTTACACATCAATTGAATTTTCTTTATGTTAAAATAATTCCTCCCATTTACTTTTTAAACAAATGTTCTCAGAATAAACTCACAACAGCGATTGTAATTTTATAATGTTATTAATATATACTTAAATTTCAAAAGCATAATGTATTAGAATAATTTGAAACTAGGTTTAAGGTTCATCCCAAATTGTGTGCCACACACTACATTTGAAAAAACAATGCGATGCATGTAATTATTTACCTTAAAAGGCATTTCCAAAAATATTTAAACTTGTTTAAATGCACGCACAGAAATTGCACGGCTCGATGCATGTCGATCGTTCCTCCTCTCTCTGAGAGGGTTCAAGCACAGGACGCCTGAGGATGTCTCCTACGTGCGAGGCGAAACGTCGCGAAGGAGAGAGGAGCGATCGACGCGGCTGTCCCGAAAGAGCAGCCTTTTGAAGCAATCATCATGCACAGCTATTGTCAAATGTCAGCTTTATTTTCCATTGTTGTGCTAAGTAAATGGCTCTGCACACATCGCTTTGTCATTTTGACCTTTCATTAAAACATTTGAAAGATATAGTTAATCTATGTAGCTAAAAATAGTGAAAGATTCAGCATATTAGAAACGTTGCGCAAACGTACTCTTCATACGTAATTATATATATGTAACTGTAATGTATATGATCGCGTTTTCATTAGAATAATTAAGGCGACAATTATCTTAAACGTGTATTAAACATAATTTCGCAAACATTCAGCAAGGTCAGTGTTAATCGTGAATAATGTAGACAAATGGCCATGGTGCATCAAGTTGTACATCGACTAAAAATAGCTCTAGATATTTATATATTTCAAGCTTTATATATCCAGTGCAAGGCATGCCAGATATGATAACTATTTATTATTTCACAAAGGACCCCATGCCTCAAATGAACCGTAGCTTCTTTGTAGGCAAATCCAGTAATGTCTCCTCTTTTTAAGTCAATTGCAATTTGAATTGTGCAGTAGAATTGTGCAGCGCTGGTATCGCTGCACATTATCAGGTCTCGTCATCTTGAGGAACAGTTCGACTTTCGTTTGAAATATTGAAAACAATATTTCCATTATGATAATGCATTGCCAAGTTGGAGGCGAGATTTTATCTCGCAAAGGCCATTATCTGTGTGTTTTAACATCTTCCGTCAATCTGACGATTAGTCACGCAATGCCGTAACGTCTGCGCGTGACGAGGCGTAGAGTGAACGCGCGGGACTTCCTGCTGTCTCTTCAAATGTAGGATGTTTTAATAAGCTTGTTTTGCAATCATTATTCTAGTGTGTAAATGGATATTGATACGTGTATATATATTAAAATATCGGATGCTTAAACCTTATATATTGGAGGGCAGTATCGGTAAATGTATAGCACACTTTACTTGTAAAAAACAAACAATCACACTACCGAAATAGATTTTCATTATTGCTTCTTCACCGTGAAAAAAAAAAACACTTTAAATAATCGCAGATAATTAAGAAGCCAATTCTGCTTGAGCTGTAACAATCCACGGGCGATAATTATCCCACGGACGACGATGATCATTTTATTTTATTTCCAAGTAGCGCATGCTCGTGTAATGGCCGCGGCGATGGGTCTCGGTGGGAGTTCCATCCGCCGGAGCTGTCCTCAGAAACCCAGCGTGAAACGTGAACCCCTGTCTCCCTCCGCTCTCCACTATCGCACCAAAATAATGGTTGGAGGCGTGAAAAGTATGTGGGGTGGAAAGGAGGGTGGAGCGAGACCTTGGGGTGGAGGGAAAAATCGACAGGTGGCTCTGATGAAATGCTTTCATATCCGCTAGCCGAGTGAGTGCGCGGTGAGCCTCGACATCATCCGCGAACAGCTACGTAGGGACGGACGGCAGCAGAGGAGAGCGGCGCTCGAAACAAAGAAAATGAGAAACTTACCCACGGTGGCGGGCGGCGCGGTGGCCCAGTGGGTAGCGCTGTCGCCTCACAGCAAGAAGGTCCCGGGTTCGAATCTCTCGGCTCGGGTGCCATTCTGTGTGGAGTTTGCATGCTCTCCCCGTGTCCGCGTGGGTTTTCGCCGGGCACTCCGGTTTCCTCCCACAGTCCAAAAAGCATGCTGCTACATAGGTTAATTGGCTCGCAGGCTAAATTGCCCCGCAGTGCCCGGCGATGGACTGGCGTCCCATCGTGGGTGTATCCCTGCCTTGTGCCCTGTGTCTGCCCGGATAGGCTCCGGCTCACCGCGACCCTGTACAGGGTTAAGCGGTTCTGACAATGAGATGAGATGAGATAATAGAAATGATGTGATTTGTATTTACAAAGTGTGCCTTTTGATTTATAATGGCAACCGTGGTCTTGATTGAAGCCGTGGGCAGACATGTAATGCACAGTGCGGTTTTCATGACCCACAGCACTTTGTGATTTTTTAGAAATGGCTTTGCGTCTGGTCAAAGTGCGTCTGCATGAATTCTCACAACTTATCACAATCAAGCAACAATGACCGATGTGTTTTTGATTGATCGAGTTGATCAGTCTGAATTGGTGTGTACTACGCACCTATTCAGCCGAGATAACAAATGCAGCAATGGGCTTTATTCATGGGATGCGCAGTGAATACAGTGATGCAGACTCACAGCAATTAGCACGTGGGTTATATTCCAGACTTGGGTGCCCTTCTGCATGGAGCCTGCATGTTCTACCAGTGTCCACGTGGCTTTTCGCCAGGTACCCCGGTTTCTTCCTACATTCCAAAGGCATGCTGCCTTGGTTAATTGTGAATAAATTTCCACCGGTGACCCGAGATGTAACTTGCTTATCCCTCCCTGCTTGACAGCTGTTTAAAAGCTCAACGGTTCCTTCCAGCTTAATCAAAAACGCTGACCAACTGATATGACTAAAACATCGAACTATACGACCTACAGTCACGTCTGTTATAAAACTTTCAGTACAGGTTCCACAGTTTCACGATGCATTCATTATACATTGAATTCCCAAAATAGTTTTCTGAAGACGCTACTGTTTTAATCCCACGTTGGCGTTCACCCAACACGCAAATATTCTCAAAATAGGAATTTGCCTAGCGTACCATGCAAGACTTCCCCTACCTATATAGACTTTAAATGAGGCTCTGAAGGCTAAGTAAACATTTTTCTGTTATAATTAATACTATCGTGTTAGTGGTATATCAAGTTACATCATTGCATAAAACAAAAATGCATAAATATTAGTGCATAATAATAACAATATTTGCACTTTAGAGCGCGTTTCACACATGGTCACAAAGCGCATGTAAGTAATTATGTTTTTTTTATATATATAAGGTTAATATATGCATTATTTATATGCTTAAATGTGTGCAGCGTAGCACTAATCAGTGCGCTGTGCTGGTGGGAATGGTTCAGGATGTATCCTGGGAATATTATGGAACACCTTAATAGCTATGAAGAGCTGTCTTTCCCTCCCCTATTAGGGCGTCGTACTCTGTCAATGCTAGGACTGAGATAAATGCATTAGCATCATCAAAGCATAATTTCTGGTGAAATGAAAAGTTCACATGAAACAAACCAAATATATAAATATTTAGTGAGTAAGCGAGTCAGTAAGCACAAAAAATAAGCCACTGTGGTCTGAATGAATATGTACCAACGCATATGTACATGGTGCAGATATACATTGCTCCACGATGCAAGCTTTCTAAATGCTGGAATTGGAATACATTTTAATGAAGCTTAAGCTAGCACAATAAAAGCAACATACGTGTAAAAATATCACCTCGAAATATAGTTGAAGGTCACGAGATCATGTTGTGTGTATCGTCAACGCTACAAGACGTCACTGTTGCTTCATATCTTCCTCCTGCCAGATTCTGTGACTCGCACAGGTTGACCTTCGACCTTCGGTCTCCCCCGATCGTAGGCAGCCATCTGGAATTAGTTCTTCCCTTCGGTTCCCAGCATCTGAGTGACACTCCAGTGTCCGCCTTGCGCACGCGTGCCATCCTCTGCACCCTTGCCATCCACCGCATCCTTGCCTTCTTGCTCATTTCTACCCTCTTTTCATTGATATTTATCCTCTCCCCAAAAAAACACAGTGCAAGAACACCGTCCGATGTGAAAGCTGAAGATAATACCGATTGAATGGCCAATGTCATGGTCAGCATTCAAATTTAAGGAAAATGTTAACGTGCCCGATTTTGAGATGTTGTGGATAATTGCACACCCAACATAATTATCAACCGTGATTTATCAACAGCCAGATGAAGGGTGTTCCAAGCTGAAGCCAACCCGCATGGCCATGTGATGCCGTATTCCAAATCTAATCCCTCAAGCCCTAAGGGGGATCATGCCGTTGACGAATGTGTTCTCTTGGTATGCATAGCTTTACATTGAAAACTACTAGATATTATCATATTACAATAATTGACGATGGGCGGCACGGTGGCCCAGTGGTTAGCGCTGTCGCCTCATAGCAAAAAGGTCCCGGGTTCGAATCTCTCGGCTCAGGTGCCTTTCTGTGTGGAGTTTGCATGCTCTCCCCGTGTCCGCGTGGGTTTTCGCCGGGCACTCCGGTTTCCTCCCACAGTCCTAAAAACATGTTGCTGCATAGGTTAATTGGCTTGCAGACTAAATTGCCCGCAGTGTCCGGTGATGGACTGGCGTCCGATCGTGGGTGTACCCCTCCCTTGCGCCCTGTGTCTGCCGGGATAGGCTCCGGCTCACCGTGACCCTGTGCAGGACTAAACGGCTTCTGACAATGAGATGAGATGAGAAAATCAATCTATCTAGGGATACAGACTGAAAGCAGGTGGCCAAACACTGACCATATAAGACTACAATAATCTTTTCCTTTAATGAAAACCTTTAAACAATACTGATATTAAGTGATAACAAATAGTTGTTCCTTTTGCAAAACATTAGAAAAACACGTAGTTATGACAAAAATTATTAAAATGTAAATCTCACTATGTTATCAGTCAATCGTAAGTCTTATACGGTCAATGTTTAGCCACCCGCTTTTAGTCTGTATCCCTAGATAGATTGATTTTGTGTTCAAACATTTTATTTTCTACTTCTGAGTGTGGTAAAAGCGGGTCAATTAAATGTTAAATTTTTTTCCTATTTTATATACATTATTTGCAACTCGTGTGTTTGTTGTGTTCAGGAATCCCATAAAGAGCTTGCAAGCTCACTGGGCATTTTTCTGCCGTAATAATAAACATCTATCTATCACTTACAGGTCTGACAACAACAATTTGACACTTTTGCTAAGCTGGAAAATCTAAAATTTTTATTTTGTATTTCTTCACAGAAAATGTATGTGTGATATTATTCGCTCTGCATAAGGCATATGCTAAACAATAATGTGAGAATTTACCTTTTTCTTCATACAAATTTTAGTTTTTTTACGAAATAAAACCTCAAACTAGCTACAGTACTAAGTAAATGTTTTTCCCAGGTTATAAAAATAATATTAAGAGCTACAGCAACATTGATGTTTCCGTGCTAATGCATTTACTATTAATATATCTGTCATACTTAAAACAGTTTTAGACTGGCGTATAAGCTAATTTCCATGTCGAGGCATATCACAAGAGCGCTACTCGGCTGCTTTTGAGATCCTTGCCCTTAGGCCTCGAGTGGACAGCTAAAAAAAATAGTGCTGACATTTTATATCCGGCAGGCCTCTCGTACATAATCTGAGTCACTCTCAGTGAATGCACTCTCTGAATTTAAACCCAGCCCAAAGATGTACAATCAATATTACTTCTCTTGAACTTTCCTGTGCAAAGTAAAACAAAGTTCGCCGAGTTTTGTTCACTTCCTTGCTGTCAACATTATAATGGCCGTTATAACAGTAAGGCAAGTTGATGATTGCTTCGAAAAGGTGCCCTCTCGGGACAGCCGTGTCGATTGCTCCCTCTCCTTCCAGAGAGAGCAGCTTTTCGAAGAAATCATCATGCATCGAGCCGTGAAAAGCTTCATAATAATCTCATCTCATTGTCAGAAAACGCTTAGTCCTGTACAGGGTCGCGGTGAGCCGGAGCCTATCCTGGTAAAAACAGGGCACAAGGCAGGGATATACCCAAAATGGGACGCCAGTCCATCACCAGCGCTACCCACTGGGCCCCCGTTCCGCCCCTTCATAATAATGCAAGTAAAAAACAAATACAGTTGTGTATTTATTTGCATAAAGGCTTCGCCGAGTCTCAAGTTCATTTGTCACAATGGTCCCGCGTTGCAAT
>JAZEWT010000009.1:16739748-16765424 GCA_036362905.1 Mordacia mordax | reverse complement strand
CGGCATCCCTTACTTCCGGTGTCCACCACCGGGTTCGGGGGTTGCCGCCACGACAGGCACCAGAGACCCTGCGTCCACAACTTCGAACTGTTTGTTGACATTGTTAAATTTGTTGACATTGTTAAATACATGTGTACCTCACCGCATCTCATTGTCAGAGATGAGATGAGGTACACATGAGCCTATCCCGGCAGACACAGGGCGCAAGGCAGGGATATACCCACGATAGGACACCAGTCCATCACCGGGCACTGAGGGCCACTTAGTCTGCAAGCCAATTAACCTATGGAGCAGCATGTGTTCTGAACTGTGGGAGGAAACCGGAGTTCCCGGCGAAAACCCACGCGGACACGGGGAGAGAACACGCAAACTCCCACACAGAAAGGCACCCGAGCCGAGATTCGAACCTGGGACCTGCAGCGCTACCCACTGGGCAACCGTGCCGCCCGGTATCATTCCCCATTCTTTTATTGTCCCCATTCGCTCGTGGAGCCGCATAACAACTCTGCAGTTGCACCCGCAGGTCACCCCTTGGCTGTTCTCTCGGCTCGAAGCTGATCGCATCATCGCCATCTATTGGCTCTTGTGAGAAACAAACCCGGCTTTGGTGGCCAAAGGTTGCCTTAAAGGCCAGCGTTACCTTAATCGCTATAAGCGTCATATAATTCGTAAGAGTACGTATTTAGTCAAATGTCCACCTTCATCATTAATCTTATTGAATGTGAATATGTCTGGACTAATGCCCTGTATAGTATGCACTGGATCATGTACTTTGTCATCTTTAGACGAGTGCTGAGCTCATTAATACCTAGGATCTGTTCCCTTTTGAAGTCTGCGGAGTAACTTTTGCTTGCTTTGTACCTGTTAATGCAGACAGCGTGTGCCTTTTGCAAGTTAAGGTTATTATTTTTTGCAATTTTAATTGGAAATAGCGCACTGTGCTCTCACGAAGTCGCATGTCTGTTATTTATAAAGAATATCATTTACATGTTATAACAAGCTGTTAAA
Source organism: Mordacia mordax (assembly GCA_036362905.1). Classification (NCBI taxonomy): domain Eukaryota; kingdom Metazoa; phylum Chordata; class Hyperoartia; order Petromyzontiformes; family Petromyzontidae; genus Mordacia; species Mordacia mordax. The sequence continues at coordinate 16,764,416 of JAZEWT010000009.1, read as the reverse complement.
TAAGCAATTGAAAGATTATCATTTTAATTAGCCGACTTTGTGGCTATTTCATTTTGTAATTATCCAATTAAATATCAATTCATGCATGTGATCAACCTCTTGCTAAGGATAATTTGATGTAAATGTTGAATTTGTCTCATCTCATCTCATTGTCTGAAACCGCTTAATCCTATACAGGGTCACGGTGAAGCCGGAGCCTATCCTGGCAGACACAGGGCGCAAGGCAGGGATACACCCACGATGGGACGCCAGTCCATCGCCGGGCAATGCGGGACAATTTTAGTCTGCGAGCCAATCAACCTATCCAGGAGCATGCTTTTGGACTGTGGGAGGAAACCGGAGTACCCGGCGAAAACCCACGCGGTTTCAAGATAATGAGATGAGATGAGACTTTGGGTGGAAGGGTGGTGCAGCAGTAACATCAGCCCTTACAGAAAAAAATAGTGCCTGAGGAGGTTTGATTACTGCCTCAGGTGCCTTTCTGTGTGGAGTTTACATGTTCTCTCCCCCGTGTCCACGTGGGTTTTCGCCGGGCACTCCGGTTTCCTCCCACAGTCCAAAATCATGCTGCTGTGTAGGTTCATTGGCTTGTGGACTAAAGTGGCCCTCAGTGCCCGGTGATGGACTGGCGTCCCATCGTGGGTATTTCCCTGCCTTGTGCCCTGTGTCTGCAGGGATAGGCTCCGGCTGACCGTGACCCTGTACATGATTAGGCGGTTCTGACAATGAGATGAGATGAGTTTATAACTGCTCTGTTCTTGCAATGGCGACCTTTTACAAATCACAGCTCCGGGTTCACGACTCGCCCCCACGTATTTCACATGGATAACGTGCAACGCTGTCACTATCTGCTAACAGCGGCGTGTACAGTTATGTTATCAATAAGAGCACTATCAGCAATTTCACGAGACCTCACCTCTCCCGAGTCAACGTTCATCTGACCTGGTCATGAGTACCGCCCAATTAAGTACAGGAAATGGGTGTGGCCTAGCACGTCTGTGACGTGGCCGGATAATTGTCTCCTCTCAACATAACGTCAAAAGTGCGAAACAATTGTACTGTGTTGCTATCATACATCACGAGCTCACACCAGCGACACTAGAAACAGTAAAACTGTTTCTCTTTGATTTACACGTCATTCTTGTACTTGCTGCAAATATTCCTGCCATCGACAGCCGAAGTTCTGTGCCCTCAGCACTACATGTGTTCCTGTTACTCCACGAACGTCATGCTGAGAAATATTTAGTTTTGTCGGTTAATTTCAGGGCGGCGCGGTGGCGCAGTGGTTAGCGCTGACGCCTCACAGCAAGAAGGTCCCGGGTTCGAGTCTCTCGGCTCCGGTGCCTTTCTGTGTGGAGTTTGCATGCTCTCCCCGTGTCCGCGTGGGTTTTCGCCGGGTACTCCGGTTTCCTCCCACAGTCCAAAAGCATGCTCCTGGATAGGTTGATTGGCTCGCAGACTAAAATTGTCCCGCAATGCCCGGCGATGGACCGGCGTCCCGTCGTCGGGTGTATTCCTGCCTTACGCCCTATGTTTCCGGGATAGGCTCCGGCTTCACCGTGACCCTATATAGGATTAAGCGGTTTCAGATAATGAGAGATGAGATGAGAGATGAGAGGTTAATTTCACTGTCAAAAGGCCTTATATAGTGGAGAATTGCATTACGGCCTGGCCTTCCCAAATTGTGGTGATGTCTTGTTAGGGGGCGTAGATGAACTGCGCTGTGTTGTCAATACCATTTTCAACGCAACGCAAGGCCCTCAAGTCACTTCACTTTGCAATGTGTTGGTGTACTATGGTGTTGAAGTCCACTTCCTTCGGCAGGTGCAGCAAGGTGGCTGCAGCAGGCAGTACAGCAGGTAGGAATGTTATCTGTGCAGCGCTTTGTGACCCTCGGGTGAAAAGCGCTCTAGAAGTGCAATTATTATTTATTATTATACAAAATTAGGCATTCATTTTGTCAAGATACTCCATTTAATACCATTTGTAAAATATAGCAATACGCCCATTTTGAAATAAAATATCGTTAAGTTCAGTGGCATTTTCCTGGATAGATGGAATGTTTTCTTAATGTTTTCTTATTCCTATCCAAGTGTGATGAATGAACAGCATCCACGGTCATGGAAAACACCAGGTTCAGATGCTTATCTAAATCAATGAGAACCATTGGCAATCAGTTACAGATGTCGGGTTTTCACGGCTCGATGCATGGTGATTGCTTCCAAAACCTCCTCTCTCCTTTGCGACGTTTCGCCCACCACATTGGAGGCATCCTCAGGAATCACAGGACGACATATCATGTACTGCAAGTGTAGACCTGGAAGGTGAGAATGAGATGGTAGTACTGTAACGGGATGAACTTATCTGTGCGGAGCATTGAATGTATTCCCTCGTGCGTATGGCTTTCATTTGGATTCTCTGGTTTATAAACACGGATCAACATCTCATCATTCATTCAGTATCAATACCCGCTTTATCCTTTACAGTCGTGCGGGTGCCGAATCCTATCCCGGTCGACAGAGGGCGCAAGGTGGGGAACTGCACAGGATGTGACGCCAGTACATCGCAGGGGACACTTTTTGGGGCAATTTTCTCATCAGGGCAATTAACGGAGGTAGTAGCGTCTCTTTGGACGGTGGGAGGAAACGGGAGTACCCGGCGAAAACCCACGCGGGCTTGGGAAAAACACGCAAACTCCATACAGAGCGGCACTCGAGCCGAGAATCGAACTCGGACGCTTCTTGCTGTGAGGTGACAGCGCTACCCACTGCGCCACTGTACTGCCCAACATCTCTTCAATGGCCTGCAATCCCAAAACAGGGCCTCGAGACTGAGCAAGGTTTTGATTGAGTTAGCGAATAAAGGGCATTGTTGTTATCGCATGAACCCCGGTCACAGGCAGGGAAGTCTTATGCCAAGAATGTGTCACTCCGTCCCTCTAGCGTCGTGTGAAGTGAATATTATACACATTGTACAACAACAATAGCAACCGCCATTCACCAGGACTTGTGCACCTTGAAGCCACGTGAAGTGTCGAAGGCTCGCCGACGGAGGTATAGGGATAGGACCCAGGTGTGAAGAGTTGCCTGACTGAGACGACTGGCAAATGCACCACCTATGCACATTGCACGGTATACTTAATGCATGCAGAAATTATGCTATCTTATACGTTTATTCATTATCTAGAGCACACCCTGAACGTGACGCCAATACATCGTACAGGCACACTCTTTGGGTAAATTTACTCAGCAGGTCAATTAACCTAGGCGGCAGCGTATCTTTGGACGGTAGGAATAGACCGGAGCAGTTCAGTAATGGTTAATTACACTGCAGCTGCTGCAAGTTCATTTCTAATGTATAGTAATAAGATTATCTAATGATAATGGATATTTAAAGACCTATGTTGACCCACTGGTCGATTAATGCATTTCTATACCAGATCAGTTATGGATGTTTATTGGTTATACTTCACCACTTTTGTCAATATTGGTCAATGAAGCTGGTACCCAAAACAAGTTTTAGCAGTGTTCTCTGCTGGTGTCGGCTGCGGCTGGAAGTAAAACTGAGATCAGTGGGTTCATAGTATAATGTGCTAACTACTGCACCACCATTCCCGATAAAATAAAGAGTCCAATACCTTTATTTATTTTCTGATTGTAAGAATACTTGTGGCTGATGAAATAAAAATCTTATAATAAAAAAAAATCTATATTATTTGCAGCAAAAAAAACGTATTAAGGTCATTGCAAATGTGCAAATGTAGGTCACCACCGTTGAGTTGTTAAAATATTTTATTGTAATTCAAAATATATTAAAATATCCAACTCCCTAATGGGATTAATTGTGGTGCAGAAATCAGTGGGCCTTAACCCATCACAGTTTATTTAGTACATAAAGTTAAATTCTATTACAATTATCTACACTGGCCACCATTATTATCATAATCTAAAAATGTGTTAACGTACAATATAATGACTCATTTGCCGTATATATCGTTATTTGTGTATTTGACAGATCACACTGCCGTCTGACTAAATGCGATTTCAAATCTCCCCTATTGCCAGCAAATGTCGTAAGCGCATTTTCCTCCGCTTTAACTCCGCGGTCCAGAGGGAATGGCAATTTTGTTATATTATGCATGGTATGTGTGAAAGGTGCTTGTTTGCTCTCGGCCAAAGGAAAGCCCTGTTTACCTTTCTCAAAATGCCTAATACCATTACTGCATGACTGAGTAGGGGCACTTTATCTTGGCACTCTACTTCTCTCCTCACCGCATTTGGTCGTTATTGTGAGTCATGCATTTTACAAGAATTGCATGGCACATCTGTGACTTAGGCGGCATGGTGGCCCAGTGGGTAGTGCTGTCGCCTCACAGCAAGAATTCCAGGGTTCGAATCTCGGCTCGGGTGCCTTTCTGTGTGGAGTTTGCATGTTCTCCCCATGTTCGCATGGGTTTTCGCCGGGCACTCCGGTTTCCTCCCACAGTCCAAAAAACATGCTGCTGCATAGGTTAATTGGCTTGCAGACTAAATTGCCCTCAGTGCCCGGTGATGGACTGGCGTACCATCGTGGGTATACCCATGTCTTGTGCCCTGTGTCTGCCGGGATAGGCTCCGGCTCACTGCAACCCCGTACAGGACTAAGCGGTTTTTGACAATGAGATGAGATGACATCTGTGACATATTCTGCACTTGAGGCAATGGACGAGAAATTAGAAGCTGCATTTTCCCTTTAACCCGTTTTCATATCGTGGGTTTTTGCCCCCTTCTTGGGTCTTTAGAATATATTACAAGTACTCTCCTGTGTTGTAAACATCGTTAGTCACCTTGTTTGCGTTGCACCTAACACATTCTTATACAACTTAAATTTTTTACGTGACCTAACCCGAAAAGGAATTTTTATACAAATAAACAGTCCGTGTTGATTTGCCTCTGAATCTCAAGAGTTAATTTTCAGGAGGGTCCTGCGGTGTATCATTTGGAGGGGCTTGTATTAACAGATTTTTCAAATGTGAGAGTAAACTGGAATATTAGGTGAAAAAAAAAACAACTCGTGCATACGAAGGGGTAACGCTCAAAGTTCTGCACAGATGGCTTCAAGAATATATACCGTGCTGCCATTCCCAGGTCACCATGCAGTCCATTCTTAGAATGTCCTGTATACCTCAACAATCACCCATAGCAGTACTAACCAGGATGAACACTTTAGTTCCAAGATCTGAACAGTTCAAATGCATTAAGGGTGAATGCCAGTACGTATCAAGAGACGCTAAAACTCTATATGGTTCAACGTCGTGACAACTATTACCACTTCGGAAAAATTCTAATCTGTGGGTATTTATCTCTCATCTCATCTCATTATCTGAAACCGCTTAATCCTATATAGGGTCACGGTGAGCCGGAGCCTATCCCGGAAACACAGGGCGTAAGGCAGGAATACACCCGACGACGGGACGCCAGTCCATCGCCGGGTGGGTATTTATTTACTAACTTATTAATCCAAGTGATAGGTTGCTACTAAGCAACTTATTTTTTTTTCAGGAATTGTATTTGGCATGGCATAAAGAACTAGCTGAGTAGTGGCTGTGAAGAGTCTCATCTCATCTCATTATCTGAAACCGCTTAATCCTATATAGGGTCACGGTGAAGCCGGAGCCTATCCCGGAAACACAGGGCGTAAGGCAGGAATACACCCGACGACGGGACGCCGGTCCATCGCCGGGCATTGCGGGACAATTTTAGTCTGCGAGCCAATCAACCTATCCAGGAGCATGCTTTTGGACTGTGGGAGGAAACCGGAGTACCCGGCGAAAACCCACGCGGACACGGGGAGAGCATGCAAACTCCACACAGAAAGGCACCGGAGCCGAGAGACTCGAACCCGGGACCTTCTTGCTGTGAGGCGTCAGCGCTAACCACTGCGCCACCGCGCCGCGAAGAGTCTCAAACATTTTCCAGATGTCCTTTTTCCCTTGCATCAATAATGTGACATTTGTGTTTGCTTGCCAAATGCAAGCATGCAGAGAGACTGAACGTGGTACATACAAGGCGGTTGCAGTATGCTATCGTGACAATCTGGTCAACCATCAATACTTGAGCTGAGACGCATTAGCTGCAACACAAACAAGCCCAGCATTGTATACAACTACAGTATTTAAAAAATAAAATGACAACTCTTTAAGCACGAAGGATGTTAAACAATAAACATAATACTCTATAACTTGAATAGAACAGAATGGTTCTAGTGTTCGGTTCTGACAACTTCCCCTCACTCACACAAGGGCAATATGTTAGTATCACCACTGACCATCAATACTTCCTGTCATTGCTTTAGATATAGTTTTACGTTAAGTAGCAAGTTTTATTCATTTGTCTGTGTGATTGTTTTGACTCTTGTGCTGTGTGTTGTTAAATTATTTTTTTGCTTATATTAAGCCTCATGGGTTATAACACCGCGACACAAACGTAAAGGTAACGCAATTAAGACTTCTCAACTTCGGGCAAGCGATTATAAGAAAAAAAAACTATCGCCATAGAAAATAATAACATCGTATACAGAAGACTTTAAAAAATTCGGGCAAAATTACATCTGCACACACAGTCCATTTGAATGGGATTCAATCAGTGAGGACAAGTCAACTTCGCTGTCCAAAATCTTTCAACAGCATTTGGAATTAATTGTGTGGAAAATTGCGTTGCTCACATGCAGTAAATGAATCTCAGATCTAGAAAATGTTTCATTCTCAGACATCTGTTAAGCGTCACGGCTTTTACGTTGTGTGCTCTATCTCCACAACCTTTCGATTGCGAAATTCATTTTTATAATTTGTGTGATCGATGATTGCTCCCAAAAGATGCTCTTTCACGACAGCCGTGTCGAGCGCACCTCCTCTCTTATTCCCGACGTTTCACGTCCCACGTTGTGTGCATCCTCAGGCGTTGTGTGACCGAGTGCTTGTCATAGAGTAATTTACTAGTTTTGCCTATGTAACGAGTAGAAAAGGTATTTACCATTTCTGGAAATTATAAAGGTGTTAAGATTTTAAAACACCAAAAATAGACACCTTTCACAAAGTGTCTTGTTTGCAAAAGCCACACGCAATTGTGGCGAAATATGAAAACAGAAAGCTTTGATAACTTATTCATTGTCCTTCAAACTTATTGGCCTACGCCAGACGTGGCTTTCTTTTGAGCCTGATTGTCAGTGTTAGCCAGATGTTGCAAAAAGACAGTCAGCTCAGGACAATGCAATATCAATGCTTAGTAGCTCAGGGTGAACTGTTTAAGCTATGGGTACTTTTTGCCAGTGTACATATGTAACGAGCAGAAAAGGTTTTTTTACCATTTCTGGCAATAATACAGGTGTTAAAATTTAAAAACACCAAAATAGACACCTTTCACAGTTTTGCCTATGGTTTATAATCTTAAACCAAGGCACCTTTACAAATTCAGAAACAACTATAATGGTACAAAAATTCAGTTGCTGTAAAAGTGCCTCAGAGCTCAAAAATATGTTGCCATGAAAAATACTTAGAAATCTTTAATTCTCTGATTATATAATACTATAAGAATCATTATATAATACTCCCGCATACGTTTTTGGCGGTGCTCTAATAGCATCCAACTCACAAAGACAAAGCAGTGAGTTCAAACCATGGCTAAGGTTCGGCCCATCATACCTCTATAGCCGATTACATTAGTGCCACTTTGTTACAGATCAACATTAACTTCTGACACAGCAATGTGAAATTTCCACCACTGACGCATGACCAACAAAGCAAATGCTTGTTTGAGCGTAGAGACTGTTCTATCAGTGTTAAAGGATTTGTCAAAACATGTAGAAAATTAAATGTTCAAAGCAAGACGCAGGCAAGTGCTTACTGCAGATATTCTAACTTGTTAAACAAATATACGTGGTATATAATTCCATTTCATAACTCTTGCGGAAGCAGAGTGTGCACACGATGTAAATGGAGGTCCTATCTCCAGCAGTACATATGCAAAATCACAATCCTGACAGCTGAAAATGCATTTCTCTCGCCCGTTCGTGAAATATATATCCCCACGGGGAATTCGCAATTTTCCACAACCACACACAGCAGGGGGAGATGTTTATTTTGAAAAATTCACTTCCAAGTACATCAGACACTTTATTCTGTGTGAACGAGTGTGGCCTAAAGAAATAGATGCACAGTGAGTTGGTACCCTATGGGCATAGCATCGATATGCGTGGAGCGCCTAATGCACAATGATGTCACTTTAATTCATTTCCATTTGAAAATAGAAACGGTGGCGTTGAATACGTGATTCAAATTGATAGTTGTATTAGAAACTGGGCCCTCTGTATAGATGATTGCTGGGGTTATCGCGTATTAAAGAGGTAATGAATTTTGCCTTAGTCTGGCTCTGTGAGCCTTCTGGGATTAACACCGGATCATAAGCAGCAGGAGGGCTGCTAGGCCAAAATGTACGAGGACAATTTTATGGGTATGATTTCCATAGTCTTCAAGGATTATAGTATATTTTATACTGTCCCGTCTCAAAGTCTGATCATGTTTACAACCTCTATCAATGTCTTCTGTAGTCTATGCCATGCCCATTTAGTCCTATCTATCCTCGTGATGCATTCGGTGGCTCGGAATGTGGGCTATACGACCCAGAAAATGCAGTCTTGCCTGCTGGAGGAGCTCACTGATGTCACTTTGTTCAGATTTCTCAAGAATCTGTGAGTTCCTCCTCCAAAAGCAGATTGTTAACACCAGGATGGATTGCAGTCAGGTTATCCATAATATTTCAAACCAGGGGCAGCACGGTGGCCCAGTGGGTAGCGCTGTCGCCACACAGCAAGAAGGTCCCGGGTCCAAATCTTGGCTCGGGTCCCTTTCTGTGTGCAGTTTGCATGTTCTCCCCGTGTCTGCGTGGGTTTTCGCTGGGCACTTCGGTTTCCTCCCACAGTCCAAAAAACATGCTCCTGCATAGGTTTAATTGGTTTGCAGACTAAATTGCCCGCAGTGCCCGGTGATGGACTGGCATCCAATCGTGGGTATATCGCTTCCTTCTACCCTGTGTCTGCCGGGATAGGCTCCAGCTTACCGCGACCCTGTACAGGACTAAGCGGTTGCTGACAATGAGATGAGATTTCAAACCAGTGCGTTTCTTCCCTTTAATTGGAAATTCGCTCAGATGAGTCCCTGGGAATCTCCAAATCCAGTCTCAAGACTCACTTGCTTCGTAAGACTTTGAAGTCCTCTGGCTGGGACTGTTGATGCTGCTCACTGCTGTGTGCTTGGGTGATGGCAGGCTGTTAACCTGTGCATGCTCAGGAACACTTATTACTTTCTTTATATCTGTTAACTTTTTTTTTATATCCTTCATTGGTTTATAGTTATAATTTTACTTAATTGATCTACAATGATGTGGCGATTGACATGCCGATTTCTCCACAGCTCTGTGCAGCGCTTTGCGACTCTCGGGTGAAGAGCGCTCTAGAAATGCTAATATATTATGACTATTATATATTATTACATGCACTATCACTTTTTATAACCAAAGAACAATTAGTGGAAATTACGTTACCATGCATTGCTTACTTTGTAACTTGATTGTTTTATTATCATGGGTCCGTATATTTTGAAAACAATTAGGTTTAGTCGTGATGTTTAGTAATCATTATTTGAATTTTACTTGAACATTTGTTGGCATGCTTAAATTGTGAATTGTTTTCTGAGAATAGCATTTCACAATGGTGAGTAAACAGTGATGAAAATGTTGGTTAGACGTATTATTAAACGTCGAGGCATATTGTTCAAATACAAAACCTTACAATAAACATTGGTGGATATGAAAAAAGAGGCTTTACCCATTTTATGAAAATAATAGTGTTAAGATCTTGAAACACCAAATAGACACTTTTCATAAAATGTCAAGTTTGCACAAACCGCACATCTTGGTGGTAAAGACTGCAAACAACATGCTTTGATAATATATGCATTGTAATGATGTAGGTTTTCCCGGCTTGATGCACGATGATTGCTTCGAAAAGCTACTCTCTCGGGACAGCCGCGTCGATCGCTCTCCCTCTCCCTCCATCGTCGCACACTGCGCCTGAGGATACCTCAGGCGCAGTGTGCGACGAGGATACCTCAGGCGCAGTGTGCGTGTGTGATTCCTATTTATATGTAGGTACTATGTATAAGTTAAGTCTCTTCTAATGCGTTGCTCTCTTCCCGGAACAATGGACAAAGGTAGGGGTCCATTTTAAAGGGTTCTGTTGTTATTGCTCGCACACCGGAATCACATTAATCCAATCCAATTCTGCCCCGACTCACCCACTAGCCTGCATATATGGGTACTTTTTGCCAGTAGAGTTGTAAAAACAGGTACTCATTTACTGGCAATAATAGTGTTAAGTTCATAAATCACCAAATAGACAACTCTATGTGCAAGCATGGCTCTGGTAATTTGTTTTTGTTTTTGAGTAATTAGATCTCCCTTATAAGCAGTTTGCTTTTCATAGTTAATTTTAGTCAGTTTTACAATTTAACTGGCAAAAAGTACCCATTGCATGGGTGGATGTTTCAAAGAAAAATATATTCTTAAAATGGCGCTATATTGCCACAGCACCTTCATAATACCACAGTTTTCTTCAATGTTTTGTTATTTTACAAAAATAACACAGAAAGTGCAAATATAATTATGTTTAACACAATGCCACCCTGTATACAAAATAGCAGAAATTGTAAAAAAAATGTCCTTCCTATTTAATAAAAATAAGAGCTTTCCACTTGCATGCATATAATTCACGATACTTTGGACAACGTTTTTCTGTTACATATTCCGGACATATCGTTAAAATTCAATTCCTCATTCACTTCGCGATTTTATTTCGTTACATTAGATTTAAACGTAGCCTTTCAACGTTTTTTTTTACAAATCGCCATAGCAACACAGAAGTTAATATATTTTTGAATTCTCAAAATCTCTACTTTTATTGACCCTTGGCATAATCTTCGATGGAATCAAATGTTGCACTTTGTAAGGCTATACTTGCCTTTTGGGTTTATAATAATAATTGCATTTCCAGAGCGCTTTTCACCCGAGGATGACAAAGCGCTGCACAGAGCTGCAGAGAGAATAGCACATCAACAACGAGGTAAAAACGGCAAATCAGCAACATTAACGTTTTTTTTTGTGGAGAGAACAGCATGTCAACAACATCGGGACAGTTCAACTGAAAGTTAAACAGCAGCAGTAAACTATAGAAGGACATAAAATGAGCAACAATAATATATATTATTCTTCAACAAACAAGGGTTCAGCTGATCGAATCTCCAATGGACGGGCATTCCAGAGTCTGAGAGCAGGACGTAAGAAGGCTCTGTCACCCATCGAATGAAGATGCGACCTGGGCACATGCTGCAAGCCTGTATTGGAGGATCAAATTTGGCGTGTTGAGGAGGGTGCCTGAAGTAGATCACAGATGTATGTCGGAGCAGCGCCAGTGAGAGCCTTGTAGGTGAGAAGGAAGATCTTGATTTCCATCCTGTATTTAACAGGTAACCAGTGAAGAGACATCAATACTGGGGATATGTTATCGGGTGTGTGAGTGAGGAATCTAGCAGCCGCATTCTGCACACGTTGGAATGATTGATCAGGAAGGCAGGGGTGCCAAGGAGCAGTGCCATTGCAGTAATCTATTCGTGAGGGGGTGACGATGTGTATTAGCTTCTCAGCATCAGAGGGTTACAGGATGTTGCGCAGTCTGGCTATATTTCTGAGATGGAGATAGGCTTCCTTCATCACATTGCTGATGTGTGTCTCGTCGCTGAGTGAGGACTTAAGAGTCACACCTAGACTCCGGACTGCCCTAGCAACTGCAATGGTCTGGTCGTCAAACATACATTGGATACGTTCAGCCTTGGACAATTGTTGCGGGGTTCCGATGCTGAAGATGTGTGGGTTGAAAACTGAACCCTGAGAAACTCCAGACAAAACAGGATGGATCTCTGTGTTTTGTCCTCCGAGGCGAACAAACCGCTTCTGCTCGGAGAGGTGGGAGCTCAGCCAATGCAGGGCACAGTCAGAGACCTCTATACCCTCCAGTCGCTCAAGATCGGGTGGTCAACAGTATGAAAGGCGGCGCTCAGGTCCAGGAGGACAAAAATACTTGGCAAGCCTTCATCAGCAACGACGAGTAGATCATCAACTACTTTTACCAGGGCAGTTTGAGTACTATGGCCAAATCTGAACCCAGATTTGGAAGGGATCGAGGAGGTTATTGTTAAGAATGTGTTTCTGGAGTTGTGCGACTACGGCACGTTCAAAACCCTTAGACAAAATAATAGATTTGAGATGGGGCGATAATTATCAGGAATGTAGCAATCGAGGCTAGGTTTTCAAAGCAAAGGGTAATTGCGGCACATTTTAATAGTGGGGGTACGATACCAAGTCGAAGTGAGTCATTAAACGGATTATTGACGAACGTGGCAAGGGATTTCAAGTTTGCCTGAATGATTTTGGATGGGAAGGGATCCAGGGAGCAGTTTGTCGGCTGATATCTTGTAACTAAAGAGAAGACCTCGGATTCCGTTAATTCTGAAAATTCCAGGAATATTGAAGTCAAGGAAGGTGGAGGAACATGTATTGTGGTATTAGTTGGTGATTGAGGCTGGGTAGAGATACAATGGGCTTCATTTTTTTCTGAGAAAAAATAAATCTACTCATCCACCTGATCTTTATTAGTGCAGGGAGGTGAGGGCGAGTGACTGGTTGGACAAAGGAGCTGATTAATGGTCGAGAAACGAATCTTGGGCTTATCGCAGGTATTCGCCAGAATGCTGGAAATATGGCTGGTACTGGCACAGTCATGTGCCTTCTGGTAGCGAATGCAATAAATGTGGCTTTTTGGTTTAAAAATATATCAACTACTTGAGGCAACTCTGGGTTATTTGTTATATTATTTTTATGTAAAAATATTAATTATTTGCAAATCGTGCTGTGTTACTATTTATTATTAAAATGTGCTACCTATACGTGTGTATCTGTGTCTGTGATATACATTTAAATGATGCAGTTAATAGGTGCTATATATGGCTGCAGTATGAATCCAGCAATGGCATGTACTAATACATAGTAAATATATGGATTAAATTGGAAAAACGATTATCTGATTGTATATTTATTCATTTATTCATATATTTATTGAATGTATCTATTTGCTTGTTCATTTATGCAGCTGTTTATATATGTATATATCAGATAGATTGTTTATTTATTTGCCTATTTATGTCTTTATTTATTTATTTCCTTGCTCTCTGCTGACCCTGCCAGGAGTGCCCCCCACCTTGGCACAGGTAAGAGGCTACAACATCCACCAATTTCATTTGATAATTTGCTTGCTTAAATTAAGGTTGCAGCATTGTGCATTTGGTTGCATTGGATGCTTTCTTTTTATAAGTGTGCAAATTTATCGAATAAAAATAAAATGTACGATGGAGGAGAGAAAAACAAATTTGAAAAGGCATCCATCCACTGTTTGACAGTGATTAGACCTGACTGGAGATTTACGAGTGAAACAAAAGTGCCATTCTCTCCATCAATGCACGGTACAGGAGCCAAGTGTCTTTTCCACAATAATACGAGCCGTGTCTGCAGTGCAGCTGCGTTTGGCATTGGGTTGTCTGCTGACGATGGTATGTCACGATGTGTGAAATAATCCCCCTGTGTATAAAAACCAGAGAGTGCATTCCGTCTTGGAAGGTGGTGGAATATTAATTAAAAGATCACTGTAATTCGGATAACTTGTTCGATCCACTGCCAGATGAAGGGTCATGGAAGATTTTTTGTGCGTGCAGGTCAATGAAAAGAGACCCAAGTCTAATCTAGTTTAGGTGTCACTCACTGTACCTATGATGGTCGTGTTTCAAAAGAAATTTCAGATCACTGGATTCAATGTGCTTATCACTGCGTCACTTCTCCCACTGAACGGTGGAGTTTGTGACAATACTATCATTGTATTTAACATCTATGAATTGGTATGATTTGCGAACATAGAGCCACTTCATGTCTTTAAAATGTGATTCAGACGATTATTGTTCAGGAAATGGAGTAGGCACAGACTATCGATTGTGCAAATTATACAATCCTGGAACATCAGTAGCCTGACAACACATATGCATACCAATAATTATAATAATGATATTTGCACTTCTAGAGCGCTTTTCACCCAGAGGTCACAAAGCGCTGCACAGAGCTGTGTAGAGAACAGCATGTCAACAACGACAACAACGACGACGTGTGAACCGGAAATCAACAACAACAAACACTTTTTTATTTTGTTTTATTGTTATAAATCTAAGCTGTTGATAGAACGGCAAGTCAGCAACAACAACAAAATCAGAGAAATGCAATTGAAAGTCAAATAATGACCATATCAAACTCTTCCCCAAATGTTGCCTCCAATATAATCTCTATAAAAGATTGAATACAATGGAATTCTGCAGCAACAAAATAAATACAAATTCGGTTGGTATGCACAGAAGTTTAGTCATTACAAAAGCTGCCAAGGTCACGCTTCATCTAAGAATCTCGAAAAGGTTGCTATATTGAAACATTTCCCCAAAGAAAATTAATCACTGTGATTGGCCGATCAAAAAGACCTGTGTGTAAGAATGCGAATGGCAATTACTAGGCTGAAACTGCTCTGCGCGTTGGAAATATATAATGATGGTGGCTGTGACACATTGGGTCTCTGCAAAGGCCTTGTGATGTGGTGCAGGCAAAGCATGAATCAGACTTATAGGAACAAGTGATGAGATGGCACATCAAGCGTTGTGAAAGTGAATTACCCTCGACATTTATGTCAGCGTGAAACTATGCCCTGATATATAACTAGCCTTATGAAAGACAAATCATCCTTCAGAAACCAAGCTACTGGTCTCGCATTCCCTCACTGAATTGGAACCGAAAATCTAGCTGCGATTGATTAATTTGCTTCATATTGGAGCTTATTTATCAACTGATGGTAGAGGGAAATTACACGTAGTCTGGTGCCCTTTTCTATTAATTGATGTCAATTAATTAAAGCAACATTGTTGCAGGGGACTGATCCTAAAACCTATCACACACCGCGATACTTACACCTTAATTTTGTACTTTTTTTCGGTCATTATTCAAACTTCAGAGTCTTGCCTTCTTGAGAATTGCTCTTAAGAGCTGCTGTTTTGGTTTAACTGTTGCCATGACATCTAGCTGTGTCAAGCAAACCTCCCCTTACCTATTTTGATAGAGCAGCTTCAATGAGCATTTATCATCCTTTGCCCCTCTTTATCATTGGTTTAAGATTTTTTTTTATGTCACACGTCCAAAAACTTGTCGACATTTCACAAGTAGCTAATTTTTGAGTTGTATTTACAAAATGCGATAAAACAGATTTTCATGTTCACTGAATGTGTAGTCTTGGGTACATACGTTTATTCGCAGGTGCAGTCCATGATTCCACACAGATGGCTCTAAATTAACATTAATATAGCTGAGATGTCAGGCATTAGTCATATTAATGATGACTAACTAGACAGTTAGGACTACGCTTTTATGAACTGGAGCGTTCAGTCAAGAGTCGTGATGGGTAACACTCCCTCCGTTCTAAGCCTTGATTTACATGGGTTTACACAAAATTAAGGTGACCCCAACATATTTATTTTTTGGTGGAAATGCGCTCAAGAAAAAATAGTTTATGAACACCAGCTGTCTCCATAAACCAATATTTCATTCAACTAATAAAGTTGAATAATTTAAAATTTCTCTCCGGGGTGGAGAGAGCATTGTCAGTAGATTAACCATTCTCAGATGGTCTGCCTTCTGTACATAGTTGTAGTTGCTTCATGGAGAAAATGTACAGAATGGTTCTCTACCCCTTCACAATTCCACGAATCAACTCGATCCAGTATCACGACTTGATTATAGAATAGATTATATTTTACATCGTGGTTAATTTCCCATCTCTTGTGTATTAAACAATACACAAGTTAGACCGTTTGCAGCGTGACTTTGCTTGAGAAAAATACCGCTGGCCGGCACCCCTCTTCCAGCACTCACATTGTTTGCAACTGGAACCCACTTTGCCCTGCTCAATGTGCACTCTTTGAACACCGAAAAAGCCCCACTCATCGCTGAGCTGATCTCGGACAACAGTCTGGATCTAGTCTGCCTAACAGAGACCTGGCATCATCAAGATGATTTTCTCACATTGAATCAGGCTCTACCGCGAGACTTTTCATCCTATCACAAGGCTCGTTCACATAGCCGTGGTGGCGGCCTTGCAGTTCTGCACCATGTGTCTGTCGACATCTTACCGATTCCGTCGCCGACCTTTAATTCATTCGAGCATACGTCGCTGGATTGGAGGTCGGCTCAACCTGTGAAGTTGGTGCTGCTCTACCGCCCACATGGAGCCTTCATTTCTTTTCTCAATGAACTGCCTGAGCTGCTTTCTAAGCTGTGCTCCAGTTCGAGAAGGATCCTGATTCTTGGCCATTTCAACATCCATGTTGACTCTCTATAGGGCACTCTTGCAAGGCATCTCATGGCCGCTCAACATGTGACATCTGCCACTAACAGATAATAATAATAATGTATTATTGCATTTGTAGAGCACTCTTCACCAGAGGGCCACAAAGCGCTGCACAGAGCTGCGGAGAGAATGGCACGTCAACAACAACGACATTAGAATGGAAAATCAGAAACAATAAAACAAATTTGGCTTTGTTTTTTATCTTCAAATATACACAATGTTGCAGAACAACATGTCAAATATGATCTGACTTACAACTATAATTTTAAAATGCAAAACAACATCAGGACAGATGCGGCCATACTCTCGACTTGGTTTGCTCATGGGGCACATCGGTAACCAACCTGTCCGTCACTGATCCTGATCTGTCTGATCACTCCGCTGTGTAGTTTAATCTTCAAGTACCACCTCCCATTTCCATCACCAACCACCTTATCCAATTTCAAAACCTTAACGCCCTCACTCCAGACATATTCACCGCAGCAATCAACCGTTCATCACTCTCTGCCTCAGCTCACTCTGTCTCTCATGCGACAGCAGAAACTTACAGCAACGTGCGATCAAGCATACGGGATGAATTGGCCCCATTAAGATCATACTATGTCTCCTGCAGTTAACAATCCTACTGGTATACTGCTGAACTCCAGGATCACAAGGCGAATACACAGAGGGCCAAACAGACTTGGAGAAAATCTGGCCTCACCGTTTATGCTAAAATCTTTAAGGAACAGCTCATCCACTACCAGAAAACACTTGACTTTGCCCCTACCCAACATTTTCCAGCATTCTGGTTGATAGCTGCAACAAGCCCAAGATTTTTTTTCTCGACCATCCAACCAGTCACTCGCCCTGACCTCTCTTCACGAAAAAGATCAGGAAGATCAGTTGGTATCTCTACCCAGCCTCAACCACCAACCAACACCTCAACAAATGTTCCACCACATAACTTGATCTCAAAACTGATAGAATTTTCTGAATAAACAGAAAACGATGTCTCTTCTTTAGTTACCAGAAAACGGTCCATAAGCAGCTCCGTGAACCAATTCCCATCCAAAAACAATCGGGCCGATTTCAAATCCCTTGCTACGTTCGTCACAAATCTCTTTAATAACTCACTTCGCTCTGGCATCGTCCCCCACTATTCAAATGTGCCGCAGTTACCCCCCTGCTTAAAAAAACTTGACCTCGATTGCAACAAACATCCTTGATCATAATCGACCCATCTCAAATCTACTATTCCTCTCCAAGCTCCTTGAATGTGCAGTAGCTGTGCAACTCCAGAAACACGTTCTCAGCAATGACCTCCTCGATCCATTCCAATCTGGGTTCAGATTCGGCCATAGTAATGAAACTGCTCTGGTAAAAGTAGTTGATGAGCTACTTGTCGCTGCTTATAAAGACTTGCAAAGTATTCTAGTTCACCTGGACCTGAGCGCTGCCTTTGATACCATTGACTACCCGATCTCACTTGAGCGACTGGAGGGTATACGGGTCTGTAGCTGTGCCCTGAGCTTCTATCTCTCCAACCGGAAGCAGTTCGTCAGCCTCGGAGGACAAAACTCAGAGATCTATGCTGTGTTGTCTGGAGTTCCTCAGGGTTCAGTTCTCAGCCCATTCCTCTGCATTATCTACATACAACCATTTGACCATATCATGAGCAGCCTCAATCTTAGCTACCAATGCTACACTGATGACAGCCAAATCTATATCCACGCAAAGCCATCCATCAATGCGTCTGGTTTTTGCATGTCGTCCTCACTGTCAACTCTGAAGGCCTGGCTCAATTTAAATATCCTAAAACTAAATCGTGACAAAACAGAAGTTTTGCTTGTCGGACACACAAATTGTCCAAGGCTAAACCGATCCATTGGTGCTTTACGACAAGACCATTAAAGTTGCTAAGGCAGTCCGGAGTCTAGATGTGACTATTAATTCCTCACTCAGCTTAAAGACACACATTAGCAATATGACGAAGGTAGCCCATTTCCATCTCAGAAATATATCAAGACTGTGCAACATCCTATCACCCTTTGATTCTGAGAAGCTAATACACATCTTCATTTCTTCACGAATCGATTACTGCAATGCACTGCTCCCTGGCACCCCTGCCTACCTGATCAATCGCCGCCAACGTGTGCCGAATGTAGCTGCTAGAGTCCTTACTCGCACACCCATCCACAATCACATATCCCCAGTACTGATGTCTCTCCACTGGTTACCAGTTAAATACAGGATTGAATTTAAGATCCTCCTCCTCACCGACAAGACTCGCACTGGTGCTGCTCCGACATACATCCGTGACCTATTTCAGGCACCCTCCTAAACCCGACAACTTCGATCTTCCAATATGGGCTTGCTGCATGTGCCCAGATCGCACCTCCATTGGATGGGTGACAGAGCCTTCTCACGCGCTGCTCCCAGACTCTGGCATGCACTTCCATTGGAGATTCGTTCAGCTGAGTCCCTGGGCATCTTTAAATCTCGTCTCAAGACTCACTTGTCCGTAAGGCTTTCAAGTCCTCAGGCGAGGATTGTTGATGTGGCTCAATGTTGTAATGCTGGGATGATGGCTCGCTGCCGACCTGCGCCTGCTCGGATGCATTTTTTTCCTTGTTTGCTGAACATTAATCTTTTTTGTCGCTTATTTTATCTTCTCTAAATTATAGCCATTATTTGACTTTCAGTTTACTGTTCTATGTTGCTATTGTCGTTGACATGCCGTTCTTTGTACAGCTAAAATTTGTAACGAAAAACAAACAAAACAACGTTATTGTTGCTGATTTGCTGTTCTTGTGTGGTTGTTGTTGCTGACATGCCGTTCTCTACGCAGCTCTGTGCCACGATTTTTTGACCCTCAGGCGAATAGCGCTATAGAAGTGCAATTATTGCAATTATGATTCCCCTTGTAGCCTTGACAGACTGTCAGGTCAAGTGCTGTTGGCAAGTCCCTGCAAAGGCCAACATGGCTCTCAAGGGGGTGGGTTGCCAGCACAACACCTAGCTCCCCAGTAGCGATGTTTACGTATGCGTTCAGGGTTGAGTCGACCGAGGAACCATGCCACTCGTATCGAGTGGCATGGTTCCTCGGGCACACTACTTCCATAACATATGACATTACGGTACATGCACACATATGATAAAACAAGCGGAGTGACTTCTTATCGATGTATGATTAGGTAAATATATCATGAGCTTAAGCATTAATTTGAATCATTCAGTCAATGCAGGATTACACGCTCAGTGGAAAGGTGCCAATAATCTACAATAGCGTACTTAGTGACTATTTTGATCACTTGCAGGTGGGAACACTCAATATTATAACTGTCGGGCGACATATATATTTATTGTATATTAAACGTTAAAAGGGAAACAAATGCACGTAATGTATGAAATGCAAATAATATGAAATAAAGTCCTGAACACGCGGTGTTCTTGTTAATATATCACTGCATTATTTGTAATGAAGTGATATACGTATTTATGTGCTTCCATCTAGGGGAGCGGTGGTGGCCCAGTGGTCAGCGCGCTGGGGTTCCAATTTGGCGATACGAGTTCGAATCCTACTCAATACCAGTGACGATTTCTGAACCGGTCCTGGGCCTCCCCTGGGTCCGCTCAGCCTCAAATGAGTACCTAGTACAATGTGTAAACATTGACACGAGGGAGACAAAGTCAGCTGGTCATGGTATTGGTCACCCACTCTCTTGTGTGCCGTGTCGACCTTCATAGCTGCTCGCTAATGGCACTTGACCATACAATCCATTAAGGCTATGTGGGGGATCGTTGTCATCGAAGGTAAGGTAGTGTAAATAATTAACAAAATAAGTTTAAATCGTTGCTACAGTTTCACGTGATTTTTTTTATCAGGATTAAGCGGGTCTTGATAATGACAATCATGATCTTGATGGGAGATGGGGCTTCATATTTGTCCATAAACTCCATGCGTGCGCTGTGTACCTCGCCTTCTACAGATGTTCATGTATGTGAACGCTTCAAATATCCACCGACACCTCCATCCACAGCAAGTTTGATATTTCCCCCCTGCACTGTGTTCGTGGTAACATTTTCGTCTCGTAAACTACGGCGAATACGTTCGCAATTCGAACTGAAAACAGATTTAAATGTATTTTAAATCCCTGCCTGCGGTAACCAAGGCGGGGGGCTTTTGCAGTTTTCATTCAAAAATTAAGGGGCTATGCGAGTGTGGCGATTAATCAACTTGAGCCAGTCTTTAACCTTTGAGTGTGAGAGCTCCTGTCTTCCTTCTGGCAACCGAATAAAAAGCTAATTTGAACAGGTAAGCCGGCTACAAGTGTTACACGATTAACGATGCCCACCGGTTGTTTATAACGATATACCTAGAGAATATGAATAGTGACACTTTCTCTCTGCCTCCCCTCCAACTCACCCACATTATTCATGATTTTTATGGGATTTTTTATTTAGTACTATTATAGTCTACTATTATAGTCCCCAACAGCACTGGACTGTAATTCCTTCTGTACAGAATGTAAAATATGATTCTCATAAAACAGAGCACATTGGACACCAGTAATTATTGATTGGGACGCTGGCACCTTGGTTACATCGACGCATATTGGCCTTTCAATATCTGCATCCTATCATTTACGATCCTCACAGACTCCACATGGTATGGCACGGTGGCCCAGTTGTGTGGCGCTGTCGCCTCACAGCAAGAAGGTCCCGGGTTCGATCTCAGCTCGGGGCCTTTCTTTGTGAAGTTGGTGTTCTCCCCGTGTCCGCGTGGGTTTTCGCCGGGCACTCCGGTTTCCTCCCACAGTCCAAACAACATGTTGCTGCATAAGTTAATTGGCTTGCAGACTAAATTTTCCGCAGTGCCCGGTGATGAACTGGCGTCCCATCATGGGTATATCCCTGCCTTGCGCCCTGTGTCTGTCGGGATAGGCTCCGGCTCACCGCGACCCTGTACAGGACCAAGCGGTTTCTGACAATCAGATGAGACAAACTCCACATACATTTCGTGATGTCCAGTAGACTAAGCCCCAGTTGTGAATTATTGACGGAGATTAATCATCACCTGCCCACGATTCGCCGCTACAATGTGACCTTTTCACCACTTAACGGGTGATCTAGGTAAGCAAGTAAGCCGCAGTGAGCCACTGCTTACTTGTTTGAAGTTGAGGAGCTTCTAATTAAATTGTGCGGGGCACATAAAACTTGTGTTTGCTGAGATCTCGCCGCGTAATGGAACAATGTGCGACTTTCTGTACTTGCTACAACAATTCAGCGTCAATTTGGCATGCACGCTGGTAGTTTGTAATGCCTTGCCCTGGCCTCCCTCCCACACACAATCTCTCAGCGTGAGCGCCTATTTCTCAATTCCTGGGTGAGCCACTGAATGCTCAATGTATGCAGGATTCTTTGCAGGGAAATGAAGTCGTTGTGACAGGCATGCATTTAAATTTAAAAAACGTACACCTACGCACCCACAAGCAAGCTGGTGAAGGATGCAAACGTTTAATTTGCATTATAAGGAGGGTATTGTAAACAGGCAGATTCCTATAACAAATTTACAATTTTGTGAATAGTGCGTTGTATCCAACGTTGTGTTCAACGCACCAATTGTAAAATAGCTTGCAGTGCAGTTAAACTTTCTGTCAAGGGCTAATCTTTCGTGAGAGCCGCGTCCAGTGCGCCCGTCTCCCCTTATCGACGTTTCTCCTTCCACGTTAGAGGCATTCGGAGCCTGGTGATGATAGTCCCGAACAGAGATGCATTTCGTGAAGGAGAGAGGAGGAAAGCTAAGTTCAGTATCAGTACCCGCTTAATCCTGCACAGAATCACGGGAGCCGTAGCCTATCCCAAACACAGGGCGCAAGGCGGGGCTACACCCACGATGTGACGCCAGTACATCGCAGAGCACACTTTTTTGCGGCAATTGACTCAGCAGACCAATTAACCTAGGCAGCAGCGCGTCTTTGGACGGTGTGAAGGAACCGGAAAACCCACGCAGACACGGGGAGAGATCACACAAACTCAATGCAGAAAAGCACCCAAGTTGAGAACCGAACCCGGAACTTTCTTGCTGTGAGGCAGCAGCGATGCTCACTATGCCACGGTGCCGCCCAGGATGAAGGCTCGACAAGGCTATCCTGAAAGAGCATCTCTTGAGAACAATTTTCATAAAACGAGTCGTCAATACCTTCATCGATACAATGCAACACATTGTCAACACAGGCGGCGCGGTGGCCCAGTGGTTAGCGCTGTCGCCTCACAGCAAGAAGGTCCCGGGTTCGAATCTCTCGGCTCGGGTGCATTTCTGTGTGGAGTTTGCATGTTCTCTCCCCGTGTCCGCGTGGGTTTTCGCCGGGCACTCCGGTTTCCCCCCACAGTCCAAAAAGCATGCTGCTGCATAGGTTGATTGGCTCGCAGGCTAAATTGCCCCGCAGTGCCCGGCGATGGACTGGCGTCCCATCGTCGGTATATCCTTGCCTTGCGCCCTGTGTCTGCCGGAATAGGCTCCGGCTTCACCGTGACCCTGTATAGGACTAAGCGGTTTCAGACAATGAGATGAGAGTTTGTTAACACTCCACGCCCTGTGTCTGCCGGGATAGGCTCCGGCTTCACCGTGACCCTGTATAGGACTAAACGGTTTCAGACAATGAGATGAGAGTTTGTCAACACTCCACACCCTGTGTCGCTCGTGGTGGGTACTACTTGACCATACTTCAGGACGTTGGTCAGTGTGGGGGGGTGGCTGAACGGGGGTACCGCCAATGACGCTCGCCATGGCTGCAAATCAACGTCAAGTTGCCGGGTTCAAAGCGCAGTTCACTCACCGCTGCACCAACGCCACACAGCCACAAATCGGTTACCTTTCACACAGAGATGCAGACGCACCCATTAAACTCGACAGAAATGTCTTAGCTTGGTTACCTCGTGATCAATTTTACCAACAAGCTTAAAATGAGAGTCTAATTCACAGCACGATATTGTAATCAGGGCGGCACGGTGGCCCAGTGGGCAGCGCTGTCGCCTCACAGCAAGAACGCCCGGGTTCGAGTCTCGGCTCGGGCGCCTTTCTGTGTGGAGTTTGCATGTTCTCCCTGTGTCCGCGTGGGTTTTCGCCGGGCACTCCGGTTTCCACCCACAGTTCAAAAAAACATGCGGCTGCAAAGGTTAATTAGCTTGAAGACTAAATTGCCCGCAGTTTCCAGTGATGGACTGGCGTTCCACGTGGATATATCCCTGCCTTGCGCCCTGTGTTTGCCGGGATAGGCTCCGGCTCACCGCGACCGTGTACAGAACTAAGCGGTTTCTGACAATGAGATGAGATGAGTATCTGAACAGGTCCTGGTTCTCCACTCCGTCGACTCATCCTCAGATGCATGTGCGGTTGGTACGGTGTCTAAAATCGTGGCGCTGGCCACACCGTCACCATGTACGCCTTGCGAAATGCTCGCTGACAGAAGTTTCACTGAAATTCTGATGAACTGAATCCAAACTTAGAAGTCTTGCTGACTGCGATGATAAATCGTCTGGTGTGTACATATCAACAGAGAAATAATGCCCAGTGGCAGAAATTGAACTGTCAGCTCCAGCCACGCCGGTTCATTGGTCCCCTTACCACTGGGCAACATTTGTTTTGGGATCGTGAACAGTACTGTCTGTGCTCCTTAACGTAGACAACCACAGTATATCAAAAGAAGGACACAACGGGGAAATGTAAAAAGAAGCGCCGACTCTCACACACACCGGTACACTACTGGCGTTTGAAGTAAATAAATAATTCCTCTTACCAACTGAGCAATAACATAAATGATTTTCATGCACCGGCGATGGACTGGCGTGCCGTCGTCGGGTGTATTCCTGCCTTACGCCCTGTGTTTCCGGGATAGGCTCCGGCTCACCGTGACCCTATATCGGATTAAGCGGTTTCAGATAATGAGATGAGATGAGAGAGATTTTCATGCAAAGCGTGACACTTGCGCCGCGGCGTCTGATTGTGAATTCTGTGGGAGTCGCGGACAAAAGAAAAAAAGGAATCTTTTGAAGTCATCTTCTTACTGTTAATGTGCTCCTCCTCCTTAATGTCCTTTCTGTCTTTTTTCAACCCC
>JAZEWT010000009.1:16720414-16731772 GCA_036362905.1 Mordacia mordax | reverse complement strand
GCCTGTCCCCCACGTGGCGCCGCCCCCCCCCCCCTACAGTAACTCTGCAGCATTAATGGATAAAGCGAGAGGGCTGGGTTGTTGCGTGCAGCACGGTGTTATTAGATTGTGTTACTATTAGTGTTGTGTTATTCGTGCGCAGTGTTAAATAAAGTGCCGCAAAGACAGAAGTCTCCGGTCGTCGATGATGTGGCTGCCGCATGAGAAGAACGGTGCCGTTCCGCGCACGCTGGGATCCACACGGGGCGTGCCAGCAGGCGGCCGGATGGTGGTGTGGAGGCCGACCCGTTGGTGTACCCTTACACGTACATAACTAGCTCCCCATGTGTGTGTGTGTGTGTATGTGTTTTGTGAGTGAATATTGTGTAGTGGTTAGTTCTCGTTCATATAAGCTATTGACAATTGGTGCATAAACGGTGACAAGGCCTCCTCTGTGTTTACTCTGTGTAAAATGAGTAGTCAGTATTGCAATTCGAGAAAAAAAAGAGATTGGTGATTGAGAAAGAAGCGCGGGTTGCGCTGTCGCCTCCTCACAGCAAGAAGGTCCCGGGTTTCGAATCTCAGCTCGGGTGCCTGTCTGTGTGGAGTTTGCATGTTCTCCCCGTGTCTGCGTGGGTTTTCGCCAGGCCCTCTGTTTTCCTCCCACATTCCAAATAACATGCTGCTGCATCGGTTAATTTGCTTGCAGACTAAATTGCCCTCAGTGCCCGGTGATGGACTGGCGTCCCATCGTGGGTGTATCCCTGCCTTGCGCCCTGTGTCTGCCGGGATAGGCTCCGGCTCACCGCGACCCTGTACAGGATTAAGCATTTTCTGACAATGAGATGAGATGAGATTGAGAGAGAAGCCGACAGGGGATAGCTAGGGCTCTGTCGCATACTCTGGGCTGTTTTTGACGTTCATGGTCTTATCAGCAGGTTGTAGCCTGGTTACTGCTCACTGTGTTACTGGACCTCACAGTAAGAAGCCAACTGTGGCTCGTAGAGTACTCAAACTGATTGTGATTTGTAGCTAACCGAGCTTCATCCCCTCCTGGATATTTCTACACATGTGAAGCTGCTGAGTTTAATCACATACAGGTGTGTGTATCTATTGGCCTCATGTATTACTAAGGCCACGAGCAGTTGGAGATTTCACAGACTCCTCGTGCCAGCTCTACCCAGCGCCCATGTTCAGCTATCGACTACATTAGTAAGAAAGCTAATGCCTCTGTGTGTAGATTGCACCACTGCCAGAAGATGATTTACCTGTTGCTTCGAGCTCAGTTGAATATTATGGTTTACCTTAATTTATCACTTCTAGCAGCTGCACTTTCATTGTAATTTAATGTCCTTTCTCTGAACCCTTGTGCAGACGGAAAGTCTCAGATCGCCCACTCGTCCCCTTGAAGTCTTTGGCATGCGGAAAAGAGAGCCATTCCACAATTTCACTCAATTATGTTCAAAAACTTGAGAACAATCCGTGAGACCCTGAGCTCATTCCACTGCCGATAGGTACTCGGAACAATCGTAAGCTGACGCACAACGCACATCACAATAAATATTTCACACATATGTTTTCCAAATGAGGTCATTCATTCTTGGCCAAAGCTATTTTTTATAATAATTGCCCTTCCAGAGCGCTTTTCACCGGAGGGTCACAAAGCGATACACACAGCTGTGGAGAGAAGAACATGTCTGCAACAACAACGACATATGAACGGCAAATCAACAACATTATCTTATATTTGTTACAAAATTAATTTAAGCTCATAATGTGCTAACATATTTAGAACTCCATTAAACGATAAAAACGACGGGCAATGATTTAATTCAATATTCAGCTGCTCTAGGGATGCCGCTGTTTTGTTTTCCTCCTTTACGATTTGCTGATGTTGTGCTGGACCTCCCCTAGATTGACTCAGCCTTAGGTGTGGTGCTGGTCACCCACCCTCTCGTGTGCCGTGTCGACCTTCACAGTTGCTCATTAACGGTACTTGACCCTACAGTTCGGAAATCTTTTACTTTTGTTAGAGAAACAAATGCATTTCTGGAGATTAGTGGCACCGTGGTTAGCGCACTTATGTTGAATGGCGGTGCGGTGCGATACGTCATTGGTATCGGTTCTCAATCCAAAACTACATCGCATTCTCGTGTTAGATTTTTTTTTTAATCTTACGTTGTACCTAATGGGTTCAGGTAACATCTGCAGCCAATCAGGTGAAGGTGCCATGGGGGTGGACTTCGGAAGTCGGCGCATAGATATATGTGAACTGCTCGCGTGCATGCAATAAGGCGGTCCAGATGTCCGGTGACCCCCGTTTAAGTAATCACTAAATCACTAATATTTTTCCTTTCAACATTGATTCATTTTGAAAACCCCTTATTTATCTCATACTAATAACCTTTACATTGATTTTTTTAAAACTTGTTTGCATGATTTTTACACACGTTGGCATGCAAGAATATTACGTTTAAGAGAAATAAATAGTGGGTCATAAGATATCTGGACCACCTTGTGGAAAACACCGTGTGTTTTTTCCCCAAACTGAACTATTTTACAGAATGGAGTGTTAAAATATAAGTAGTGTCTATGTGCATTATTTTCTATTGTTCCTAATGACCACAAACAGACACGTAAAATCGTCATTTCTTTTTGGATATAATTCGAATGTTGAAGCTGGTTACAAAACTACGATCCCGGAATGCGTCACAAGAACATTTAAAAGTTATGATTTGACAAAATGCTTAGTATATTTTCAAATTGGTCCAAACGTTGCCGCCGTTTACAAAGCATGATCACCTTGTTTCCAATGCAATTAGGATATATTTAACGCGAGAAACTTATTAAAGGTTTCAAAACTCTGTATAGGCGGCGCTATGGTGCAGTAGGAGCGCCGTCCCTTCACAGTAAGAGTGCCTTGAGTTCGGTTCTCAGCTCGGGTGCCTTTACATGTGCGGTTTGCGTGTTCTGCCCTTGTCCGCGTGGGTATTCGCAAGGTACTCCGATTTCCTCCGACTTGTCCAAAGACACGATGCTGCCTAGGTTAATTGGCCTGCTGAATAAATTGCCCCAACGACGTGTACCCTGATATGTACTGGCGTCAGATGCTGGGTGTTTCCTCCACCTTGCGCCTTGCACGCTGCCCTCGGCCGCATGGGCCAGCCGACTCGACCCCGAGACATCGGAGAGAGAAAGAGGGGACCTCGCTCACCAGTTCCTCGGATGCCGGCGACTGCGCCCGCCGTTTCGGATCCGACGCAGCATCTTCGGGAAACTGGGTGACCGCAACATCGCGAACTTTGTCCTCACCCAGGCGAGGATATCAATTTACAAGACCCGCAAGGAGCTGCTGCAGGGAGACGCGGGTGAAACCCCCGCGTTAGCGATGACTAAAGGTCTCATCAAGACGCGACTCCGCATGGATCCGCCGCCTTCTATAAAAATGCCGGGAAGTGGCCACTTTCTTAGGACGCCAGGGCGGCGCTCTGTGCACACTCAGGGGATCCTCCGTTTCACACTTTAAATATGTCTTCTTTTCTGCGGGTCTTACCGCCGCTCTATAAGACCACATCTTCTCTCTCACATTATCTGTAATTTGAATGCTTGCGTGTCATAAATTGTATCGAAGGGGATATTGGTCACGGTTTGTGTAAAGGATTGTACATATTGTATATTGTATTCCTTATATATTTTGTTTCGGAATACTTACTCGTAAGAGCAATGAAACGAGATGTAAAAGTTAAAGTCTGTCAGCCGGGGTAGGCTCCGCACCCCTCCCCCCACCCAGCGACCCTGTACACTGTACGGGATTAATAACAATAATAATAATATTTGCATTTCTAGAACGCTTTTCACGCCAGGGTCACAAAGCTTTGCACAGAGCTGCGGAGTGAAAAGCATGTCAACAACGACATAAGAACAGCAAATCAGCAACAATAACGGGTTTTTTTTTTACAAATCTAAGCTGTGGAGAGAACGGCATGTCGACAACAACATTAGGACAGTTCAATTGAAAGTCAGAGAGTAGCAATAAATTATAGGATATAAAATAAGCGACTAAAAATAATGCCTCAACAAACAAGGAAGAAATAAATGTTCCTGAGCAGGCGCAGGTCAGCAGAGAGCCATCATCCTGGCACGACAACATTGAGCCGCATCAACAGTCCTAACCAGAGAGCTTGAAAGCCTTATGGAACAAGTGAGTTTTGAGACGAGATTTAAAGATGGCCAGGGACTCAGCTGATCGAATCTCCAATTGAAGGGCGTTCCAGAGTCTGGAGCAGCACGAGAGAAGGCTCTGTCACCCTTCGAATAGAGGCGCGATCTGGGCACATGCAGCAAGTCCGTTGTGGAGGATCAAAGTTGTCGTGTTGAGGAGGGTGCCTGAAGTGGGTCACGGATGTTTGTCGGAGCAGCGCCAGTGAGAGCATTGTAGGTTCGAAGGAGGATCTTGAATTCAATTCTGTTTTTAACCGGAAACCAGTGCAGAGACATCAGTACTGGGGATATGTGATTGTGGATGAGTGTGCGGGTGAGGACTCCAGTAGCCACATTCTGCATACGTTGGAGACGATTGATCAGGAAGGCAGGGGTGCCAGGGAGCAGTGCGTTACAGCAAATCGATTCGTGAGGAGATGAAGATGTGTGTTAGCTTCTCAGCATTAGCGAGTGACAGGATGTTGCACAGTCTGACTATATTTCTGAGATGGAAATAGGCTACCTTCGTCACCTTGTTGATGTGTGTCTTGAAGCTAAGTAAGGAATCAAGAGTCACGCCTCGACTCCGGACTGCCTCTGCAACTTCAATGGTCTGGTCGTCAAGCATCAATTGGATAGGTTCCGCCTTGGACAGTTGGCCTGGGGTTCCGACAGGAAAGACTTCTGTTTTGTCACTATTTAGTTTTAGGAAAATTCAATTGAGCCAGGCCTTCACAGTTGACAGTCAGGACGGCATGCAAAGACCCTACGTATTGATGGATGGCATTGCGTGGATATAGATTTGGATGTCATCGGCATAGCAATGGTAGCTGAGATTGAGGCTGTGCATGATATGGCCAAGTGGTTGTATGTAGGTGCTGAAGATGAGTGGGCCGAGAACTGAACTCTGATGAACTTCAGACAAAACAGGATGGATCTCTGAGTTTTGTCCTCCGAGGCTGACGAACTGCTTCCAGTCAGAGAGGTAGGAGCTGAGCCAATGCAGGGCACAGATTAAGCGGGTATTTATAATGAATTAATTATACTGAACAGAAAACTCTTCATGGTTGTCGTTATAACGAAATTCTGCAACACAGTTTTTCGTTTAGCTGGAAGGATCCGTTAAGCTGTTGAACAGATGTCGAGCAGGTAAGCTTAAGCTAGTCACAACGTCTCGGGACACCAGGGGCAATTTCGTCGGTAGATCGATTTGCCTAGGCAGCATGTCTTAAGACTGTGGGGGGTAACTGGAGTACCCAGCTAAAACGCAGACGGATATTGTTGATAGCGCAAATTTCACACAATGAGACACCCAAGCCAGGAATCGAACCCGGTTTATAAAACACATGTACAGCGATAATATCCCTCGTTGACAACTTCTTTCACACGTATACTCTATAACCATTTAACTCTATACTTATATATCCTCATTTGCAAAGACCCTATTGGTCTCATTATTGGTGCATTTATGATCGAAATATCAACATGGTTACATTAAGGTTCTACCACAGTCAGTCCCGCATTAATCAGCTATACACAGCTTGCATATTTTATCCCCAAATTTATATTTACCAACCCTTCGAACCAATGTGCGTGTGAACGTTCTGCAATGCAATATAAGAGATACTTGTCTGTGATAATTGCGAACGTAAAATAATCTTTGTAGCCGTGTTACTGTAATCAGTTAGGGTTAGTAATGAGACTTTCATTTCTCGCTTGGATTTTTTTATTTATTTAAGTGTGGATATGTGGCACAGTGTTTTGCCTTACATTGTTGAATTCTTTGTTTCCCAAAAGCCTTCGCCGTTGCATTTGCGTGTGCAATTTTGGCCAATGTTTCTGAGTTTGTTCGTTATTTGCCAGAGCCTTGAAACACTGCGTTAATTCCAGGCGATCATACTTGGTATGAATCATTGTCTTCTTTAGTTTTTTTAAAAGCTCGCTTCCAATGACTACACATTTATATCCCTCGTCCTTGCACAAAAGCCTCATTATCGATGATTGCTTTTTTTTTGCATCACTGGAGATGTATAGTTTTTTTTTATTCTCAACTGTAACATGTAATGCCTCTAAATTTCAAAATGAGGAAAAAAAAATTCCCTGCAGGAAAGGACAATGATTTTTTTTACTCTCAATGTTTCCAGGAAAGCAATTGAGCTAATTTTATCGAAAAAGATATCTATGCATCTTCCAATAATGACAACTGGGTAATTTCCCCAGGTATTGTGGGTCCCTTAAGTCCTGCCTTTCTGCCAAAATAGACTCATTAATATGATCTGGACCGCCTTGAAGACATACAAATAGGACTCACATTCATTTGTTCTGCTCATAACGACACCCCCTCTGTCAGCCAAGTGCGTTGAATATAACATCCTTCGCATGTGCTTCAGGCAACTAATGACAATCTCTCTCAGTCACTCCAACCTTGTAGCATGACCTGATTAAAATGGGTCACGCAAACTCGGGTGACATGGCAGCGTAAATGGGAATATAACTGCAGCCTTAATTTGACAACAAGAATTTATATGGCAAAGGGGGAGGGTGGGTGATCTGCATAGACTACACCAGTGACGGCCTGCTCGAGGCGGCTGTGACGCTGCACTTAACATGACTCGCATTGTGAATGTACCTCTTTGGATATCTCTCTCTCTCACAATGTTAGCAAGACTGCCGACGAGGGAACACGCAGCAACGGAGTGTTTCGTAGAACTGATAATGACATATCTGTTGACTCGTGCATTCCGTGATATCTGCTGATAATCTACATTTAGTTATACTTTCCGCTAAATAAATAGCAATGAAACGTGCGTTTTAATATCATATTTTATCGTCAGTGCCACAGTCGTCTACGTTTAAGTGTTTAACTCTCTGCCTGTCCCCCATAAGACCTACTTCTGATTAACTACGCTGCTGTGTATTTATTGATGGTTTCTGATAACCTCACAATGGACTAAAATTATTATATTATGTAATGAGATATAAGAGAGGAAAAGCCATATCCTGCTTAAAATAAAGTGCCGTATTCATCTCCATCAGTGGCCCTGAGTCACTAGTGTAATTCTACATTCATGTTTATCCATGATTGTTATGTATATATTACATTTTTATATATTGTATATAATGGATTGTTATACAGTCCTCCGGTGACCTGGACATCACTGACCTCCTGCCAGTCACTTAATGCCGAGAGTCTTCCTCGATGGGAAGAAAAAAATACCTCAAACCTGGATTCCAACTATTTCAGTGGCAAATCATGAACTCACATTCGGCGTCTGGGTGCAGCGCGGAAACCACCAGCTGTTAAACGCCAATTGGTGAGGCCAGATCAGGTAGCCAGCCATTTAATGTAGGCCGCGAGGGCTCTTTTGTAGAAGAACAGCAAGAGGCAGGTTCCTAACGAATAACAAAAATATCACTGAACGAGTCCCACAAGTACCTTTCAAAGCCAGTTAGATGAACAAGGTCCTGTGAAATATCAAAGTCTAGTACCGCGGTGGGCTTTGATAACATTTCACCTGAATTTTTAGAACATCTCCAACATCGTGCACGACAGTTGTAAGCTCAGTTTGCCACACGGACGATTAGTGAAAAGGGGCTACCAAGAATCTGGAAGATTGTGAAGATTAGCGCGCTTCCAAAACCAGGAAATAATTTGCATAGCGCTGTAAGTTGTCATGCAATATCACGGCTATCTGTATGCTTCAAGGTACTGAAACGTCTAATACTCCCGCGCAATATCCATCGAAATGGAGAACAATCTTCAGGTTGAGCAGCCAAGTTTCCGGAAAGGCCACAGTACGAGCGACCAAGTCCTGGCGCTGGCCACATTAATCGAAAACGGTTTCTAAAAGAACCTTAAGACCGGAGCTGTTTTTTTCTGTTCTTAACAGCAGCATATGACAGAGTATGGCATGCCGGCCTCCTGGTAAAACTATCAAGGATTCTGTCAAGATGTGCGGGCGGTTGATGCCATCGATCTGCTCCTTTGTGACAGACGCTTCAGCGTGCACATGGGGGACAAAACCAGCACATGGAAACGTCCAGTCAACGGGCTCCTACAGGGATCCGTGCTTGCACCAACTCTGTTCAGCCTGTACACAAATGACTTTCCACAGGCACAATCCCAGAAGTTCATCTACGCAGATGTAATCTGCTGCGGCACATATTCACATACGTTTTCTGAACTAGATGTCCTGTGTGCTGACTTGGCCAAAATTGCTGAATACTGCAAAATAGAGTCCTCAACCGAGCGTGACAAAGACCCTATGGAGCATCTCTCACCTGCACAATGCCAATGCATTGCATAAATTCAACATCCTGCTAAATTGTTAACGTCTCGGTGTGACGCTGGACAGGTCTCTGACGTTCCACAACCACCTAGAGAAAACAGATAGAAACGTAAAGCATATGAGCGGACCTCCTAAGACTGCTTATTGGCTTTACTGGGGGGGGGGCGGTGCGAGGCAAGCACTAAGACACTGTGCTACTCAACTGCTGAATAGCGTCTTCCAATCTGGTGCCGATCGTCACACATCAAGCTGGTTGATGTTCAGCTGCGATCAACGACACCACCTTGGCTGCCGGTATTGAGAAACATTGCCCCACCAATCATTCGACGGAGAGAAGCAACAACCATACTGGTGACGCGGATTTGTGCAAACAAAAATCTGCCATTGCATTGCGACGTGTTCAACCCTCCTCGGGTACGTCTATCATCTCGATTCCGCGTTTGGAGCAGCCCGACAGATGACTATTCTGCGGCGTCTGTGTGGAATGAGGAGTGGTCAGCCCTGGACGTAGCGAACCGGTCCCTCTTCATCAATCCCACTGAGCGTGTGTCTGGCTCAGATCTGCCGGACGAGGTCCCTGCTGAATCGATTCCGCACCATCTATCGTCTCTGCGCAGCAAACCTCTATACCTTGGGTCTACGACGCGACCCGCTATGCGTCTACGGGCAACGGCAGTCTACGTCACACATTGTCAATGACCGGCCTCTGATGAGGTTCGGAGGAGGCCTGAGGGCTCCTCTACACGGCTGAAGAAGCAGCTGTCGCTGGACTCGACAACGGAAGCAAACGCTGGAAGAAGAATTGTGTATATAATGCATTGTTATCTCATCTCATTATCTGAAACCGCTTAATCCTATATAGGGTCACGGTGAGCCGGAGCCCATCCCGGAAACACAGGGCGCAAGGCAGGAATACACCCGACGACGGGACGCCGGTCCATCGCCGGGCATTGCGGGACAATTTTAGTCTGCGAGCCAATCAACCTATCCAGGAGCATGCTTTTGGACTGTGGGAGGAAACCGGAGTACCCGGCGAAAACCCACGCGGACACGGGGAGAGCATGCAAACTCCACACAGAAAGGCACCCGAGCCGAGAGACTCGAACCCGGGACCTTCTTGCTGTGAGGCGTCAGCGCTAACCACTGCGCCACCGCGCCGTAGAGTGGATATTACGGATCATTGTTATCGAGCTGATGGGGAAGAGTCCTTGTGTGGAACCTCCACCCAGATCTGTTCACCGAGGGAAACCCTGCCAGGAGCATTAGACTGCTGGTGACACAGCTCTGGGGTTCATTGTAACGGGCAAACCCCTTCACCACGATACCAGTACCAGCAATAGTGGATTACGATCCGTGGGGAGATACGTCGGTAGTCCGTGCAAAATCTTGAAGTCGATTCCACCTCTTGCTTTCCTCCCACACATCTCAACGCTACTGCACTCCCTGCATTCACGTACGATACATCTCCCACATTCACGACTTTGTCCCAACGCAAGACCCTCCTTGACTCCCGCTTCCCTAATCTGCACTGATCACGCTGGTTAGGTTTCGGTTAAACATATACACACGTGACCAAAATAATTGTCCAACAGTGGATTGAGAAAGGGCTGTATACTATTTCGAATATTGATAATTGTTATTTTATTTGGCTCAAAGCGTTATTACATCAGTGTGTTATAACTTCGAAAAGCTGCTCTATCGGGACAGCTGCGTCGTTCGCTTCCCCTCCACCGCTTTTCGAAGCAATAATCATACATCGAGCCGTGAGAACCTACATCATTACAGTGTGTTATCAGTTGCGTTGAAAGTGTAAAACCACCGCGGGTAGCGTAATCAATCACAACTATAGCTTTTTTTACGCTCCCAAGTTACATATTTCCAGCATGTACCGGCACAAGTGGAGAGTGAGTGAAAGACATTCGTTAAAGCCTGAACAATGGTGGCTCGCCGGGCAATTCGCGGTGGAGCAGTGCACATATGAAGGGAGACCTGAAGATCGCACACATGACCTTGGAACTGCAGCTTGTTGTTGGAGTTGCCGGTTTTAACATCGGGTATCCATGTCGACCAGAGTTGACTGGTTGCTCCCCAATGGATGGAGATATTGGAGCAGAATTTTACAGCCGGATGCCATTCCTAACGCCAACCTCCTTTAGTCGGAGGTTCTTTAGATCGTTGTTTGTTTGGAGCACACCCCCCCCCCATCCAGCAGAAGTTTTGGACTCGCTCTGGGGTTCCTTAGAACAAGCAAACCTCTCATCTCATCTCATTATCTGAAACCGCTTAATCCTATATAGGGTCACGGTGAAGCCGGAGCCTATCCCGGAAACACAGGGCGTAAGGCAGGAATACACCCGACGACGGGACGCCGGTCCAAGCAAACCTCTCCACTACGATGAAGACAGCTTGTTACTATCCAAGACAGAATGATGTTTAGGGCCCATTCGCTCCATCTGTTTCATGGGTGACACTCAGTGGGAATGGTCTGAATCGCCTATTGAGATGCCAAAACGAGCATCTCATCGGCGTGGATAATTTTTTATCGATTCGAATAAATTCTGTTGGAATTGATTTAAATTGCAAAAAAGCATAGACATATTATTATTGTGAGACTAAAGTTGGTCACTTATTTTTAAAATAGGTTTTTTTTTAACAAACCCTGCGCCCTACGCAAAATTCGCCACCGATGATCCTGAGAGTCCTCTCCCCTGCTTGAGCTGTTTTTTTTTTAATGCTGTGAAAATAGATATGGTTGCATCGTGGCTAATTTACAATTCATGAGTAAGTGACAGGGCGGCGCGGTGGCCCAGTGGTTAGCGCTGTCGCCTCACAGCAAGAAGGTTCCGGGTTCGAATCTCTCGGCTCGGGTGCCTTTCTGTGTGGAGTTTGC
>JAZEWT010000009.1:16687117-16711501 GCA_036362905.1 Mordacia mordax | reverse complement strand
CCTTAAAATGCTAAATTATTAGTGTTAACAATACATATATTGGGACATGGTTTAATGTAACATTTATCGTATAACAATTATTGCATTTCTATAGTACGAATCACCCAAGGGTCACAAAGCGATGTAACGATACATGTGGCACCTGCACACGAGCCGATTACATCGCTCCACGTCCACAATGGACGATCCGTCCCCTTATTTGGCTGTTACTCCGCCACTGGTCTCGACCGAGAGTGGTTGTCACATCCAGCCTTGTGTCCTGCCCAAGCCAGCTCACTCACTAGGCAATACGCACGCATGCACATCAACCGAACTCATATTTGCTCGCGACAAATTCGCTCAACAATGGAAGATATCTGACCAAGCAGGGAATAAAACCCGGGTCATTCTAACTGTCGCCTCACAGCAAAAAGGCCACAGGTTCGATTCCCGGCTCGTTTCCTTTCTGTGTGGGATTTGCGTGTTCTCTCCCCGTGTCCGCGTGGGTTTTCGTCGGGCACTCCGGTTTCCTTCCACCGTTCAAAGACACGCTACTGCCTAGACTAATTAGCCTGCTGAGTAAAATGCCCCCAGTACCCTTCGATGTACTGGCGTCACATCCTATGTGTCTGCGAGTATAGCCCAGGGTCACGATTAATCGGGTATTGATAATTGTGATTTATGACCATTTTCTCTCAGACAGTTCCTGAATGCGGATCGGTATCAAGGTTGTGACATGAAGAGGTGAACTGTAGATCCTGTTGGAACGCCTTTAAAAATACCCTCATCACGAGCGAGTGATAACGAGACCCGAATTTCCCTCAGGCTGAAGGGTGGCACGGTGGCCCAGTGGGTAGCGCTGTCGCCTCACAGCAAGAAGGTCCCGGGTTCGAATCTCGGCTCGGGTGCCTTTCTGTGTGGAGTTTGCATGTTCTCCCCGTGTCCGCGTGGGTTTTCACCGGGCACTCCGGTTTCCTCCCACAGTCCAAAAAACATGCTACTGCATAGGTCCATTGGCTTGCAGACTAAATTGCCCTCAGTGCCCGGTAATGGACTGGCGTCCCATCGTGGGTATATCCCTGCCTTGCGCCCTGTGTCTGCCGAGATAGGCTCCGGCTCACCCTGTACAGGACTGAGCGATTTCTGACTGAGATGAGATGAGCGGAGATGGAGGCAGCTGCGCATCGTGCGTATGACCACGCCATTCGACACCACTTGCCCAACAGTATACCTAGACTGTAGCTGTTTTGTATGTCACAGCACGGGCAATAAAGGGTTAAGTACAGATTCGGTATGACGTTACAGCTGCGATCAGTGCATTAATCGGTAAACAGGTATGCACACGTACAATGCAAATCTAGTGCGTAATAGGTGTCAACGGGTTATTTGTGCTTGACTTGTGGGGCAGCCGTCCTTTACGTGTCCGCGTGTAGATTACAATGGCAGCACACGTTTGCACTTTCCATCCAACGTGCTAGACTGTAATTACATTTGCGTGCAAATGAATGGGGATCATTATATCCCGTACTTATTACATTCGTGTGTTTTTGTCACGTGGTAAATTGAACCCCGCAAAAGATTTCGCGTAAGGATGACGGTAACTTAACATTCGCATCGCAACCCCCCTGCCCACCTGTACTGTACTGAATACCGTACCGGCTTACTTTCATCTCTGGTCATAGGCAACATATTAATATGTGAGGTAAACCGTGCGGCCCTGGAGCCTTCATTGGTCAACCATCAATTATCTCTCAAACATCATCACGTGAAAGCCTCTGAGAGCATCGTCATAAGCGATAAGTAATCTACAGCTGGATGGAAGACCTCCGCACGCCACGTTGGTCGAAGCAGGCCCGTTTAACCATACTTCACCACGCCAGTCAGTAAATCGTGTTGAAGTAGGATCAGGACGGGTTCACTTACCCAGGGCCTCCTGATTAATGCAGCTGCTCGCTGGGAATCAAACTCAGGTTAGTGTCACGGATTTGGACGCAGGCAATAACCACTGTGCAACCGCTATTCTCTCCAACACCGTGTTTTCCCAAAAAAACCTGCAGAGGCAGCAGCCGCGCTTTTCTAATTAGGATAGAATTTAAAATGCGTCAAATTAATGCTCCTTATTCGCCTGCTACCACAACGGTCGTTAAAGGAACGCATCTGCAAACACGATGCCTCGAGCATCTGGCGATGCTGAACGTGGAGACTCGGCAAGCCCCGGTGAGTACTTCGGAGACTTCACGAATCCATCAGCGCACGTGCCGTCCGTGGTGCCTGTGTGTAGGTGGGGAAGCGGTAGCGTAGCGGTTAGGGCGCTGCGCTACAAACCCGGCCACCCGAGTTCGCAAAACCCGCTCACGGCCACCAAAAACTGTGACAATTTTGTAAACGGGTCCTGGGCCTTGCCTAGGTCAATTCAGCCTCAAATAAGTACGTGGTGCGGTGTAAACATTGCAGCTCGTGAAATAGAGGGGACTGGATGTAGTGTTGGCCACCCACCCCCTGGAGTGCCGTGTCGATCTTCATAGGTGCTCGCTAATGGCACTTGACTCTACAGTCTGTGAAGGCTATACCGGGGGATCTTTGTCTTGAAGGTGGTTGGTTCGCTGAGCTACGAACCAGAGTTCGATTCACGGTCACGACCATCAACAAGGGCAATTGTCTAAACCGGTTTCTGGTCTCCTCTAGGTTGACTGGGCCTCAAATGAGTACCTGATGCTGTGCGTAAGCAGACAAACACGACTGAGCGTGGCCTCGCTGGCCTTGCTGGGTGATCGTTCATAGCCTTTCCCCCAACAGACTGTAAAGATACTGAATGTTAAGTGTCTCGGCAGGCCCACAGACTGTGATTGAACCCGACCGCCTGCAACTAGGAGATGACCGTCCCCCTGCACCATGTGTAGGCAAATAATATTTTTTTTGGCCGTGCAATATCTAAAACAAAAATACAAATTTAAACATTCATCTTATTACTATTGTACATATACTGTCGTAGTAGTATATACTGCATGGGCAATTCTATAGGACAGGTTGGCAGTGGTGTTGTCTACACATTGGCCAGTTTATCTGTGCGGCGATCTCAAGAAGGCGGTACAATAAATACCCGGCGCTCCGAATCCGCGCTCCCCTCTCCGCGTTTTGGGCGCACATTCGGTTTGGTCTATCGTAATCTTTTTTTCCCCTCCTCCCCCCCCCCTCTCTCTCTCTTCCGCCTGCCTTTAGCTGACTCGCTCGTTCGCTCGCCCCGGGAGACGCATTGGAAACGCTTGGAGCCGAAAGGAAGAGAGCGGAGAGCGGAAGAGACGGGATCCCCGTTCTAGCGACGCAGTCACCAACTCGGTCCCTTCCATTAACGCACTGATATTTACATTTCGGCATCAGATTATTTCTTCCTTGCCTCCTCCTTCTCCAGAACGAGTAGACTTTTCACGAGCGCTGCAAAATATAAGGAGGCGCGCATTTGACTCGAGCTCTGCGCGTCTGCCAAGCGCGTTGAGCGGTGCGGTGCGTGCGTGCGTGCGCGCGCGGAGTGCCCAGACTTTCCAGTCTCTCCGGTGAGCGGTTGGCGGAGTCGCCCTGAATCGCACGAGCAGAGTAGGGAGAACGCGTGCGCGATAAAGAGACGATGCGTGCCGTCCCGTGGATGCTGCCGCTGATGAGATCGAGCCGGTGCTGCTGCTGATGATGACGATGATGAGAGAGGGTTGCAATGCGCCGCACCGCCGCTGGATGTAAAGCGAGCGTTGCGATGCGAGGCAGGGGGGCGTCTCGCTGTGCTGCGCTTGGATTCCGCGTCTCCACTCGCCACCTCCTCCTCGTCTCTCAGAGCCATCGGCAACACATCCTCCACTTCCTCGTCCTCCTCCCGAGCGCTGCGTTCTACCGGTCGAGGCTTCCACGCTCATTCTCCGCAGCGTTGGCGTCGCGTCGCTCCGATGTGACGCGCGCTTCGGAAATCCCGCAGTAGTAAATACATCGAAGAAGAAGAAGAAGAAGAAAAAGACAGAAAAAAAGAAGGCTTGTGACAACATCGTCATCGTGAAGACGATGAAGAGCAGAGAGCAAAAAAACTACTTAATACTGGGCGAGAGGCACGGCAGCGTGTCTATACCTACCACATGCGCACGGACGTGCGCTACCACTCGTCTTAGTTAGGAGGGTTTGTGTTATTGGATTTAAATCTGCGACCGAGGAGCGACAGAAAACGAAACTGGCTGTAATTCGTCGGTAAGTCGAGTGCGGAACGCGCTCTCTGTGTGTGTATGTGTGCTCTGCGTGTGTACGTGATGCAGATTTCGCGATCGCCTCGGAGGCTGCGTACGGGTCTCGTGAATCCACTGGCGCTACGTCGCGCACGACTCTGTTTAACAATGTGTGCCATTGTTTCCCTCGTTCCAAATCCGACTTTCTCACGCTTTGTCGTCACTGTGTCGACTATTCGGCCGATTGTTATTCTGCTTAATGGTCTCCGTTATTTCATCTCAATAACATTCTTGTGTGCGTAGGGCTTAGAAGCACAGGTCCTCTCTGCTCAATGTTATGCTCCCTATGCGCCAAGTCCATTCAGCACACGTACGTAGATTTATTGATATGTGAGTGCGTCTTGTCTTCACAACTGGGATATCATGTGGGAGATAATGCGTCTTCTGCTGGAGTTTTGTTCATTTAAGCAAGTAGGAGCCCACACGATTAGCGGACCCGACTACGTTAAACATCTCCAATATATATATCGCTTTACCAAACACCCTCTGCCGTTCGCTGTGCGCATAGTGAGTGCGCGGGGCATCTTCATACGGGCTTTCGAGCGCCGCGTTGAATCCTAATTCCAGAATGTCGCCTTGACAGAGTGGCCTCGCTCCCTCGCGCGCTCGCTTGCTCTTAGTCTGGTGGATCGTGCGTTCGCGCATTGTTCTTTCGGCTCTTCCTTCCCTGATTTGCCACGATGGATAGAGATGCATCATCGCTTGCGTGCGGCTTGTGCGCATATATATAGAGAGAATGGCGCCTTGCTCGACCGGAGGGACGAGAGACGGTGGCGCCACGCGAATGCACGGCGCACGCACACCTCGACCTCACAATGCAAAGCGGAGTAATTCGCGTGACAGTGGCGGATGTGGTATCGCCGTCTGCCCACCCGTCAGTATACTGCACGAGATTAACATTTGTAACGTTAACTATGTTTTGAGCGATTGCACCGTTAAAAAACTAAAACTTGCGTGCTGCAGAGAGAGGGTTGTGGGGATTTTGCGAAATTCCAGCCGGCTTTGTGTTCTCTGTGAGGCTCGGCTAATGACGGATGTTGCCTGCTTGCAGTTGAGCCTACAAACGGACTCTTAAACGTTGTTGCCTCGTTCATATCCAGTTTGTTTCCCATCGCTACGTTTCCAATTACATTGCAGTGGAGGTATCTTTGGGATCGCTTTCACGATCTACCATGGGCAGCGCGTGTAATTTACCAGCGTTAACGCAATAGGGTTACATTGCATGTCCTAAGCAAAACAACTGCAGGGCGCTGGGGAATTCTAGACTGCATCTACAGTTTATCTGGAAAAGAGAGAGAGAGCGCGCGAGTGGGTGCTTTGCGCTAAATTCACGGACAGGAGGGGAGAGAAGGCAGCTCATTGTGCGCTAAGCGGATCCGGTAGCCTGGAGATAGGTCTGAGGAATGTGCTGCGAGCCCCACATTCACCCCGGAGCACCAGTCTTAAGGAGGGCCGTGGTGAAAACAGAAGCGGACGCGGTCACTGCTCCGAGCCGGGAGACCACGCTCTGATTCTCGGTGTCGATGGGATTGAGCGTACCCGGCGCGCACGTACACGGCACGCGCGCGTACGCGGCACGCGCGCGTACACGGCACGCGCGCGTACACGGCACGCGCGCGTACACGGCACGCGCGCGTACACGGCACGCGCGCGTACACGGCACGCGCGCGTACACGGCACGCGTATACATAGCACGCGCGCGTACACGGCACGCGTATACATAGCACGCGCGCGTACACGGTACGCAGGGCTCCTTCCTACGAATCGAGCGGCGCTCGTGCTGATTGATACGAGTCTGTGCGCGGGTGCTTTCACGCGGGCAGCGCCGGCTACGCATTTGTAACGCCGGCAGTTAGGTGCATATGTTAGATCGTGTTATGTGCACTCGCTGTATCGTAAGCCAGAGTTAATGCGCACACACATCATTGCTTAGGCATAAATCCAACGCACGAGGGATTTTCCAAGGCCAGTTACGACTACTAATGGCAGTTATGCAATGATGCCAATTATTTCTTTTCCAGTAGATAATCGCTGAATCCACAAGACCCTCAGATGGATCCTCGTTCGGGATGTGTGGCATATTCCGTTAATGAGTAGCGAAGTTGTGGGAGATGAATGTGAGTAGCTGTGGGGGAGATCCCACAAATGGGTCCGGGTGAGGCTAAGCGATTTCCACTGTTAGTCCC
Source organism: Mordacia mordax (assembly GCA_036362905.1). Classification (NCBI taxonomy): domain Eukaryota; kingdom Metazoa; phylum Chordata; class Hyperoartia; order Petromyzontiformes; family Petromyzontidae; genus Mordacia; species Mordacia mordax. The sequence continues at coordinate 16,705,077 of JAZEWT010000009.1, read as the reverse complement.
CACGCACGCGTCTCAACCACAAGCATTGGTGGCCGCACAATCACAGTCGTAACCAGGCTGAACTTGGCTTTGATCCTGAGGAGCGAGTAGGTCGCGTACATCGCGTGTCGTTCGTTCTCAGGCACCACAATTACATGACGTGCTGTCACATAACCGCACACCCAAGTGGAGATATTGTAACACTTTGCTTTTTCTTGCGGGAGACAAACACGGAATTAGCTGTTAACCTATTACATTAACGTTTAGCAACGTATTATACAAAATCGTGCAATGCTGTGTTATCACAGCGTGCACGTTTGGGGTGTGAGTGAATCATTATGCTCCATCTCAGCATTCGCGAATTCGTTTTGATTGTGTTATTTACAATTTCCACTGCGTTCAGCTAAGGGGCATGGCTAAGTCTACGTGCATGCGAACAAAAGTCGTGTGCAATGGTTTAGAGGCTTGCAGCATACGAGCTATTTGTCCGTGCATTGCAATTGCAAATTCACGGCCAGTTACATAGCCTCTATTTCTCATCCTGATGGGGTTTTTTTGTTTTATTGCTAAGCCTTCGCTGCGTTCTCCCTGCGCTCGGAGCGATGCCATTGCTTGCATGCCTTGCTCATTAGACTAGCGGGGGGGGGGGCTGGCGTTGAGAATGACGGCATTAGGATTCTCAGAGGGGACAGCAGCTCACACCGAGTTTCTCCTAAACGTGCGCGCGTTAATTACGCCACGTTCGACAAATATTGCACTTGTGAATTGACACCCACAGTCCGCAACAGACCTTTTGTTGCGAATAAACACCGGCGGTGTCACCAAACATGTTGACAGTGGGAATCCGCGTGGGACATTGTGCACCTTTGTGTTGAAGCGTCGGAGGTGATTTTTTTTTCAAAATTTGTCGTGTGCCAACACTCATTGCTCATTAAATGGAAAATCCAAAGGGGGTAAAAAATAATGTGAGCGTGTGCATCGGTCATCCAAATGGATTCACACCCCAGTTCCCCAGTTGATTGCACGTGGAAATTTGAGATGTCCTGTCGATACTAATTAAGCAAACCCGTTTACAGTATTATTCCTTAGCGCTGCGTAGTTGCTAATTGCTTATTATTAGAGGTAATGACAGCCACAGTGTGCGCGGAAGATGTGCTCTTTAATTTCACAGTCATTTGTGCAATCAACGACCCGTTGCTGCCTAAGTCACAGACTTCTTTTCTGTCTCACAGGAAATTGACACTTTTATCAGTGCTTCGTTATTTTTATTTCGTCAAAAGACAGAGGGTGGTCCATGGCAGCCCTCGTAATCGATTCAGTGTGGCCTACGAGAGAAGATTAATGATATATTTGCCGTCGCCAATCGTTTTATTTCCAAGGTGTAACATAATCAAGATCACACCTCGATTCAGTCGGCCCTATTTATAAATGGCCATCGACCCACTGCACGGTGAGCGGGTCAGGGCAAGCACCACATCAAAACAATTGCCCCCTTTGGGTGTGGCGTGGCACATTGGTCCGATATGTCTCGCACCATTGCTATCATCTAATCTATTTGAGTCAGTATTATTATTGTGAGCTGCTCTGCAGGTCCACATGTGTTTCACGTTTCCGCCATAATTAGTTATGGCCTGTTCGGTGTCAGTGCCGTGGCTTTCCTGGTGGCAAGGCTCCGTTGAAATTATCTGCTCCCATCATTTATCTCGGACAAAGTCACACCGAGCTCACTTCCGCGCCCTGATATCCGCGTCTCGTCCTTTGACCGTCAGTGGAATTTGTGCGAAGAATTGTGGTTCTTATTCTGAATTCTACTACAAGCTTTGTTGGGAACGTTGGGCTTGAGTGAGCGGCGTGCAGATGTTTGAAAATTGCTGGGCTTTATATAAATAGTGCTACAGCAGGGAGAGAGTGTGACTCATATTTGGGATATTGCGAATTCAAATCCCGCTCCGAGGAGGGGGGGCGTTACCGAGCTCATTGTCCCACCAGGGTTGATGAATTCTGTATGATGTATGCGAGAAGTCCACAGAGGCCCGTCTCTGCCATGAGACTAGAATGTGGAATCATTACTACTGACCAAATGAGGTTTGAACTGGAGATGCAATAACATTTGCCCATGAGCTCCTCAATGATAGTAATAAGAATCGTTTGTGTAGCCAATCATTATCAATTCTTTATCGTATGGTTTTTAACGATACGCTTACCACGCGATCAGTCAACTGGCTCAGGATTAGTTCTGATATCTCTCAAGTGTCCAGAAAGGGGAATTAAACTCAGGTTTTGAGGTTCATTGTACACCAACCACTGCACCACAGCTCCACCCCATTCGCCCTCCATGCTTAAGCCCGTTGGCTATGCATAAAACAATAGACAACTGTGTCAGCGAAGATTGGGCTTTTGTATGCAAATGGCCATTCGATGAATATCCCTGATGAGTGACAAAGGATGATTGACATAAGCCAAGCCAGGCAGTGATTCGAAATGCACTGCTTCACATGCATCATGAATGAGCACCTCCGGGCCTTGAGAAGCTGATACCGTCCAACCTTCGACGTCAGCTGATCAAGGCATGCGTGCAATGCCTCGTTACTCAATTCTCAAGTATGGCACGTGGTTGTCACTGTTCTATATATATTACGCCTCGGGAAGCCATTGACATGCACGCTGCATTTCCCTATAGCGAGAGTGAGTCTTGGGTCCAAACGCGTGTTGTGGTGTTAATCTCAGAAACACCCACATTCCTCAGGTGCGATGATTAACGCACGGGTAGAGTTCTTCTGTAATCGGCTTGTATACATGAAATCAAGCTCATATATATAATTGTTTTTGCATGATGTGGTAGGGTGGTGCAGCGCTAATCTCTGCGCTTCACAGAAAGATAGTCCTACACGAGGCGTTTCCATTATCACCCCAGGCACCTTTCTCTGTGGGATTTGTATGTTCTCTCCCCCTGTTCTGCATGGGCTTCCTCCAGGTTCTCCGGTTTCCTCCAGCAACTAAAAAAAACTCATTCATTAATAGACTTAAAACAGGATATCTGACGCATGGTCCACTCCCTCCTCTCCGCTTATCTTGATCCGCGTGTTCTTGTCTAATTCATGGCCAAGCGTGCAATTTGAGGGCCTTATAAATTCTATTATTCTTAGTTATCTGTTTCAACGAGGCAGTCCGGTGACTGCGCAGTGAACAGCCCTATCGCCTCACAGCAAAATCCCTGGTTCGATTTCCGGCTCAGGCTCGTTCTACCTGGGTTCTCCGGTTCCCTCCCACCGTCCAAAACACGCTGCTGCCTAGGTTAATTGTCCTGCTGAGTAAATTTCCCCGAGTGCCCTGCGATGTACTGACGTCACATCCTGGGTATAGCCCCGCCAAGTTACCTCTGTCTACTGGGATAGGCTCCGACCCCCGCGACTCTGTACAAGATTAAGCGGGCATTGCTAATGATGATAATTACCTTTGTAATGAGCCCACGTTAGTTTATAATGTAATGTATTCTCATTTCAGAACGTATAGCTCGAGCTGCAATGAATTTCCCCGCACGATTGAACGAATTGCCCTATTTTAATTCGAAATTGTGATTAAATTCATCGCTGACTCACGATTTTCGTCACCAGTGATATTTGTTATGACACTCACTTGGCTTTCCACTACAATAAGACTTTGTAGCTCACAGCAGCGACATGGGGAGAGTGCTTGCGTTGGAGGGGAGCGGCAGCAGTTGTGACCACGCTGAGTATCCGTGGAGACCAAGGCCGTTGAGAGGGGACAAGCCGTGGCTTAGCTGCCCCCGACCACCCACCGCACCACGCCGCTCATCCACCCACCCCGCTATACAACTACCCGCCCCATAGAATAATAATAATTGCACTTCCAGAGAGCCTCTCACCCGAGGGTCACCAAGCGCTGCACAGAGCTGTGGAGAGAACGGCACGTCAGCAACAACGATGACATCAGAACCGCAAATCAGCAATAATAACGTTCAGTTTGTTTTTTTGTTGTTGTTACAAATCTGAGCTGCGGAGAGAACGGCATGTTAACAACAACAACATCAGAACAGTTTAACGGAAAGTCAAATGATGGCACTAATTTATAGAAAAATATAAAATAAGCGATTAAAATAATTGTTCAACAAACGACATCCGCCCTCCCATCCACCCCGTACTCACACACCCATGACATACACAGCACCCATCCCGAACAATCCCACCCATCTAATGCCAAGCCACTGTGGATTTGAATGGGGTTCTTGGTGGACGCCCACCACTGCCACATTAGCTCCGCGGTAGGTCCTGGTGTCAAAAACATGGGCCCGCATCCGCTGCTCTACCACTATGTAGTTCAGCAGATGTTCTTGCTTGAACCTGGCATGCATCCATGATGTGTGGATTTACGAGCCCATGGGCTGCACAGAAGCATAACAGTCTCTTAATGTTGTTGTTTAGCTGATCTTGCTCATGCTTTCCAATCACTCCAGTCCAGGTGCCTGGATCTTGACCCACTTGGGCAAAAGAGTCACCTAGCAGGATTGCTTTATCCCGTGGAGCCACTTTAGCCAATACCTGGGACATTGGCCTTGCCTGCATCCCTCCACTGATGTTCAGCTTCAGTGGGGGCTTAAGCTATGACTACCACCCCATGCCTCCCATTAACAGGAAGGCAAGCCCACAGTAGCCTGGAACTAATAGATTCCAACACCTTGACAACACGCTCCGACACCTCTTCATTCTTTTATTCAGAATAAGAGCCACTCCCTGTTGTTTGCCAGTTTCCTGTCCCGAATGAAGGACTGCCCACCCCTCCTGATGACTGGAGCCAGACTCAGTCCACTAGCCCTCCTGTATCCGATAGAGGTCTAGGCGGTACTTGTCCAGCTCCCTACAGAAGGTGGCAGCCTCTCCAATGCAACGAGCATTCTAATATTACACGCAGCCACACGTAGCAGCGTTTTGTTGTTTCTGGAGGAACCTTGGGAGTGGGCATTCAGATTCCGGGCTCCGCCAAACAGGGTTTGGCAGCGGACGTCATGAATGCCTGTTCCTCCGGGGCCTCCGAGACAAACTTGGGTATTATTTGTTTTCTTCATGTGGTTGAGTGATTATTAAATAGAGGGTGTGGGGGGGGTATCAGCCCCCCGCACCCTTCCAGGGCCCGCTTGGCCGTTGTAGATATTGTGAAAGCAGCCACCACAACATTATCGACCAGTACCACGAGGAGGAGGAGGGTTATTTTTTCTGCCACTCATTACATCCACCCACTCACCCCGACACACACACACCTAACCAAGACACATCTGCCCACCTACCCCACCCCATCCAGCATACGTACTCCCACTCATCACGTACACACCAAGGCTTAACAGCCACTGCAGTAACATCGTCTGTTCCGGGTTCAATAATGTATTCTTTCATCAATTAAAATGGATTTTGATGCTTTCGATAGATGCATTGAATTGAGGAAATTCACTTTATATTTGTAAACGTGGTACAGAATGAGTGAACGGGACCCCTGCAGCCAGCCCAGCACGCCACAATGATAAGTAGTTCTCGTGCTGACATTCAATTTAGAAATAATTCTACATGGTACAATCCCCACGTTGTCTGTTAGCGTTTCATCCAATGTGAGTTTTTTTACCATTATATTCAAGTAAAAGTACCAAAAACAGCACTGGGAATGTACCAACATGTTTTGTGTCAATAAAAAAATATCAAATGTTCAGCTATCATATCTTATGTCTCATCTCATTTTCAGAAAGCCTATCCTTGCAGGCACAGGGTGTAATGCAGGGATACATCCACGATGGGACGCCAGTCCATAATCAGGCACTGCAGGCAATTTAGTCTGCAAGCCAATTAACCTATGCAGCAGCAAGTTTTTTGGACTGTGGGAGGAAACCGGAGCGCCCGGCGAAAACCCACACGGATACGGGGAGAACATGCAAACTCCATATAGAAAGGCACCCGAGCCGAGATTCGAACCCGGGTCCTTTTTGCTGTGAGGCGACAGCGCTACCCACTGGGCTACCGTGCCGCCCCATATCTTTTGTGTGATTAAACATTGTCTACTGGGCAAATGGTGACTGTGTGATTGCTACAAAATCCATCGTTTCCCCCATTAGGATCTTTGCTTTGTTATCCCCGTGGGCATCGCGACGTAAATACATTGCTTCACCACAAGGGTCACAAGTAAATTCATGGGAATTCAATTAAAATGGACAAATTCAGCGCAGGTAACCTGGCCTATGGGAATGCAAGCCTACCGAGCCTCAAAGAAAACATATGGCCTGTTAATGGAACGCAGCATTGAAAACACGAGCATGAACGCGCGGCGTGTTAGGTGTTGAAAATGCTGATAATAATACCAGTAGCCATTCCCATTGCTTTCATTGTCCTGTTTCATAAGGACGCTGAATTAAAACCTTGACGAGGGGGCAGAGCTAATGCAATTGTTGTCCCGTTCCTACTGAAGGCATCTCTTATTCAGGGAACCCACAGTGAGCTCGACTCCAAGCTTATCTGCCCGCGTCTTTTGTTCGACCAGGCGCCTTGATTTATTCGCTGTTAAAAATAGTACGGTTACATTATTACTAAGTACGGCCAAATTCCGTTTATCTGGGGCAAATGGGGGGACAAGCAACCCGTTCTAAACATCCAGTGACGACGACCTGTGATTCACATGGTTATCCTGGGGGCGTGACCACGGATAACGCCGGATGTTTGGAAGAATATTCCAAGCATCTAAAAGCTGCTCTCTCGGGACAGCCGCGTCGATCGCTTCCTCTCTCCACCTCGCGAAACGTCGCGAGGTGGAGCCGTGAAAACCTACATCATTACATTCCGAGCATCTCCATTTATAATTGGCGTGGATCCCAACCATCTAGATGTACATATTCCTTGAATACTTGCAAAAGAGAATCTAGTTTTGCTAACGCTGGATAAAGCATTTCGCGGATAATCAGGTGACGGATACATGAATTTTGGCTGTAAGAGACCAATGTGAGTAGAGGACATCGAACAAAGATCCTGTAGCGACCGATAAAACGGCAGCTGGGACATATGATGCGTTTGGTAAAAACGGATCGTTCGTTAATGAGAGCATCTGGTCTCCGCTAACAGCCAACGCTTAATCAAGCCACTGGCCTAGATGCGTAGGAACTCTGGTTTATCGTCAAGCTTGTGCGTTTGTCGCTGCGGTGGAAGCACGATTGTGTGTAACCAGATGGGGCGAGTGGGGGGGGGGCTTTCTTGAATACAAGCGCCAGTGCGTGCGCGCTGAGGCGAGCATGCATGCAAAAGTTTAATGCCTCTGAGCTCCGAGCGAGAACGAAGATGCCATGATTCACAGCGAGTGGGCTGGGCTGGGTATTCATCACACGTCGTCACAAGAGACTGTATATCGCAGGGAGCAGCAGCATTTATTTATGCCCTTTGTGCGCTCCGGTACAGCGGCATACAGGAGTGCTCGGTCCAGAGTTGCCATGTGTGTGCCTTATTCTACGGAAGGTTTTATAGGGCAGCTGCGCTTGGCAGACCGCAGTAGTTTTTGAGAGGCTTGTTGGAATTTTAAGGCCCTACGTATGTTCTGCTCTCACGTGACCCATGTTTGAACGAAAACCGGAGCAACTGTAATCGGTGCTTCCCAGGAGCAGTTCAGATAACGTTTCAAGGTCAGAGGCAGCTAAGCAGCTAATCATACAAATCTGGTGAGATGTATCTCAGGCAAGGAAATACTGTTCATAAGTGTAATTGAGCTATAGCTCGGGCAGACCAAACAAGAAATATTTGATCGAGAAAAAAGAAAGTCTGACAAGTGTTGACATCCGCAAAAAAACTCATCACCTATATTGCAACACTTTCTTTAATTGTGCCTGGACAAAACACAAATGAATTCGCGCTAAAACCATTTGCTATATTGGTCCAGTCCAGCCCGATCGCGTCATCAAATGGCTCCATTTAGCGTATGGCAGCATGTGTTAAACGCTAAATGTTTATGCTCAAGTTGCTGAGCCAGTCGATGGCTTCTGGCTGAGACCATGTACGATGTGTGATCGGTCGCTTTTAAATCCTCACGCCGCCGGGCGGTCTGCAGTGACCATCATCGTCTGTAAATGAGCTGCAGTCACACAGCGGTGAGCTTCCGATCATTGTCAGATTAATGAGAACCGGTGAAATCGTAGACTGAGACGTTCAACCTTCATTTTTATTTCCTGGTCCCTTTGAAAGCGTCTTGGATATTTAACTTAATTGGATGCGTATGCATTGAATTAGTCAATAGTATCATTAATCGTTGACCATTGAAAAGGACAACTCAAATGTTTTATAGATTCCCACCATAGCTAAGTTCTTTGTGTCGTGTCGCAATGGTGCGTTTTCCATTTTAAATCTCATTAAGAACCCGTCATTAGAACAGTAACATGTCACTGCTTTTAAGTGGCACCAAAAGCATTGCTGCTGGCAAATCCATCGCAGCATTCGCTACGGCAGCGTAATTTTATCGTGTCATCCACGTGGCCGTGTCCCCTGCAAAAAGTAAAAAAAACTTCTCCATTCACACACATGGGCGGCACGGTGGCCCAGTGGGTAGCGCTGTCGCCTCACAGCAAGGAGGGGCCGGGTTCGAATCTCGACTCGGGTGCCTTTCTGTGTGGAGTTTGCATGTTCTCCCCGTGTCCGCGTGGGTTTTCGTCGGGCACTCCGGTTTCCTCCCACAGTCCAAAAAACATGCTGCTGCATAGGCTAATTGGCTTGCAGACTAAATTGCCCGCAGTGCCCGGTGATGGACTGGCGTCCGATCGTGGGTATATCCCTGCCTTGCGCCCTGTGTTGCCGGGATAGGCTCCGGCTCACCGCGACCCTGTACAGGACTAAGCGGTTTCTGACAATGAGATGAGATTCACACACACACACACACAGACTGCCACGTCAGTGGGCTCGACAGCACGTAACCTCTTGCAAGACCACCACCGGTACGAGGTTCTGCCGGCTCCATCGAAGCAGCTCAGCACGCACAAACCTGAGGGTGCAGAATAGTGATTTGTATCTGGAGGAACCTCGTGGTTAACATCAAAACCCTCATATCCTGAGAACATCTGCTCCCCCACGTGAGCCCCCTGCCACCCAGGAGCAGTGGCCTCAGCGGTGATCGTCCTGCTCTTCGCGCTGGAGGAATTGATGCGAGAGATGGCTTAGGATGTTCGCGGGGTTGCTTGCTTAATGGTCTTCGATTATTGCACGGAGCCGTCGCAGAGCAATGCAGTGCTTTGGAGGGGACACGGCTGAGCGGGACTAACATAAAACTGGTTCGTTGTAGGCCTCGCGCCGCACGGATTTACATCCACGAGACACTCCCGCGCATGCGGAGAACATCTCTGTGCGGAGTTTGCATTCGAGCTTTTTTGTCGCCGATCAGCAAACAAATGTCATTCCTGTATTTGAGAACTTCGGTTGAATTATCCTCTCAGCGTTTTAATTTTTTTTATCATTATTTCTATTACATTTGTTCCAATACAATCAAGAGACCTTCACTATCTCTGTTCCCTCTCTTTCTCCCTCTCTCTATCTCGCTTTGTATTATCTCTCCTTGTCCGTGTGGGTTTTTACTGGGGACTCCCATTTTTTCCCCCAGCACAATGACACGCTGCTGCTGCCTAGGTTAATTGGCCAAATGAGTAAATTACCCGACGGTGCCCTGTGATGGACTGGCGTTTCATCTGGGGCATAGCCTTACCTTGCGCGTAGAGTTGTGAAATTAAAGCTATAGTTCATGGATATTATGTCCAAATACATACTGCCTAGATTCATTGTCCTGACTAAATTGCCCCCTCAACCTGAAACGTAGCAACCTCTCCGCTGGACAACTGTTAAAAAGAACTAGACAGCTCAACGGGTTCCTTCAGCTTAAATAAACACTGGCTAATTGATAATGCCAAACGGTTGCTATTTCAGTACGACTGAGATGTCTGCTTGTGTATTAGTCTGTGTAAATATTACCACTAGGGAGACAAAGGCGGACGGGTGTTGTTCTAAACACCCACCCCCTCGTGTGCCGTGGTGGCCTTCATAGGTGCTCGCTAACAGCGCTTGACCATAGAAGCAGTTAAGACTACATGGGTAGCTTTGTCTTTATGTTTAGTGGGAAGCGGTGGTGCAGCGGTTAGCGAGCTGTGCTTCCAACCCGGCGACCCGCGTTCGAATTCCCGGTCACGGCCACCAACACCTCCCCTAGGTTGACTCAGCCTTAATTTTCTACGTGGTGCGGTGTGTTAATATCGCAACTAGGCGGCTGGGCATGGTGCTCGCCACCAACCCCGTGTGCCTTGGCGGATAAACAGCACTTGACCCTTCAGTCTACTAAGGTTATACGGGGGGGGGGGGTCGTTGTCTGTGTTTACATCAACGAGACTGGACCTACAGTAGGCAGTCATGCTGTAGACTGTCGATAGTAGCGAACTGCGAAAACGGGCCATCTGAGTTAGATCGACAGCCACTGCTGATGGGAGACGGTGCGATCGACGCGGCTATCCCGAAAGAGCAGCTTTTAGAAGCAATCAACCTGCTTCGAGCCGTAAAAACGTGCATTAGCTATGGCTGATATTGTTGCCGAGTGATATCATTGCTTGCCCTGTCCCTCCTCGAGATCAACTGAGCATAAACTGAGTCATATACTTGCTGCAATGTGTAACCATAACATGTGATTTGATGCACGTCCCATGACTTCAAGATCTCATCTCATTGTTAGAACCGCTTAATCCTGTACAGGGTTACGGTGAGCCGGAGCCTATCCCGGCAGCACAGGACGCAAAACAGGGATATACCCACGATGGGACGCCAGTCCATCACCAGGCACTGAGGGCAATTTAGTCTGCAAGCCAATTAACCTGTGCGGCAGCATGTGTTTTGGACTGTGGGAGGAAACTGGAGTGCCCGGCGAAAACCCACGCAGACACGGGGAGAACATTCAATCTCCACACAGAAAGGCACCCGAGCCGAGGTTCGAACCCGGGACCTTCTTGCTGTGACGCGACAGCGCTACCCACTGGGCCACCGCGCCGCCCGAATTCAAGAATCGATATGTATTAATCAATGGATTCTGCGTTTTTACACTTCTATAATCAATCAGCCTTGGTCTCTTCAGTGCTGACATTGAGACAAAACAAAAGGCACTTATTTTAGCCTTCCCCGACTTAATACGTCAAATGGTTGTGTACGTACGGGGAGTGGTAGCGCGGTGGTGAGCGCACTGTGTGCATGTGGTGTGGTGGCGCTGCGGTTAGCGCACGGTGTGTGTGGGGAGTGGTAGCGCGGTGGAGTTGCCGTGCAAAGCCAGCCACCTAAGTTCAATTTCCGGACATTGCTAATATCAGTGACAAATGGTATCAGATCCTCTCATGTGCCTGTCTTAGGTTGACTCGGCCTTCATCATCGTTGTTATCAATACCCACTTAATCCTGTACACGGTCGCGTGGGGGCAAAACCTATCCCGGCAGACAGAGGGCGCAAGGCGGGGCAATACCAAGGACGTCGCGCCACGACATCGGACGTTACTGTGGATAATTTAGTCAGCAGGCCAATTAACCTAGGCAGCAGCGTGTCTTTGGACGGTGGGAGGAAACCGGAGCACCCGGTGAGAACCCACGCAAACTCCGGGATTCGAACCCGGACCCTTCGTCCTGTAAGGCAGCACCGCGCCACCCACCTCGGCAGCGATCGTCTCAAGACGATGAGCGGCAGAGCAGCCTCTGTAACTGGGATCCCCGAGAGGACTCAGCCGCTGTCTCAACACGAGCACTCAAGCCGCGACAACTGAACAAACTGCGTGCTGTTGATGAGCGGCCGTGCTGCGCAAGCGATATTTAAGAGTTCGATAACCGCTCGTCGCCAACACTGCCTTAGAAGAGAACTAAGTGTAAGCAGAGACGTTTCAGGCAATGGCCCTCCTTCGTGTACTATAGCGAAGGGCCATTGCACGCACCGTCGCCGATTTTTTTGTATATAGTATACGTTTTATTAAATGGTATAATTACATAATGCCAACATTAAACGTTCAATGTCGAACATCATTCCAAGACAGAATGACAGAGGCGCGAGGAAACTACACAGAGGTGGAAGGAAGACAGCCACGTAGTTAGCTGGTGCCAACACTGACTCCTATAGATTATGCTAGCGGCCATTTCGTGAGTGGTTTTTTTAGTTACCCGAGGAAACTAGAGAACCTGGAGGCAATCCATGCAGAGCAGGGGGAGCACACACAAACTAAACAGAGAAAGGCACAAGAGATAGGAATTAAAACTCCTCATGCAGGACGGTCTTGAAGAGCGGTGCGGAATGGGTGGCACGGTGGCCCAGTGGTTAGCGCTGTCGCCTCACAGCAAGAAGGTCCCGGGTTCGAATCTCGACTCGGGTGCCTTTCTGTGTGGAGTTTGCATGTTCTCTCCCCGCGTCCGCGTGGGTTTCTGCCGGGCACTCCCGTTTCCTCCCACAGTCCAAAAGACATGTTGCTGCATAGGCTAATTGGCTTGCAGACTAAATTGCCCGCAGTCCCCGGTGATGGACTGGCGTCCCATCGTGGGTATATCCCTGCCTTGCGCCCTGTGTCTGCCGGGATAGGCTCCGGCTCATCACGACCCTGTGTAGGGCTAAGCGGTTTCTAACAATGAGATGATGAGATGATGTTGCCACTGCGCAGGTGTTGTCGCGAAGCCTATATAACTTTCTAATTTTTAACACTTTATTCAACCATGCCGCTTTTTAACATTCGCCGTGATTAACGCAGGCTACGGTTTCAAGCAGAGCATGTGGAGTTCTGCAGACATTGCGTACGTTTAACAATTCTCACCTCAAATTTATTTCATTCAAATCCAGTGACTGGATGTTCCGGACCGCATTGAATATCGCGATATTTTTTCTTCTTCTAATTGTTTGTTGTTGAAAGTTTATTTTATTATATTTTTGTTCTCCGGGACTCAATAACATGAACGCATGGGGGAAGAATTCTGCATACTTTACCAAGCAAACGTGCTTTGAAGACGACATCGTCAACATTTGCGGGGTCGTTTTGTAGACTCTTCATTCGCAGCAAGACCATACGCATGCTTCATCAAAAGACACTTTATGTATTATTAAGATACTTTTGCAGTTGACACGAGAGTGGTTTATTAAGCGTGCGTATTCCTCGCAAAATGTTATTCTGTATTGCATTTATAATGAAATACATAACGGATGTTGAAAATCGTGTTCTGATGTAGGTTTTCAGGGCTCGAGGTGCGATCTTCAGATGCCTCCAACGTGGAAGGCAAAACGTCGCGAAGGAGGAGAAGCGCTTGACGCGATGATCCTCAAAGAGCAGCTTCTGGACGCAATCGCCATTAAAAATAATATCTCATCTCATTGTCAGAAACCGCTTAGTCCTGTACAGGGTCGCGGTGAGCCGGAGCCTATCCCGGCAGACACAGGGCGCAAGACAGGGATATACCCACGATGGGACGCCAGTCCATCACAGGGGACTGGGGGGCAATTTAGTCTGCGAGCCAATTAACCTATGCAGCAGCATGTGTTTTGGACTATGACAGGAAACCCGAGTGCTCGGCAAAAACCCACGCGGACACGGGGAGAGAACATGCAAACTCCACACAGAAAGGCACCCGAGCCAAGATTCCAACCCGGGATTTCTTGCTGTGAGGCGACAGCGCTACCCACTGGGCCACCGCACCGCCCTGAAAGTAATATCAATAAGTGGAAGTCTTGACACCAAAGCCAAGCGAAAGGCAAACTGTGTGTTTCTAAACAAGGTTTGAGGTTGGAATCCTCTTTACTGGTTCACTCTGAACCGGTGGTTGACCATTCGACATTCTCGTGGTGGGTACCAGCTAACTACGGAACAATCACTGCTGACTTCCCACAAAGTGGTATCTAGTTTATTAACCTCATAGTAATGATGGGTTCACCTGCCCTCCGAACTTGCAGACTTCTCATTGTGAGCTTACCGGCAGCAGTGACTGTATCGGTACACCGATTAACTCTAAACTCTTGCACAGTACCGCACTCTTCTGCAATCAGAATATTTTCCGCACAAGCACATCATGACAAACTTCATTCTAGACATCGCCACAGGTCATCGCATAGGCTTAATTCCTTATTAAGCACAACATTTTCACCAACCTGCGAAAGCATGTTGTAATACATGTACTCCTCAAATGGGCGTAGATTGCAATTCACACCATATAATGAACTGTAGCTTTAACGAATGCTCGTCAAAGCTCGCTCACAGAGGCAGACAAAGCTGCTCCCACTTAAGAAAGCTGCTCACGCCTGTGTCGCTGTACGCACTGTTCCACGTGGGTTTATGAGTCATGGGATTCATGGGTTTCTTTCAATTCTTATGGTTCCCAAGACGGAAACTTGCCATTGTCATTGTACGGCTGTCACTGTCACTCAGACGTTCCAGATCATTCCGTGACACTAATATTTTCTCAAGCGGGGGGGGGGGGTGTGGAGGATATATCTTTGGGCACGCGTTCTTATGGGTGCAATCGTGACCCAAACTCGCAAGTGCACAATCATGTGAATAATGAATGCTTCTCTGCGCGCGCATAATGGCGAGCGATGCAATAGAATCTTGTGTGATGTGCTTTGGGGGTTAATTGGATGCACTGGAACTATGACGAAAGCCAGCAACGCGCGGTGATGTATGGACGTTCCGTGGAAACGGCTAAATAAACAATATGCTTGATTGATTAAAATGACCAGACATGACGGATTTTACGCGCGGATAACCGTGAACGGATGGTGAATATTCAGCGCTGATAAATGCTTTCTTGAAGAAAAAAAAGAATAAGTGATAGACCATGTGCCGAATGAGCCATTAATTTTAAAGTTCGTATATTAGCATGAGAAAAACATATCTGCATTTTTTAGACTTTAAAATGTGTTTGTAATTGTCAAGAGCTCTAAGTTGCATTTCTGAGGCTTGTTAAAGCCAGGTTTTATTATACGTTAGCAAACGGTAAATGCACTTTACAAGCTATGAACAGAAACAACAACTGTATTTAATATACAGTACATTAGTGCATTAGTTAGCCAAATGAGTAGCACCGAGATACAGCACTTAAAGTTCTTGTTGGG
Organism: Mordacia mordax; assembly: GCA_036362905.1. Taxonomy (NCBI): domain Eukaryota; kingdom Metazoa; phylum Chordata; class Hyperoartia; order Petromyzontiformes; family Petromyzontidae; genus Mordacia; species Mordacia mordax. Next base: position 16,689,982 of record JAZEWT010000009.1, on the reverse strand, counting down.
AGTCATCTGAACCCATCATCTCTGTAGAGCTAGTAAAATAAGTACCCTTTGTAGGAAGTCAATAGCGATTGTCCTATGTTGTAATTGACTTCCACAATAGGAATGCCGTATTTCGATCACTGGCTCACGGCTGACCAATCAGTTGAGACATGCCTATATCACAATTGAGCATTAGTTCCTCCTCTTGACATGAATTTTCATAACAGCGTTGCGTTTTCCAAAAATATTTTCCGACCAGTGCACCGTGCGTTTTCCAAAGAAGAGTGCACAATATATTCCCAAACAGCGAGTATTAAAACATGCATTATCTAAAGGAAGCCTTGTCATTCCAGCCAGTGTTTAGAATGGCACAAGCTAAGCTTCTTTTACTAGTGCTGAGAATTGCAGGACAATATATTACACACACACACAAAGGATTACCCAAAGCATCTGTAGTTCCAGTTCCTTTTAAATGAATTATGCTGAGCTGGGTCGATGCCGTACTGAATCCCTGCATAAGGTTGGTCGTGATTTAGATTGGAAAGCAAACAACATTTGATGATTGCTTCCAAAGATGCCCTTTCCGAACTGCCGTGCATTGAGCTCTTCGACGGAGAGAGGAGGAGCGCTCGACACGGCTTCCTATCGAAAGAACACCTTTTAGAAGCAATCATCAAGTAGAGCCATGAAAAACCTACATCAGAAACAGCGCGTTGCCTACATTTGCAGCCAGCTTGCAGGGTGGTCATCTCAGTTTCAATCTGTGCTCTCGACTGTTTGGAGAATAATTACAACGGTAATCTTCCAGCAAAAAAACGAAACATCTCCCAGCTTTATATCACTAAGTAAACTTTTTGGTCAAAAGTCTAGAAGAAGACATCCACAGGGTTTTACACATTAGTCAAATAATGTCAAATTTCGACTCCGAAATTTCCTGTAGTGTGTTGTAGAGTTAATACATTGCCAGCAAATTAGACATGAAGATAACCCCAACTGTGTAATCGCCACGGAATTACCAGCATTACCTATTGGACTAATTAAGCACTGTATGAGAGGTAGGCTGCTGTGTGGACAGAGTGCCTACGCCTGAATAGGGATTCTCACACCGCTGTTCTTCAAATGGGTTGAATCACGTGTGCACGGGGCTATGTTTAAATATACATGTTGTATATAATGGGTTAATGTCACTCGTGTAGTCACGAGCGGTCGCTACATTCAGCACAGCACATTCATTCACACCTCGGCTTGGCATCCGTCCCTGTTTTCTTCAGGAATCGTTCCTCCTTTTCGAAGAACCTGGTGTGAGATATCTGTGGCTTTTCACCGACGAAATCAATCAAAGTCTGGTGTTGCCAGTGTAACGTACAATCCTCTCTGTCACTTATCCTGTTTACTCAACATGTTTCCGGGTGTTTGTGCCTCCGAGGTGGCAACCATAATCACACCACGCGGCGTGGCCTCCCGATCTCTCTCTCCCTTCCAATAGGTTGCGATGACCAAGCATGATCCCCGCCTGGCTTGGTCCTCCTTGGGCGGCCCTGCGCTCTCTGCTGCCCGGCCTCCTCCTCCTCCTCCTCCTCTTCTCCGCCGCGCTCTCTCACGCTTACAGCACGGCGACCTCGGCTCCCCCGTGCTCCCTGAGCATCGGCGAAGCGCTGCACGGCTCCTTCGGCTCGCGTGAGATCGCCACGCGGGGCGATGGGCGCTGCACGTGGACCGTGCGCAACCCGGATCCCACCAAGTACTCGATCTTCTTGAAGATCGATGCGACGCAAGGCGGGAGCTGCCGGGATTACAGCGTCGCTGTCCGTCCCTTCGACCTGCGCTTGCCGGCCGGTGACGGGACATCATCCGCCGTCTCGGCCGCGCCACGAGACCGCGGGGATGTACTGCAGACGTGCTCGCGGGACACGAACGCGCCTTCTCCGCTGCTGCTGCGTTCCAACGCCGACGACGTAGAGATTCAGATCTCCAGGATTGGCGGGCGAGGCGAGGACGGGCTGCGCGGCCCGACCGTCGGTGGCGGCGGCGACTCAGAGGTGTCGGTTGATTTCCTGCTGCTTGACAACGCGCCGGGCTCCACTGCCCCACCTGGATGCAGCGTCCTGTGCTCGTGGCTGGAGAGCGAACGCTTCGGGTGTGCGGTGTTAGGCGCCCGTTTGGAGTGTGCCCACGAGGCAGAGCTGTCCGTGGTGCTGCCTTGTGTGTGCAGCTCCCTCCCAGTTACTCTCCCCGCGTCCGCACCTCCGCGTGCCGAGAGGACAGATGATTGCCTGAGGCCAGGGTGCCTTCCCAAGGATATCGCTAATGACCACGCCAAGGGCGAGCAAGGTACGGATTTTTTGGACTTTGGATAATTAGAATGTCGGTGGACTTTGATGAATGCATCTTCCGCGTTGTTTTAATTAAGTTCTGATGAGTTGGAACCAATGACAATGTTTCTGTGATCCGGACATCTATAAACATTTAATTATTAGATTAATCAAATATGGAGCGCATTCCCTCGACGTTGCAGCATAACCCTCTCCCCCTTTTCCTAACCATGCGTTTTAGTGAACGCAACGCGTTCACCAAAACGATACAGCTCGAGGTTCCTATGCAAATGTTGCAGCAACTTCTCGTTACACACTTGTGTACAACGTTGTCGGCCAAATTAAATACTGTACCCTCTGAATTCGTAAATTACAGAAGGAATGGTTATAGCATGAGAAAACAACATATGGTCTTTAGGTCAGGACCAGCCCAGCAATTCTACTATACGTAGTCTGCATGTTTTGTCCTGCCCTGTTGAAATGTGCATTCAGCCTTGTTTTTTGTTTTTTTCACTGGGACCACAAGAAACGTAATTTCGTTCCTCTGCATAATGTCAATGTGTCAAGATGGAAT
>JAZEWT010000009.1:16670675-16681264 GCA_036362905.1 Mordacia mordax | reverse complement strand
ATCAGCAATCAACCATGCATCGAGCCGCGGCGAACCTACGTTAGTACAATATCCACGTCTGTTGTTTGAGCCATGGAGGGAGCAGGGGGAGTGGGAGCCCATGACCCACAATACAAAACGCCCAGCGCAAGTTGATGGGTCACCCGCGGACACGCGGAACTGGTTGTGTTCCCACTTGCCTGTCATTAATATCGCGATTGCTATGACGACGCGAAACCATCTCTTACTTGGAACAACCTGCACCTAGGGTCTTGGGTCGTGCATCGCTGGGACGCTCCTGCAGAGCCAGCTGGAGTGTCTCTGTAGCTGGAGACACGCGCTCAAAGCATTCGTTCTGAAGCACTACCCTCATTAACGTTCATTCATGCTGCGTTTTTTTTTATTATTAGTGGGGAGGTTGGAGGATTTGATGTGCGAGAGTTACGCCTCTGGACTTTAAACCTCAAACCAACTGATTGTAACGCTTTTCGTGATTCAATTACAATTCTAAGATGTCAAACTATGACAGCAAGGAGAGAGAGAGAAAAATAATCAATGAAGCTACATCGTGCCGTTGATGCGCATTGCTGTTGCTGCCGCTAAGCCAAGCATGCACGCGTGTCCAGGCGATTGTGATGAGTGCCGCGCTTGTGTTTGATGTGAGAGAGTGTCACCTCGTCTCTGAGGGGTCTCAATTACCTGCAGGCTTCTCAACAAATGATCGCGCCGCATTGGTATTTCATTACTTCATTGCGACCCGTGGCACTGCGGAGGCTGAGACCAACGTATTCCTTAAGCGAAGCCCATGGGGACCACGAGTGATTTCATGGGGGGCCTCCACCGCAGCCACGTGAGAGATAACGCCTATTTACAGCAATGTTGTTGTAAAGTACGGGGGGGGGGGAGTTGCTCGGTTAATTTAGAAGCCACAATTAATGAGCTCCGAATGTGTCTGTCTCTATCTCCGAGCCGATTGGTGGACGCGAACACAAGCGCCGATCAATCGAAGCCATTGCCTTCTGCTGCCCTTAGCAGGATTTGCTCTCGCGCGATCGATGGTTATTCAGGCTTGATGGAAAGCGACACAAAATAAAATTGTACTTTCTGTCGGTGATGTGAATTTGTAGACTCGATATAAATAACGAAGCTCCTATGCAAACACAGCGAGTCGTTGTCACGGCGCAAAGAGACAGTGACCATACACATTGCTCTAAAATTCTGCTGTTTTCTTGCATTACAGAGAGCTTAGATCTGTGCAGCCGGTACGTATATAATTTTTTTTTCAGTTCAAACCCTTTGGGCACTGAAGGAGTCACTTGTTCAAGTGAACTTCATTCACAGCGTCTATTGTTAGCCTCCACAGAAGACTACTGTGAATTGCAATGCATGTACGGAAGGCGATAAACAATCGCCGAATTGGATTTAGCGATCTGATAAGGATGGGCACTGTTAATTTTTCATGGTTAATCGATTTCTAGAACTGTCCTATACTATTCTGAGATCTTATCTCATCTCATTGTCAGAAACCGCTTAATCCTATACAGGGTCACGGTGGGCCGGAGCCTATCCCGGCAGACACAGGGCGCAAGGCAGGGATATACCCAAGATGGGACGCCAGTTCATCACCGGTCACTGAGAGCAATTTAGTCTGCAAGCCAATTAACCTATGCAGAAGCATGTTTTATGGACTGTGGGAGGAAACCGGAGCGCCCGGCGAAAACCCACGCGGACACGGGGAGAGAACATGCAAACTCCACACAGAAAGGCACCCGAGCCGAGATTTGAATTCGGGAGCTTCTTGCTGTGAGGCGACAGCGCTACTCGTTGGGCCACCGTGCCGCCCCCATTATGACAGATTGATATAAAATGTCAGTTTCAGGACTGTGGCGGTCCCGAACCAGCACTTGCATAAGGGAAGGTGAACAAATCTGGCGCAGTACTGAGCAACCACCATTATAATTTTATTGCATCTCATTTTTAGCGCTCCAATTTTTTTCGGTTGTCAAGCTGTTATAAAACTGCTGATGCATCAATGAGGAATGCAGCTGTGAAACAAACAAGGGAAGAGGAATAAATGGTTCCATTCCCTGCCTGGGCTCACACTATATCTCAATATACAGCACTCATCTCATCTCATTGTCTGAAACCGCTTAGTCCTATACAGGGTCACGGTGAAGCCAGAGCCTATCCCGGCAGACACAGGGCGTAAGGCAAGGATATACCGACGATGGAATGCCAGACCATCGCCGGGCACTGCGGGGCAATTTAGCCTGCGAGCCAATTAACCTATGTAGCAAGCATGCTTTTTGGACTGTGGGAGGAAACCGGAGTGCCCGGCGAAAACCCACGCGGATACGGGGAGAGCATGCAAACTCCACACAGAAAGGCACCCGAGCCGAGAGATTCGAACCCGGGACCTTCTTGCTGTGAGGCGACAGCGCTAACCACTGGGCCACCGCGCCGCCCGAATCTAAAATTCGATTGTTATAAAGTATAAACACCGGATTTGGATCTGATGCTGATCGCACATTCTGGAGAGGAAGAGAAAATGTACTCTCATCACTGAGCCTCACAACTCTCCTTTTAAGAGCGATCAGCCAAGGTTCCGCAGAATTGGGGGCAGTAGTCGCGTTGCAAAATCTCAGTCAAGCAATTTGCGGGTGATCGTTGTGAAGTTGCATGTTTTCGAATTCCATCGTGTAGAGCATTTGTTTTCCGGAGAGAAAAAAAAGCATTTGCCTGACTTGCGTTCATCAGTACTAAAGAGCGCTGGAGGGAAGTCATTGAGGCATGAATGGCATTGCGTTGAACAGAGCTCGTGACTGGAATATATACACAGAGCTTCTCTGACAAACACCCCCAGTATGGGGCTTGCCTTGCAGATCACTAATTGCCTTTCTCCTACATTTCCGGAACATTTATGATGCTTCGTTTTAAATTAGGGCGCGTTTTTGCAACCAAATGCGTCTCGTTATTTGTTTCTTGCTCCCATAAATACTTAAAACGTTGACTTAAAATTCGTTCAAACACGTGTGTTCATTTGCACGAGTCTAATATAACATGTCGTTTCGAAGAAAAATAGGGACACCCGTGGATTTTTTATATTGGTTGTTAGTTGTTAGTTTTGAAGAACAGCAAAATGCATTACCCTGCATTAATAATAATATTTGCAGATCTAGAGCGCTTTTCACTCGAGGGTCACAAAGCGCTGCATAACATGTATGGATCTATGCATATATGTATCGTTTTAAACGCTAACGTTTTGCCATCCCAGGCGTTATTATTCTAGGTACCATATCATACAAGACATTGATAAAAATGGTGTTCCACAAATCTCTCCTTTTGAACTTCTAAAAACGTCCATTGTTGATTTGTTCATCCATCTCGAGAGACTCTTGACATGTCAATCTCTGTCGTCCACGATCCCTCTTTCCTTAAATATTCCAGTTATAACCAGATTTTCAATTTCCTCTTTCCTCATCATATGCCCGAGAAACTTCGACTGTCTCCTTCGAATGCCATTCAACACCTTCTTTCTACATCCCATTCGTGATACATGTCTTCATTTGGGGTGTCACTTGTCCAAGATGGGCGGCGCGGTGGCGCAGTGGTTAGCGCTGACGCCTCACAGCAAGAAGGTCCCGGGTTCGAGTCTCTCGGCTCCGGTGCCTTTCTGTGTGGAGTTTGCATGCTCTCCCCGTGTCCGCGTGGGTTTTCGCCGGGTACTCCGGTTTCCTCCCACAGTCCAAAAGCATGCTCCTGGATAGGTTGATTGGCTCGCAGACTAAAATTGTCCCGCAATGCCCGGCGATGGACCGGCGTCCCGTCGTCGGGTGTATTCCTGCCTTACGCCCTATGTTTCCGGGATAGGCTCCGGCTTCACCGTGACCCTATATAGGATTAAGCGGTTTCAGATAATGAGATGAGACTTGTCCAAGATACCTTCAAGATGTGTCTAAAGAATCACATTTCAGTTGCTTCAATTTTCTATTCTATACTGAGTGATATTGTCCAACATTCTGATGCGTATGTGAAAACTGGAATAACGTAACAATCGGGAATTCTTAGTTTTATCCCAATAGAAATGTTATTTATCAGTATCTTTTTCATTTGAAAAAGCTATCTTTAGTCATCCCTATCCTCCATTGTATTTCATGATCACATTTACCATCTGATGTTATCCAGCGTCCCAGATAGTTGAATTTATTGACCTGTTCTTACACTTTCATTACCTATTTGTAAGTTGCATACAGTATAAACACACAGCCTTGCCTCACACCTCTTTTAATTTGGATGAAATTACTCAGTTCATTTCCGATCCTCACTGTTGCTGTTTGATCCCAGTATATGTTCTTTAGAATTCTCAAATCTTTACCATTAATGTCCAGTTCTTAAATAATTGTCATTATCACAGGCATGTAGATTAAAAAGCACTGAACAAAGAACGCTGCTTGGGTTGATAGACACGAACTATTTGAGACGTAGTCACCCGCATCTGATGTCGCTGAGGAGCCCCAACCAAAGCGAGTTTGAAAACATCACAGCACGCGAACACTCTGTTCCGAACCGCTGTAGGGAGCAATTCTCAACGCCGTCGTTTTTAACACAGTCCGAACAATTACTCCCGTACAGTTTTTAAAATTCCTCTTCTTCTTGACGGAGAGAGAGAGAGGGGACAGATGTCTCGACAAAGAAACAACATTTTTCAAAGGCAGCCGTTTGGAAGAGTTCTAATGGAGGAGCCATTAATTTGCCTGAAGGTGAGAAGCTCTGAGCCCGCGATATGGAGCGCCTTGGTTTGGTTACAGGCAGCCACACGTGATTAAAGTGGACTCTCAAGTGTAGCGAGTTGATAGTCTGAGTTCACCTGCCAAAGATTGTGCAAAAAATGATCGTATTACATGTGTGCTTTACTTTATTTGGTTGCACTCCAGCTCTGAGAACGTAAGATGGCGAGTAAACATGAGTATTCGCTTACATTCTTTGGAGTCCTGCTCTTGAGAGCTAAACACATTCTGACGTCGTGTAGTTGTTGGTACTCTGGTCGCGACTTTTATTTCATCTCGCAACGCAGCAGTTCTAACAATAGAACTGATATTAAATCCCCCAAACCCAGCATTTTTAATCGATAAACAGCAGAGTCGATTGACAGGTGTCATGTGTGAATCGTAGGTACCCCCACCAATTTAGAGACATCTGGATTGCAAGGAAGATGTAGGTCTTCACGACTCGATCAGTGACGAGAATTGCTCCGAAAAGCTGCCCATTTGGGATAGCCGTGTCGAGCGCTACTCCTCTCTCTTTCGCGACATTTCGCTTCCCGTGTTCGAGGTCCGATGACGACTGAGGAAGCCTCCAACGTGGAAGGCGCGAAACCTCTCGACGGAGAGCAGAGGAATACTCGACACGGCTATCCTAGAAGAGCAGCTCTTGAGAGCAGTTACGGAAGAGTTAACCAAATACCCTCCAGAGGGAAACTCTCTCGAACTCTCTCGAGAAAGAGCGCTCCCTCTTGTGGCTGGCCTTCCACCGGCAGCGGCGTGAGCAAGCAATTTCACGGCTGTTCCATTACATTTTACTTGTAATTCAGCTTGCGTGCCGCGCAACCAAGCATCTCTGCAGAGAGCGTGTGGGGGACAGCGCCCCCTAGCGTTTGGATAGACTCACTGTGATCGGGCTCTCAGAAGAAGGTGAATCTCCATTCTCTGGCAAGGGGTGATGCACTCGCTCTGTGTTGCGAATGGGGACTCTGTAGTCTCATGGCGTGACATCGAGTGCGAAAGTGGAATCGAGCTGTGGGATAAACAAAAAAATAACAACATTCATAATAAACACTAATATCAGTAACGGATAAGTTACTAATATAATGATGTAGGTTTTCACGGCTCGATGCATGATGATTGCTTCGAAAAGCTGCTCTCTCGGGACAGCCGTGTCGAGTGCTCCTTTTCTCCCCTTCGCTGCGTTTCGCTTCCCACGTTGGAGGTATCCTCAGGCGTCCTGTGACTCGGCGATAATAATGGTGTTTGAAGATTAGGGACAACGTTCACAAGTCAGAGGCATCATTATGTACTGTCAGTGAAGCACGCCCTCCATTGTGATGAGCACTTGTCCCCAGTGCAACGCCTCGACTGTAAGGACACACAGCACATAATAAGCAAACACGCGTCTCTCTCGCCGCGAGCAATTCAAGAAAGTTACATTTGATTTGTCAGCTTCTGGGCCTTCTGGACCAGTGATTTTCTGTGCCATTTATTTGAGCAGGTGACCTTATCGCCAGGTCTGAGTTTTTGAATGCCGTCAGCATGGATCGTAAGCTTATCGTGAACCTCAAAGCTGTGTCAGCTGGAGTCTGGCACCCTTGCTGAATAAGTCTGGGGGTGGGGGGAGGTTTCAGATAATCCGCGGTCCGATGATCCTCCGACAGAAAAAGGTTGGTGTCGGGGAGAGAATCTTGCTGTAAAATTCTGCTACAATATGCCCACCATTGGTAGGCAACTAGCCAACACGGGTCAACTTGGATAGCGACGTTGAAACCTGAAACAACAACAGCAAAGTAAGTAGATGATATTGATTTTATGGCGACTGGCTAAATCACTGACAATGATGCGCTTGGCAGCTGACAGTCCTCAACGTTCAGTTGAGGAATTCCCAGCGACGGCTCAATGGCCCGACAGCCAAGGCAGAGGTACTCTGGTGGGCTTTTCTGTAGGCAAGCGACCGAGATTCATTTCCGAATGCGGTCACCGAGGCGAGATCATTAGCTTACCCGGACCACTGGCGCTGCTCCAACATCCATCCGTGATCTACTGCATGCACCCTCCTCAAAATGACAATTGCTATCCTCCAATACAGGTTTGCTGCATGTGTCCAGATCGCACCTCCATTCGATAGGTGACAAAACCTTCTCGTACTGTGCTGCTCCAAGACTCTGAAACTCCCTTCCATTGGAAATTCACTCAGCTGGGTCCCTGCGCATCTTCAACCCCCATCTCGAGACTCACCTGTTCCGTAAGACCTTGAAGTCCTCTGGCTAGGAAATTGGATGCTGCTCACTGCTGTATACTTGGATGATGGTACGCTGTTCACCTGTGCATGCTCAAGAACACTTCTTTCTTCATTTATTTGTTGTAAAAAAAAAATTACGGGACGTCCTTCATTGATTTAGAGTAATCATTTTACTTTATTGATCGATTGTGCTGTTCTCAACATGCTGTCCTCTCCGTTGCTCTGTGCAGCGCTTTGTGACCTTTGGATGAGAGGCGCTTTAGAAATGCAATTATTATTATTGCTAGCAGGGAGTGCGAAGGAGAACGCTGTGGCTTTTGAAGCCAATTCCGTATTCCTGAATTGTCTAATGATAGATACAGGAGTACAGACATAGTAGCTACTGGGATGTTTCCAGCCAAGACTGATATAGTTTCATCAGCAAGTTAATGCAGCAATAGATTGCTTTTAACACATTGCGGAGTACCGGCGATGGACTGGCGTCCCGTCGTCGGGTGTATTCCTGCCTTACGCCCTGTGTTTCCGGGATAGGCTCCGGCTCACCGTGACCCTGTATAGGATTAAGCGGTTTCAGATAATGAGATGAGATGAGACTAATCGGAAAAAAAACTGTCCAGCACTCCCAATAAATGTTTTTATGAATGCGGCCATTTTGAGTCACAGCTATTTCGTGTGTAATGAGGCCACTTGGCTCAAAGGTTCATTGCAATTCTGATTGCTATTCACGTGTGTGTCCAAGCAACGGCATTGCTTGCTCGTTGACGTGAATTTCTTCTCATAAACGTGGGCTGCTTCTCGCGGACTCGATGCGAACGTGAAACCCATCGCCGTGTTTGCGAGACTCGGAACCGAAGGGCTCCTGCAGCCATCGCAGAATCGACGCGGCATGGTCCGCATTCGGATGGGGCCCGCTCGGCCTCCACTGAGTTCAAAGTTCAGTGGATCACGACCGAATTCAGTCCGCGGACGCTGTGCATTCTTGTGCTCTTTTAGCCGGCCTTGAACCGAGCCAGATTGCATAAATTAAAGATCCCACTGTGCTACTTTTCAGAGGACTCCATTTTGTGCTTGGTTTATCTGCCAAATGAAGCACCCGCGGTAGGACATGATAGCGTTATTTATTGCTTCATTCATTTGTTCGTCCCTGGGCACACACGGTGGCGCAGTAAGTAGCGCTTCTGCCTCACAGTAAGAAGGTCCCGGGTTTGGTTTCCGACTCGGGTGCCTTTCTGTGTGGAGTTTGCGTGTTTTCCCCGTGTCTGCGTGGGTTTTTGCTGGGTACTCCGGTTTCCTCCCACCGTCCAAAGAAGCGCTGCTGCCTAGGTTAATTGGTCTGTGATTAAATTGCCCCCAGTGCCTTGCGGTGTACTGGCGTCATATCCTTGGTATAGCCTCGCCTTGCGCCCTGTGTCTGCCGGGATAGCCCCCCCGCCACAATGTACAATACTAAGCGGGTTCTGATAATGATAACGTTGACCGCAGTGAGGCAGCTGTAGCACCGGGGCTCACGTGCTAGGCTGCCATTTGCCAGCCTCTGGGATTGACAGTGATCTTAAGCAGTGGGGAGCTGAAGAAAAATGACTATCAGCGTGCAGGATGAACACACGGCGCAGGAAAATGCGAGCGGACAATTGATTCTTTGCAGAGAATGTGGCAGCCTCTAGCAATAGCAGTGATCGTGTGCGCCCATTACGGGCTTTAAGCACACGAGCATGAGTTTAATTGTCAATACTGAGTGATGAATCGACGTATTGTTACTCCCAGAATAATTACTCGGCTAAACCTTTCCCGAGGCTCAAGAGCCTTTGCAGGAGGGTGCAGCAAAACATCTACGGCAATCATGGTTGAGGCGAGATGGGACTTTGAGGACCGTGCACGTCACATTGTCATAGTGATCTGTGAGGCTGTGCTGCATTCTGGGAGGCAGAGAGCAGTGAAGTAAGACATTGTTGTTTTTTACTTCAGTGCTCTCAAGTCTGTGCTCACCACCAACAGCATTCTGTAATGGCCATCACGGTGAAGTATGGTCAAATAGGCCCTGAACGACATAGGAAAACCCTCGTCAAGCAAAGGACTGCTAAAATAATTGACAAGCAGATAGAATGTGTTGACGTTATAAACTTGCATATATGGGTCAGCCACCTATTTGCTGTGCTCTCTCCCGCAGGATTTAAGTTCCAGTTTGAGTACCTTCTAAATGTGATTTCAACTCGATCCACCAACACCACCTCCACATCACCGGATTACTGACGTATAGATCACAACGAGCCGTAACTTTAAAAACTTACATATACGCTTAAAATGCACCTTAAATGTAAACTCACATAGAGTACCTTCAGCTTCCATCGTTATTTTATCTCTTTGCAGGGAAAAAAAACCAAACCTGAATTCATATATTTTTGAACTTTCACTTTTTTTCTATAAATTGCATCAATCCAAAATGTCTCCTTGATTGATCGCGCGTTGTGGCCGTGAGCGCCACCTCGGGTATCCCAGGGACCAGTTTTTTCCTTCAGAAACACAACTGTCGGCTGCTTCGCGCAAGGCCGTAATCATGTTATTAATCACACGCGGACGTGACGTTTGGGTATGACCTCCGACCGTTATCTGAGCTCTGGAAAAGAAAGTGGAAAAGTCCGTTCGAACCGACGGTTCGATGCCATCGGATGGAATACATTCATGCGGTCTTGTCTATGGCCACTCGCCAGTTATGATTGATGTGCCTCGGTAAGTCAAATGGCGGTTCGTCTGCGCGCACTTTGCCCCACTGCAATCTCGTCTCTTCTAACTCATCCGACTAATGTAAATAAATCTTCTAAATCCTCGTCAACAGAGAATGGCCCTTTGCCCGCCGTGACGCGAGTACAATTTGCAGGGAGAGGCTTTCACTTTTATTTATGCTAAGCCAATCCTCTAAGAATACAGAGCAGTCCCTACGTTGACACTGCGAGCTGGAGTAAGTGCACAAACTAATCGCACGCGTACAACAATCTCTAAATTCTGTGCACGTCTATCATATGCAGCGCCCTGATTTCACGAAGGCATCCGCTGCCAGAACGCATCGGGACGTTATTTTGTTGCAAACTCTGGTTGTCAGCTGACAACAAAGCCCTGTGGGTTTTTTTTATCTGCTTATAGCCTCGATGAGCTACCGTGTGCTTTGTGCATTCTGCCACCTTAGTTTGTATAATTAGACATGTGGAGAGGCACGTTGGCGCAGTGAATAACGCTGCTGCCTCACAGCCATAAGAACCGAGGGTGGATTCCAGACTAGGGGTGCCTTTCTGCGTGGAGTATTCCTTCTGTGGGTTTCACCGGATATTTTGTTTCCTCTCACAGTCTAAGGACATGTTGCGTAAGCTTATTGGCCACGCTAAATTGCCCCCAGTGGCCTAAAACGGATCGGCATTCTGTTTCCTCTCACAGTCCAAGGACATGCTGCGTAAGCTTATTGGCCACGCTAAATTGCCCCCAGTGGCCTAAAACGGATCGGCATTCTGTCCTGAGTATAGCCCTGTGTATGCCGGGATATGTTCCAAGCTCACCAACACCCTCTACAGGATTAAGTGGGTACTGATAATAAATTACTGAAATGATCGAAT
>JAZEWT010000009.1:16647013-16661266 GCA_036362905.1 Mordacia mordax | reverse complement strand
TCCTCGAGCTGCGTAGATATTCGTAACAGTTGTCCAACGGGGACGGGTAAGGAATCTTGCAACGCCCTCGGGTCCGCTGGGTGCAATTTAGTCAGGACACTCAGCCTGGGCAGCAGCAGCAGCAGCAGCGTGGTGTCTTCACCGCGGACATGGGCAAGCAAACTCCGCGCAGAAAGGATGGACCCAAGCCCGGAATCGAAACCCAGGGGCCTTCTTGCTGCGAGGTGGCAGTGCTACTCACCGTTATGCCACCGTGCCGCTCCCGTTGCGGTCTCGCCAGGAAGCCCGGCTGCGTTTGGAAGTAGACCGTGGGGATGTGATAACGCGTCTGTTGTTAAGTCGATGATTGATCCGGAATACCACGGCATGCACGTGCTATCGAGCGCGTCAGGATCCCCACGTGTGCATGTTGTAGATATAACGGGTCTTGCGTGACATAGTCAGCCAGTAGATGCTACTACCTTCACTGTCAACGTTAAAGCTGATGAATTCTTTGAGGAAAATTGCTCTTGACCTGCTCTTTCGGGATAGCAGTGTCGAACGTCCCTCCCTCGTAATGTTTCACCTCCCAAGTTGGAGGCATCATCAGACTAATGAATGGTTGATCTAAAAATTCTGTTCTTGGATTAAATTGTGAATCTGAATTGTTACATTTCATTACATTCTGTGGTGGAGGCAGGATTAATCATTTCACACCTGGTGTAATAACATTGGCTAACATACAGCATGGTAGGGCATTTGAGCTGTGATCGATGGTGATGAATGCATTTGACTATTGCTTTTAAGGCAGAGGTTGTTGGATTACGTGGCATTGTGAAACTCCTAAACATGCTGAGTTGCAAGGTGGCCAGGAGTAGATGGCAGGACAGAAAATTAGTTAATGGACCTGTGGTGTGTGGACCTGCTCGCAGAATCCCCTCGTTTGTGTATGGTTTCTCCCAGCAGTTTTTTTTTCAAATATACAATAACACCAGTTTTCCCAACAACAAAATATCCACGGATCAGACGCGTTGAAGCAAGGCTCTTGCTAAAAGGAGCCTTGATTCAGCGAGACTGTAAATAGCTTGTAACTAGCATTAATTGGTAAGCTGGAGAGTTAATAGTCCTGGAAATTAGAAGGTGGCTTGGTGGATTAGAGGGCTAATGCCCATGACAAAGTATTCAGCTGGTGCTATTGCCATTTTATTTTAAAATCTGGTTTCTATGCCAAATTCTAAATTGTCTTGAGTTGTTGGTCTCAATCTGCTTACGAACGACTGCATATTAAAATTTATGAAAACCCTTCACATTCGTTTCAACGTGTTGCATAATCATGTCATATTTCACATCTTAAAATGTCCTTTTAATTCGTAAGTGGTAAACACTCTTTGCAGGACATTTAATATATAACCACTGTTGTGTGGCTATAGGGCTATTTGAATAGCCTTCAAAGGAAGCTCTGTGACATGATTTTCAAGGTGCCTTTCACGGATATTTCTCCAGCGTAATGATGTCACTCTGAGCATTACAAATGGAAATTTATTTGTCTCATGACAAGATGCTGGTAGTGGCGTTGAATTATCATTGAGGCTTTGTGGTTTAAAAAAGGAGGAACGTGCGACACTTCTCTTCCAAATGAACAGTTCTTAAGAGCAGGTTTTGTGCACCGAACCGTGAGAAACTACACCAGAAATGCGGGGGTTAGCAAACCGCACTATGAAACCGCAGACCTGAGCTCGATTCCCAATCATAGCCAGATTAATGGTGAGTGAATTTTGAACCGGTCAGGGCCACTTTGAGCCGCCCTTCACCAACCCACAGTGACCAATGTAGCGAAGTATGGTCAAATAACCTCAACAGTGGGCACAGCCTGTTGTCAAACTACTAATGGGCTACGACGTCGCGTATGCTTTGTCACGCGTGCTGGATGTTTGACCATACTTCACCACTGATCAGTGGAGGTGTATGAAGGAGCTGGCTGGGAAATCGCTCATTTGTGCTGGTGTCATAGCGCAGCGTGCTAAACATTGCGTCATCATTTGCCTTAACACATGTGCAAGTGCAAATGCCAGTAGAGTCCAACGATTATGATGATAAACGCATAAACAGCAGGACGCAGACATTCAGCCATAAATACATTTTATCATTACAGCAGAAAGTACCCAGTGAGCTTGCAAACGCTAGATGCGGGATTCCTGCGACTGAACAAACGTTACAACTAACGTGAAGCAGCAGATTCCACTTAAACACCAGCGCAAATGAATATCTGCATGATTCGCCACGCTATAAGAATGTTTTAGATCATTAATAAACGGTAAGACCACTAATGCCTAAAATGAAACTTAAAATGACTCCTCTGTAATAGAAATCTGCACTTCGGAATATAATTTCACAACGGCAATATACTGCAATGCATCAGCTGCAAAGTCAAGGATTGGCCAATGTACAGTTCGGTTACTTCTGTCAGGTGTTGGTTTGAGAGTAATTGCCTTAGAGCAAGAAGGTTCCTGGCTTTGGTGCCTTCCTGTGTGGAGTTTGCGTATTCGACCCATGTCCGCGTGGATTTTGAGCCAGATAATCCGCTCTCCTCGAACCGTCCAAAGACACACTGCTGCCCAGGCTAATTGGCCTGCTGAGTAGATTGCCCCAAAAAAGTGCCCTGCGCGGTATTGGTATCACATCCTGGGTATAGCACCGCCTTGAGCCCTGTGTCTGCCGGGACCGGTACAGGAATAAGCAGGTACGGCTCCTGACTGAATGCTGGCAGCGTTCCACAGGCTTTGAATTGCTACATCCGAAAAGACAGAAATTTAAATCCGGCCATTTTTTCGTTCTTCAGCACCACTCGGTCGAATCTGTGAGCGTGCCTTCTCCCCCTCGCAATGTAGACATAAGAGACCAATCTAATGGCAACACGTGAAATAACAGCTAAAAAAATGATCATCAACGAGGAACTTCTGTTTGCTCATGAGCTTTAGTAAAATAATCGCAGGGGGATTGTGCTTCATTGGGAGGAGAGCAGTCACCACCACACAGACATCTTAAGCGACCGTTGCCGATTTGCATTGTAAAGCAGTTTTACTTTGACACATTGACAGGTTTTTTTTAATGATGCGTGCTGCCCCCCCTCCTCCTCCCCTCACCCCCCCCCCCCTTCATCATTCTTCTTCTTCTGGCGTGAGAACTTGGAGGTCACAACGTGTGCCGCGGCATGCATATATAATGCGCCTCTTATAATTGAAAAGAAAAATGTTCGGGGTCCGCCCAGGCACTCCGTGTGTGCACTCCATCCCATCACTCCATCCCATCACTCCATCCCATCACTCCATCCCATCACTCCATCCCATCACTCCATCCCATCACTCCATCGCGGAGAGAGAAAGTCGATGTCATTATCAACGCAGATGAAAAAGGCCATGTGGATTTGTATATATTCACGCAAATCCTTAATGAAAGAGGCATTTGTTATTAATGATTGCATATCAACCGTTAATCGGTTGTTAATTGCCAATGTCTGAAGGCGCAGACTTTACATTTTGTAACTGCTGGTCAGTAATTATATTAATTTATCCTGGTGGGTTTCCTCCTCATTAATGTTTGTCCAGTATTGCATGTGCCAGTAAATACAATGGGTTTCACGCAGCGTATAATAGAACATAAACTACAATACATGTACAAACGTGACACCATGGTAAAATAAATGCATTGATCACCGAATCCCTGATGGAATGCAGGATTGCATTTACAAACAACTGATGGCATGCTGTGTTTTTTTAATAGTATGTTTTACCAAAATAATTGATGTTATTTAATAAAAATATATATTACTCCTACTTGAAATATTTTTGATGAACTAACGGCACCCTTGCTTGCTTGTGTGCAGTATAACACAATGTGGGTAGTGCAGTGAGTAACGCTGCCGCCTCACAGCAAGAAGGCCCCCGAGTTTGATTATCGGCTCGAGTGCCTTTCTGTGCGGAGTTTGCATGTCCTCCCTGTGCCTGCTGAGTACTCCGGTTTCCTCCCACAGTTCAAAGACATCTTGCCTACGTTAATTTGCCCGAGCAAATTGCCCCCAGTGCCCCCAAGATATTGTAACTTGCTTACCCCTCCCACTCCCAGCTTGGACAACTGTGCAGAAGAGCTACAGAGCCGAACGGTTCTTTCCAGCTTAAATGAAAACCGACCGACTAATAACAGCACAAAACAGTCTCAATGCCAATGTGGTAGTTGTCCTGTATTTAAATAACGACCGCAAAATTTCCCCGCTTATGACCAGGTTTTAAATTTGCCTCTATTTGTAAAACACATGGACCAGCTCAACAACCGCATTCAAAGTCTAATAGTCATGCAATAATAATTACATAATACACCTCTTTTTTATTGTTAGTCCCGAGTGAGCATTGAGAAGAGATCATATATTTTTCGTTGTGAGACAATTGTGAAAATTCCACAGATATGGCAGGGGCTTTGATTAGCTCATCTCATTGTCAGAAACCGCTTACTCCTGTACAGGGTCGCGGTGAGCTGGAGCCTATCCCGATAGACACAGGGCGCAAGGAAGGGATATACCCACGATGGGACGACAGTCCATCACCGGGCACTGCGGGCAATTTAGTCTGCGAGCCAATAAACCTATGCAGCTGCATGTTTTTGGACTGTGGTAGGAAACTGGAGTGCCCGACGAAAACCCACGCGGAGAGGGGGAGTACATGCAAACTCCACACAGAATGGCACCCAAGCCGAGATTCGAACCCGGGACTTCTTGCTATGAGGCGACAGCGCTACCCACTGGGCCACCGTGCCACTCCGGGCTTTGATTATCCACTGAATTATTCGTTTCATCGGGCGGCGCGGTGGCCCAGTGGTTAGCGCTGACGACTCACAGCAAGAAGGTCCCGGGTTCGAGTCTCTCGGCTCCGGTGCCTTTCTGTGTGGAGTTTGCATGCTCTCCCCGTGTCCGCGTGGGTTTTCGCCGGGTACTCCGGTTTCCTCCCACAGTCCAAAAGCATGCTCCTGGATAGGTTGATTAGCTCGCAGACTAAAATTGTCCCGCAATGCCCGGCGATGGACTGGCGTCCCGTCGTCGGGTGTATTCCTGCCTTACGCCCTGTGTTTCCGGGATAGGCTCCGGCTCACCGTGACCCTATATAGGATTAAGCGGTTTCAGACAATGAGATGAGATTCATTTCATCCATTCGACCAGGGCTTGAACTGGCACATTAGGGTTGTCAACGGAGCACTTTAACCACAGTCCTGCTCGGCCGTTTTACCTCGGTAAATGCACCACACTGCAACGCATTTTAATATTTATTAAATTCCCAAGTTGAACTCCCTTTAAATAAACATCACAGAATAGCAAGGGCAAGCTCCATTTAGTTGCCGAATGCACGCGTTCATTTCCTGTGTCAGCAAGCTATGCTTCTTAAGCATTCAAGAGAATCTTCATTATCACTCATTTAACCATCCACATCTTCCGCTATATCGTCACTGTTGTTAACATCGTCGCCCACCCAATGTAGGACCTGTTGCTGTACACTATATTAACTGCGAGTGCTCGGCGCGTTTTTTTTGCAGGTTATTTTGGGTGTGTTTTGAATCTGTTTCTTTAACATCGTTTTTGTTTTATTCTCTTTCTTAAGTCTCATCTCGTTGTCAGAAAAGGTTAGTCCTGTACAGGGTCGCAGTGAGCCGGAGCCTATTCCGGCAGACACAGGGCGCAAGGCAGGGATATACCCACGATGGGACGCCAGTCCATCACCGGGCACTGCGGGCAATTTAGTCTACAAGACAATTAACCTGTGCAGCAGCATGTTTTTTTGACTGTGGGAGGAAACCGGAGTGACAATTATTTTTAAGCAAAAAGCCCCCCTCCCCCCCCAAACTCTGCGGCCCTGCCACGTTAAGGCCCCCCCCCAATTCACATCACGCAAACCACTGCGCCACCACTCCTCCACACACACACAAATACACACGCAGCGTGTCAACCGCTCTGCCACTGCCCCCCACACACACACAGCGCACCAACCCCTGCGCCACCGCTCCCCCGCGGCTACCGCACTACCCGCTGCGCCACCGCTTCCCGCGGCTACGGCGCTAACCGCTGCGCCACCGCTCCCCACCGCTACTGAGCTATCCACTGCGCTACCACTCTCCACCGCGCTAACCGCTGCGCCACCGCTCCCCGCGGCTACCGCGCTAATCACCGCGCCACCGTTCCCCGCGGTTACGGCGCTACCCGTTGCGCCACCGCTCTCCACCCCGCGGCCACCATGCTACCCGCTGCGCCACCACTCTCTGCGGCTACCGCGCTACCCGCTGCGCCAGCGCTCCCCGCGGCTACGGCGCTATCCGCTGCGCTACCACTCTCCACCGCGCTAACCGCTGCACCACCGCTCCCCGTGGCTACGGCGCGGACCGCTGCGCCACCGCTCCCCGCGGCTACCGCGCTACCCGCTGCGCTACCGCTCTCCACCACGGCTACCGCGCTACCCGCTGTGCCACTGCTCTCCCTCCCACAGCTACCACGCTATCCGCTGCGCTACCTCTCCCCATGGCTACTGCGCGATTCGCTGCGCCACCGCTATCCGCGGCTACCGCGCTACCCGCTGCGCCACTGCTGTCCCTCCCGCGGCTACCGCGCTATCTGGTGGGCTACCTGTCCCCCGCGGCTACTGCGCTTATCGCTGCGCCACTACTCCCCACGGCTACGGCACGAACCACTGCACCACTGCTCCCCACGGCTACCGCGCTACGCGCTGCGCTACCGCTCTCCCTGCGGCTACCGCGCTACTGCTCCCTGCGTCTACTGCGCTAATTGCTGTGCCACCGCTCTCCCCGCCGCTGCTAACACGCGAACCGCTGCGCCATGCCAGGCCGCCACTTCCCTCTGGAGTCTGACGAGCCGGGTAACCTCAATGGGCCCCCCCCCCGGCTCCAGCGCCGACGAGGCGCCACCACAACGGCAGCCCCACATCGGCGACGGCTCCCAGTGGCTCCAGCACAACGCGCACGGCCCGCCGAGCCATGCCAGGCCGCCCCGGCACAGCTTGCTGAGCCTGCCACAGCTCCAACTCCTCCCGCCTTCGCCGCCATCTCCTCCCGGCGTATGACGAGCCGGGGACCCCCAATGGGCCCCCCCCGGCTCCAGCGCCGACGGGGCACCACCACAACGGCAACCCCCATTGCCGACGGCTCCCAGTGGCCTCCAGCACCACGCGCGGCCCGCTGAGCAATGCCAGGCCGGCCCGGCGCGGCTCGCCGAGCCTGCCGCAGTTCCGACTCCTCCCGCCTTTGCTGCACTCCGAGTCCACTGTCCTCCGCGGCTCACTCTTGCTGTCACCACCCCTCCCTCCGGCCCGCGCCACTCAATCCACTGCTGGCTTGCTGGCATCCTCACTCCGCTCGCTGGCTCCGCCGCTAGACTCCTCGCCGCTCTCCCAGCCGCCATTCGCCGCAGCCTCCTATGTGAGTCCGCATCACTACTTCTGACACCATCTGTGGCACCACGGCTTCGACTCTGGGCTTGTGACGGCTTACAGCGGTAACACCACGGCGAGGATCAGCACCCACTCCTCCACAGATCAGCCAGCGAGCACGGATGAGCAGAGACTTCTTGATTTTAGATGCTTTATTGGAACCAGCAGTGGACGGGGCCGGGGAGTAGCGACACACAACGAGCAGCATACATCTTGACGCTCCTTCTCGTTCCCCCAGGAGACTCCCCTCGCCCCTCCAACTGGTGCTCCTTATAACCCCGCGGTGGCTCATTGGTCCCCCCTCTCCCGCAAAACACCTTGTTCCTCCCCCCCTTGCTCCCGTTTTTAACCTCCCCCGTGGCGGCCCGTTGGTCGATCATTAACCTTATGCATCGTCACCACATCACGAGACATCATGAGAAAGCTGAGTCACCATATTACGAGACGTCACGAGACACCACGAGACGAGACCAGAAAGCTGACGCCCCCCTCCATTCCTTAACTCTGAACACTGTTACGCCTCTCTCTCACACTGTGACTCCTATCTCAAACACTGTCATTCATATCTTTAACACCGTGACTTCTATCTTTAACACTGCATTCTCTAACACTTTGATTCCCATCTCCAACACTGTCTCGTGGCTCTAAAGAGCTTGATTCCTACATCGGTTCCTTTTAACCCCAACCATCTGGCCATTAGTCGTGAGCTGATGATACTTCGACGTCCTCATTACATCCATCGGCGCACCGACATTTAAAAGCCCATTAACCTGCCTACAATTGATTTTCCTATCCCGACCTTCAATTAATTCGAGCACATGTCTCTGGATTGGAGGTCGGCTCAACCTGTGAAGCTGCTGCTGCTCTACTACTCACCTGGAGCCTCCTCTTCTTTTGTCAATAAACTGTCTGAGCTGCTTTCGAAGATGTGCTCCAGTTGTGAAAGCTTGGTGACTTCAACATCCATGTTGACTCTTTGAAGAGCCCTCTTGCAAGGGATCTCATGGCCACTCTGACCTCACTTGGCTTCACCCAACACGTGGCATCTCCCACTCATAGATGCGGCCATACTCTCGATTGGTTTGCTCATGGGGCATATCGGTAAGCAACCTGTCCATCACTGATCCAGGTCTCTCTGATCACTTCGCTCTGTGGTTTGATCTTCAAGTACTGCCTCCAATTTCCATCACCAAGCGCAAAATACAATTTCGAACCTTAACGCCCTCACACCAGACATATTCACTGCAGCAATTAACAGTACTTCACTCTCCGCCACAGCTCACTCTGCCTTTAATGTGACAGCAGAAACTTACAACAACGTGATATCAAGCATACGTGATGATTTGGCCTCATTAAAATCATGTTATGTATCAGACAGAAAACCATCCCCCTGGTATACTGCTGAACTCCAGGATCTCAAGGCGAATGCACGCAGGGCCGAACAGACATGGAGAAAATCTGGCCACACCGTTCATGCTCAAATCTTTAAGAAACATCTCCTCCTCTACTGGAAGACGCTTGACTCTGCCCGTACCAGCCACTTTTCCAGCATTCTGGCTGATACCTAATACAAGTCCAAGAATCTTTTCTCGACCATTAATCAGCTTCTTTGTCCAACCAGTCACTCGCCCTCACTTCCCTCCACTAATAAAGGTCAGGTGGATCATTTGATTCAGATTTTCTCAGAAAAAACTGAAGCCCACCATATCTCTACGCAGCCTCGACCACTAACCAATACCTCAAAAAATGTTCCTCCACCTTCCTTGTCCTCTAAACTCCTGGAATTTTCCGAATAAGTTGAATCCGAGGTCTCTTCTTTGGTTACCAGATCTCGACCCATAAACTGCTCCCTGAATCCCTTCCCATCTAAATTTCAAATCCCTTGCCACGTTCGTTACTAATCTCTTTAATAACTCACTTCGCTCTGGTATCATTCCCCAACTATTCAGTTATCCCACTGCCTAAAAAAACCTGGCCTCGATTGCAATATCCCTGATAATTTTCACCCCTTCTCAAATTTAACATTCCTATCTAAGGTCATTGAACGTGCCATAACCACGCAACTCCAGAAATACGTTCTCAAAAATGACCTCCTCTATCCCTTCCAATCTTGGTTCAGATTCGACCATAGTACTGAAACTGCTCTAGTAAAAGTAGTTGATGACCTACTCATCGCTGCTGATGAAGGCTTGACAAGTATTCTTATCCTCTTAGGCTTGAGCACTGCCTTTGATACCGTTGACCACCCGATCTTACTTGAGTGACTGGAGGGTATAGGTGTCTGTAGCTGTGCCCTGAGCTTCTATCTCTCCGACCAGAAGCAGTTCGTCAGCCTCGGAGGACAAAACTCAGAGATCTATGCTGTGTTGTCTGGAGTTCCTCAGGGTTCAGTTCTCAGCCCATTCCTCTGCAGCATCAACATACAACCATTTGACCATATGAGCAGCCTCACTCTTAGCTACCAATGCTATGCCGATAACATCCAAATCTATATCCACGCAAAGCCATCCATCAATGCGTCTGGTCTTTGCATGTCGTCCTCACTGTCAACTGTGAAGGCCTGGCTCAATTCAAATTTCCTAAAATTAAATGGCGACAAAACAGAAGTTTTGCTTGTGAGAACCCCGCACCAATTGTCCAAGGCTGTAGCTATCCAATTTGTACTTGACGACCAAACCATTGAAGTTGCTAAAGCAGATCAGAGTCTAGGAGTGACTCTTGATTCCTCACTCAGCTTCGAAACACACATCAACAAGGTGACAAATATAGCCTATTTCAATCTCAGAAATATAGCCAGACTGCGCAACATTCTGTTACCCGTTTCTCCTGAGAAGCTAATAAACATCTTCATCTCCTCACGAACAGATTACTGCAATGCACTGCTCCCTGCCCCCCTGCATACCTGATCAATCGTCTCCAACGTGTGCAGAATGCGGCTACTAGAGTTCTCACTGCACACCCATCCACGATCACATATCCTCAGTACTGATATCTATTCGCTGGCTATCGGTTAAATACACGATTGAATTCAATATCCTCCTTCTCATCCACAAGGCTCTAACTGGCGCTGCTCCGACATAGATCCGTGACCTACTTCAGGTACCCTCCTCAACACGAAAACTTCGGCCCTCCAATACAGGCTTACTGCATGTGCCCAGATCGCACTTCCATTCGATGAGTGACAGAGCCTTCTCGCGTGTTTCTCCCAGACTCTGGAATGCCCTTCCATTAGAGATTCCATCAGCTTACTCCCTGTGCATCCTGAAATCGCGTCTCAAGGCTCACTTGTTCCGTAAGGCTTTCAAGTCCTCGGGCTCGGTCTGTTAATGTGGCTCACTGTTGTCGTGCCGGGATGATGGCTCGCTGCCAACTTGCACCTCCTCGAGAACATTTATTCCTTCCTTGTTTGTTCAAGAGTTATTTTTTTCTCTGCTTACTTTATGTCCTGTAATTTATTGCTACTATTTCACTTGCACTTGAACTGTCCTGATGTTGTTGTTGACATGCCATTGTCTCCGCAGCTCGGATTTGAAAAAAAAAATACCAAAAAAGCGTTTTTGTTGCTGATTTTCTGTTCTTATGTCGTTGTTGTTGACATGCCGTTCTCTTCGCAGCTCTGTGCAGCGCTTTGTGACCCTCGGGTGAAATTGCTCTATAAATGCAATTTTATTATTATTATCTTGTGCCACTTACACAAGTGTTATGCACAGCAAATGCCCGATAAGGTTATTTGAAGTTCGACATATTAATCAAGACTTGTTACGCCACCCTTTGTGGATATATGTCGCACACTAAAGCTTGGTTAATAAATAAAAACAGCCGTCCATTTTCTGCAAGTGAAGTACATTATGGCATTTAAACAAAACGCTACTCATTGAACTAATTGCTTAAACAAGGGCACAGAATTTAACTGCGATTGGCCAAACATCCCAATGCAAAAGAATTGCCTGCAAATTTACTTCATTGGGATTAAACAGAGCAACATCGCCCCTACTGCCAAAAACTCAGCGTGACCTTACTGAAAAATAAGGAACGGGACTTTGTGAGACTCTCCAAGGCAGACATCATGACAATTAGAGTGATGGTAGGGGTATGTTGGCTCAGGACTGGCATTTCAATTGGTGACTGCGTACTTTTAAGCTGAGTGCTTTGCAGCAGACCACTCAACCACTAATACGGACATCATTGCAAAGAGGTTGTTGCGAGTTTAATATTCTTGTGCACAGCACGGTCTGCCCACTGCAGCTTTGCGCCAGATTAATTCGCCGTGTACGCAAGTCCAGCTCTGCTTAATAATAATAATAATACATTTTATTTAAGGCGCCTTTCTGGGCACTCAAGGACACCATGTGGGAGCATGTGGCCATACAATGATCGATAAATGCCGAGTCGCTGCATTGCTAAGGGAAATACTATTTTTTTTAAGCAAAATGTGTTATTTTTAAGTTGTATGTTTAGTTTGATATTTCAGAGATCTTCATAATATGTATGTAATGTTACTCCCAGTTGTGCTGCCAGATTCGGTTACAGATTAAAACTCGATTCCAATATTCGAACCCCTTCTACTTGCAGAATGACGTGTCGTGGCAGGAAACATTTTGAGAACAAGGCATCACAGCACTCTTGCCCGTGTATAATTGAATCAATTTCTCTGAGCAGCCTCACAAGAAGACCCTAATTAACTGTACGGTCGCGCAAATTATACGTCCGTTCCTGTCACAAGTGACGTCTTTCCATTCTCATTTCTCAGCACAACATAATTTCGTGCAAATATCATCTCAATAATTGGTGAATGGGTCGCAACCGTCACACTTAGTGCTCACGGAAACATTGCTTGTGCCATGGGTATACGAAATGTTTCATCCCAGGTGCCGGTATTGAGAAGGTGACCACCTGTGCTCCATCTTCTATTTCTAATCACTCAAGGTTCAATAAGTAATGGCGTATAATGCCATAATGGATATTTTAACGGTAACGTGATCTGATTACTCAATTATTGTTCTGAATCCTTTATTCACAATACAATTTACGTATGGTGTATATTTAAGGTCGGCTAGACCAGCACTGGAGCAACACAGTGGTGTGGCGGGTAGCACTACCTCATCGCATCTCATTGTGAGAAACCGCTTAGTCCTGTACAGGGTCGGGTGAGCCGGAGCCTATCCCGGCAGACACTGGGCGCAAGGCAGGGATACACCCACGATGGGACGCCAGTCCATCACCTACAAGCCAATTAACTTATGCAGCAGCATGTTTTTTGGAGTGTGCGAGGAAACCGGAGTGCCCGGCAAAAACCCACGCGGACACGGGGAGAACATGCAAACTCCACACAGAAAGGCACCCGAGCCGAGATTCGAACCTGGGACTTCTTGCTGTGAGGAGGCGACAGCGCTGCTCACTGGGCCACCGTGCCGCCCGGGTAGCACTACCGCCTCACAGATATCCCGGGTTCGATGCTTAGCTCGGGTGCTCTTCCGTACGGAGTTTGCACGTTCTCCCTGACTCCCCGTGGGTTTTCGCTGGGTACTCAGTATTTCTCCCACAGTTCAAAGAAACACTGCTGTCTAGGTTAATTTCCCTTCTGAATAACTTGCGCCCAGTGCTTTGCGACGGACAGGCCTCCCATCTTAAGTGTAACCCTGTCTTGTGCCCTCTGTCTGACGAGAAAGGCAGGCCAAAATAGTTCCCGGAAGAGTGTTTTGGGGCTGTTCTGGCTGAAAGGTACGCCCTGTCCATTATCAAAGATCATCCAGCAAATCGCATAACGATGTCTATTTTCGTACCACCCATAACCTGAAATACATTATTCCTGAGCACTGCCAGGTTTGCTGAGATTCTGGCTCTGTTTGCCGACAGCCGCCCAGCCCAGTCGGCTGTAGTTAGAATATTTTGTAATAACATCGCCTCCTCGTAACCTTGAATAAGTCTGAAGTTCAACCTAGCTTTCTACATCCAATGTTATGCGTGATTTGTTTAATTGAATATTTAATGCACGAGTGCATTTATTAATTTTTGAAATGCATAAGCACTGAATTAATCAGGGGATTAAAAATGCGCATCCGTCATTGTGTCTGTCAATAAGCGTTAGTCGACATTGGCCATCCCATGTGCCAGAGAGCTTGTCAGGGCAAGAGTATCGGCCAAAGATAAAATAACAGCATTCATTTCTCATGCTCACGTCGTTTTAATCACTTAACTTTTTTTTTGCTGGCATAACAAATCGCTGATGGCACCGAATTTCTTTCTTTCACAGAGTACGGTAAGGAACTTGATTTGAATAGCCTAAAAGTAAATGCTGTTCATTAAAAAGCAAACTCAGAAATTTAGCCAAGCTTTAGCCTTACTTTAAATGTAATTTGAAAATATCTTTTAAGTTTAAAACATTCCCATGCTTATGTCATCGACAGGCAATATTTAATTACTTCATGAAATAAAAGTTGCAGCTATATTAAGTTTAGCGTGAATCCTCATTATTATGTTCATGTGGAAAACCTTCCAGACTGCTCATCATTCCTCTGGCGTAGATAAATTTCACAACATTGTGATGGGCCACAGGAATATTGAACGTGCACTGTTGCGTAGGGTCTCCAAATGAACTCGGTCTCTCTTTTTTCAGTGTCACCTAACGATCATTTGGGTTGGGGAGACATTGATTTTTTTTTTAAGGCTATATTCACGAACCTTAAATGAAGTCCATAATAATTGGGCGGCACGGTGGCCCAGTGGGTAGCGCTGTCGCCTCACAGCAAGAAGGTCCCGGGTTCGAATCTCGGCTCGGGTGCCTTTCTGTGTGGAG
>JAZEWT010000009.1:16620121-16646423 GCA_036362905.1 Mordacia mordax | reverse complement strand
CTCCACACAGAAAGGCACCGGAGCCGAGAGACTCGAACCCGGGACCTTCTTGCTGTGAGGCGTCAGCGCTAACCACTGCGCCACCGCGCCGCCCCTGACATAGTTTATTTCGTAAGTAATACATATCGCAGCAATCACAAGAGCAGTACAATTGATGACCCTATTTTAAATGAAAAGCAGATGTCACGTTTCGTCACTTGCTTAGGTGACATTGATGGGTTTTCTTTTCACAAGTAACTGAGAACAATGCTGCAGAAGGCAGATAACGTGTCATGTGTTTCATAAATTAAGATAAAATAACACAGCACCTTATTGCATCCTTTGTTACACGTATTTTTTTGTGATGGAGTGCAATTACAAAGGCTCATACGAAAAAACCCCCAAAAAACGTTATTGTTGCTAATTTGCCGTTCTTATGTTGTTGTTGTTGACATGCCGTTCTCTCCACAGCTCTATGCAGTGCTTTGTGACCCTCGGGTGAAAGCGCTCTGGAAATGCAATTATTATTATTATTACCCAAAACGATAAGGATGAGTACATAACCAGAGAGCTTAAATCTTGCTCCTTAAAAACAACTCAAAATTCCAATGTAGTGATGTAGGTTTTCACGGCTCGATGTACGATGATTGCTTCGAAAAGCTGCTCTCTCGGGTCAGCCGCGTCGATGGCTCTCTCTCTCTCCTCTCCTCGCGACGTTTCGCCTCACACATTAGAGGCATCCTCAGGCGCGGTTTGTGTGTGTAGTGCCTGTTGCTCCTATATGTGGGTACTATGTCTTTGTCGAGTCATCTTTTGTTGTGTGGGGTCTACATCTGAATCACATTCACACTAATCTCCTTGTCCTATTCACACCCCGGAACTGCGATAACCCCCCTCCTGCTTTGTCTGTGGCTAGTCCCCTAATTTTATCTCATGAAAGAACCTCACACACCTTGTGATCCCCCTCTGATGTCCACACCCCATAGCTCTGTATGTGTGCATTTCTGACTTCAATGACTGGCCTCCAGGTTTGGCTGAGCTTTATATTAATTTCTTGTCTACGGTTCATTGTCTTGGACCTTTATGGCGGATGCCTGCTAGTACTCGTACCTTATCAAAATCGACTCTATGTTGTTTATCTACACTATGTGCTGCTGTTGCTGATTTATCCGTGTGCCGCAAACATACTGCTGCTTCTTGTTCTCTATTTCTTGTGGTCCGATGTATATTCCATATATTATTTCTACACTGTGCAATTATTATATCGTTTCACCTATTTCATCTTGCTTGTGTGTGTAGTTTTAAGGGCAGAACTGTGGCGCAGTGAGTAGTGCTGCTGTCTCACGGCAAGAAGTACCCGGGTTCGATTCCCGGCTCGGGTGCCTTTCCATTTGGAGTTTGCGTGTTCTCCCCGTGTGTGCGTGGTTTTTCCCCATGGTCAGAAAGACATGCTGCCCTGGTTAATTGTCCCAAGTTGCCATCCGTGCCGTGCGATATTGTAACTTGTGAACAACTGTCAAAAGAGCTGCAAAGCTCAATGGTTCTTTCCAGCTTAAATGAAAACTGACTGAATGACTTTGGTGAGAGCGTATACCCTTGCCACTTACCTCTTGAATAGCGGTCTTTTCATGATCACGACGATTTCCATTATGAAGTGGGAGTGTCACTGAATGAGTGCGCTTGAGATAACGGGTTTGTGTGAAGGCGAGAGCTGATGTGGCGAGGAGAGGCAGGCTAAGGTGGTTTTGAGTCGAGTGGAGCGGAAGGCGGGGGCTGATTTAGTGAAAAGATCTGCGCCGTGATAGACGAGGTGGGCAGGGGGGATGAGGTCCGGAGGGAGACTGAGCGAGGCGAAGATGGAGGTGGTGAAGAATGACAGGAAAATAACATTAATAATACAACTTGTAACGCACCGCGCAAATCCCCACGCCTGGCCATGGATGACACGTGGAAACCGCAAAGAGACGGGGGTGGAGAGGGGGAAGGGGGAAGGGGGAGATTGAGAATGGTGCAGGACAGAAAAGCGGTTTGTGCGCTGGGCTATGAACCCGGCGACTCGAGTTCGAATCCTGCTCACCTGTGACGATGTTTTTTTCCGAACTGGTCCTAGGTCGACTCAGCCTCAAATGACCACCTCGTGCAGTGTGATAACATTGCCACTAGGGAGACAAAGGCGGCCGCGCGTGGTGCTGGTCACCCGCCTCCTCGTGTGCCGTGTTGACCTTCATAGGTGCTCGCTAACGGCACTTGACCCCACAGTGTATTAAGGCTACACGAGGGCTCTTTGTCTTTGTGTAGCGGTTAATGACACTTGACCCGAGAGTCTGTTAAGGCTCTACGGTGGTTATTTGTGTTTTTGTAGCGGTTAGCACGATGTGCTATGAACCCGGCGGCCCAAGTTCGATTTATGCCCATGGTCAACACCCGTGACGATTTATTAAACTGCTCTTGGGCCTCCCCTCGGTCGACTCAGCCTTCTATGGATGCAGAATGCGGTGTCGAAATATCGCCACTCGGGAGTGAAATGTGGAAGAGCAACGTGCTGTCCACACACCCTCTCTCTCATGGTGCCGTGCCCATCTGCACTTGGCCCTACTCTCCGTGAAGGCTATACAGAGGGGATCGTTTATCTTTGCCTTCGCAGGAGGAGGAGATCAGGAGCTGCCGCTGGGAGGCGGCGGCGGCGAGGAGTGGTCCGAGTGGAGCCAGTGCTCGACGACGTGCGGCGAGGGCTCCCACGTGCGCACGCGGGCCTGCGTCCCCAACCTGTTCGGGCCGCCCTGCAACGGGCCCCTGCGCGAGCAGCGCATCTGCAACAACTCGGCGGTGTGTCCAGGTGAGGTCCACGCGACTCTCCGTTCGCACAGGGGGAGAGCACAGGTGAGGCGGTGCCCGGAACCTCGTCGCTCTGGCGTGCCGCCATGAGGCGTCCACCGAGGAGGTCCGCGGTTTCTTCTCACGATTTGCGAAGGACTTCGACGACCCACGTTTGACCGTGGATCATCAAAGTCCGTGTCCTTTGACACGAGATGTTTAATGGTGAATGTTAAATTCTGCGGGGAGTTTTTTTGGGAGGGGGGAATACATCATCATCATTTGGGCTGGCTCTCTCACCGCCAGTCAGTTGGCCCGCTCGTGTTCCCTCGTGGTCCCAGCGACGTGCGCAGAACAGTGGTGACGTCACCTTCTCTCCACCATACACGCAGCAACCACTCCAATGACAGGACGGGGAGACTTCTGTCGTTCCAGCTCTTTATTAAACACACACTATTTACCGAGAGTTGACCCGCAGTAACATAACAGTAACATAACGCAACTCACTAAGACACATTACCTACCTCGCGCTTCACTCGCTAACAATCTGTCTTGTACAACATGACCACCGCTCTACCACAACTTCCGATCGGACTCTGTCCCTTCGCTTCAACACATCCCTTATATCCCCTCAGGACCCCCACTCCCAGGTCCCCTCCGACATCACCCAGCGACGCGATGTCACCCCATGTCCGCCAGCCAATTCCATCATCCTGCGCCTCGCCTTATGTCCCCCCCCCCAGCACTTCTAGACTCTCCCCTCAGACCATGTGTTGCTTACGATCTTGGGGTGGGGAATGCCACCACACTTCGTACCGTCTCTCCTCACCTCGCATGACCTCCCCTCACCTCGCCCTGCCTTTTCCCGGTTAGCTACGACCTCCGCCAATCAGCACTACCCCGCTACCCTGCCTAAAATCAGACCGCTGTAACCCGGTGATGAACCCTCTTCCACGGCGCGAGCGTCGGGATGCCCCTAGCCTGGAACGGCGCGAGACTTTACACCACACATTGTTCGATTATCATCGAGTCTTACTTTAATGCTTCGTGCATCGAATGGTATGTGTGAGAATCGGTGTTGTACAATATTCGACAATATGCCATTAAAAATCTATTTCATCAAATGGCTTTCCGGGGACAAAGTTAAACAAACATGTACCGTGACGTTTGGTATCAGTATCCGCTTAATCTTGTGCTGGGGTCGTGGGGGGTCAGAGCCTATCCCGGCACAGCCAGGGCATAAGGCAGACCTTTAACCAGGATGTAGGCGCTGCTCCAACATACATCCGTGACCTACTTCAGACACCCTACTCAACTCAACAACTTCGATCCTCCCATATGGGTTGGCTGCATGTGCCTTCCATTGGAAATTCGGTCAGCTGAGTCCCTGAGCATCTTCAAATCCCGTCTCAAAAACCACTTGTTCCGTAAGGTCCTCTGGCTAGGACTGTTGATGCTGCTCACTGCTGTATGATTAGATGATGGCGCGATATTCACCGGGCCTGCTGAAGAACAATTTTTCCTTCGTTTATTTGTTTTAACAATTATTTTATTTGTTATTTGATGTCCTCATTTATTTACAGTCGTTGTTTTACTTAACTGATCTATTCTGATGTTGTTGTTGACATGCGGTTCTCTCCATAGCTCTGTGCAGCAATTTGTGACCCTCGGGTGAAGGAAATGTAAATATTATGATTACATCGCAGGGCACTTTGTGGCAATTTTCACAGCCGAAAGGCCTAGGCAACAGCGTGGCTTTGGGCGTTGTGAGGAAATCGTCAAAAGAGACGCAGCAATGGCAGTTACTTGAGTTGATAATGCATTATTAATGAGGGGTTGAGATACGAGTACCCAAACACAATGATACTGTACCATGATCCGGGGAAAGAAGACAGCAGAGATTTAGGTTAGGTAGCTGACATTAAATCTACGAATAAGTAAAGGGAACGGGAAAGGCACCCTGCAGCGGGTGACGTCACTTCAGCCGTGACGATGTTTTTAATCATGGAGGAGGAGGAACAGAATGGTTTGTTACCTTTGCTAGTCTTAGATTCTCTCATCTCATCTCATTGTCAGAAGACACTTAGTCCTGTACAGGGTCGCGGTGAGCCGGAGCCTATCCCGGCAGATACAGGGCGCAAGGCAGGGATATACCCACGATGGGACGCCAGTCCATCACCGGGCACTGAGGGCCACTTAGTCTGCAAGCGAATTAACCTATGCGGCAGCATGTTTTTTTAGACTGTGCGAGGAGACCGGAGTGCCCAGCGAAAACCCACGCGGACAAGGGGAGAGAACATGCAAACTCCACACAGAAAGGCACCCGAGCCCAGATTCGAACCCGGGACCTTCTTGCTGTGAGACGACAGCGCTACCCACTGGGCCACCGTGCCGCCCCACCTTAGATATATTCAGAGTTATAATTTTGCTCTGTAATGGCAGTGGCCAGGCTTTTGTCATAAGGAGGTGTTTTTGATTTAAGTCAGAGGTATCACAGCCCGAATCTCAAACGTGAATGTCACTGTAAACCACGTGACAATCAAACGTGGCACACAGTTGGAACATAAAGTAATCGCATACGTACATTTTGTGAATTAGGTCACGCTTAGGCTGTGTCTTGTACAGATGTATTCGCTGACAGGAGCTGTCCTATAAATAAAACCTTTCCTGCAATAGAAATGTAGACTCTTCCCAATCTGCTCGGGGCTACCGATGCAAACGAAAGTGTCCCATCCAGCTTTAACATGGAGCCTTGGTTGCTAATGGGTAAGTTATTATTTGAAGGAGTTTTATTGATTGTTATATTGTGATCATTAATCATATAGGGTGGTGGCTCAGTTCACAATCAGATGGTTGCGAGATCAAATCCTGGCTCTTGGTTGACTGAGTTGATCGTCCTTCCGTGGTGGATAAATCAGGTGACGTTTGTCAACCGTGGTTGCCTTATGGATAGATTTGCTCTTGCTACAGATATGAGGATTCGCTGTCACTGGCCTCACGACTGTAAAGAAGAGGTGAGCATCACTCCATTCCTTATTTGAACAGCGGGAAATCACTTCCAACTATTTTTTTGCAGTAATCAGCTGAGGCAGCATTATTTATTTCCTTGAGATTCGAGGTCAGTCCCTCCGACTTTTACAAATCATGCGTACAGCTTGGCAGTGCCTCCCGATGAAGGTTTTAAATATTCCTCTGGGTTCCAGACTGCCCCTTTAATGTCACCGAGTTATTTTATGAATGTGCACAAATAGCACTAGAGGGGAAGACAAAGCCCCCTAAAAATGAATTGCCTCGGGCAATATAGTTGCCGAATGCCAGATAAGGGGCTCTCTAAGGTGACATTAGTCATCAAACACAGAGGGAAATGAAAACAATTCAGGCCACCGACTGTGGCTGAGGTCACGTGAACGTTCGTTTGAAAGAAGGAAAAAAATAGTTGGAGCTGTCTTTGAGTGACCTTCACAGAGTAACATGAAGAGGGACGCATGGTGCAGTACAACATTTGTTCATTATCATGCAGCGTAAGTCATTGCTGTGAAGAAATTATGATGACAACGATATTTTAAAAGTGTGTGCACGACACATTTTCATATGTAACAGGGTATAATCATGTTTGTATGTGTGAATTATGTATACATTTTAAAGTGGCATTATTGATTATTGTGGTTGAGATGAATAATGTGACAGAACACAAATGCCTGTATCACAAAAAAGCAATTTTGAGATTACACGTAGTGCTTGATGCCATTGCATGAATCTATCATTAGCAGCGATGATCAATCCACTGCTGGAGTAAAGCTTTTCCAAGCAGTGGGCATCAATAATGAACCCACCTAGCAATCCATCTAGCTCCTGCATAAAATACGATTTCACCAATCCATCTCCGCGGAGACCATTCTCTTGAGAACGTTGAATTCAGTGCATTCTGACCTTAAGGTGGAAAGGTGTTTAAAAACCTAAACGTATTATTACTATATCGCTATTCTTGAAAACCTGCCGTCAACCCTTCCATCGATGTTCCCTGAACAAGCCCAATTGCCTTCATGGTCATCATTGTGCTTTTAACTTGTGTGTGGTCTCTAATCCACGTGCTACTCTCTTTAACTCAATCTGTGTCTCCCAGTGTGGCGTACAGCTTTCGTTTACTGTTCCTTGTGAGTGTCCAGGTTTGTAGTCCATGTCATATCTTATCAGTTTGCTTGGAAATCCTGCTAAATAAATGAACAGGAACGTAGCAATGTGCCCGAAAAAATATAATGACCTCTGAATGGTGACGTTTTCTTCCGTGATGATAGCTGGCTCGCCTCAATATCCGTACCTGTGAGACGCTACTGTGCGACATAGTTCAGAGACGAGGCTATTTACGAAAACCAGAGAACAAAAGTTGAAAAATGTTCAGAGACGCATGAAGAGAGGCGAACGCTTGGAATTGCTCTGTAACAGAAAGAGAAAACGCACGCGTTGCGGAACATAACCGGGTAAATGACATAAAACCGTTAGAGAAAGGGAGGCTTGAGCAGGACATGTCGCTCCAAGGGAACATTGCCAATGGGCAAGACTGAATATGCAATGGCAGCCAAGGAATGGAACACACCTGCGAGAACGTCCGTGAAGTTGATGGTACATGAATTCAGTTTGCGTGCATGT
This sequence comes from Mordacia mordax, assembly GCA_036362905.1. Lineage (NCBI taxonomy): Eukaryota > Metazoa > Chordata > Hyperoartia > Petromyzontiformes > Petromyzontidae > Mordacia > Mordacia mordax. The sequence continues at coordinate 16,638,983 of JAZEWT010000009.1, read as the reverse complement.
GCCTTGGGTGGAGTCTTGCATTGCAGAAAAGTGAAAGGTCCTGGTGTCTGGAAGAGGTCTTTATCCGGCAGTGGATTAACCATGGTTCATGATGGTGGAGCATTTCACTTGGCTTCTCTTTAATAGGATGAACTGACTTGGTTTTTGTCTTGACGAGTGGTCTGTTTATTGCCAGAGAAGCAACATTTACGAAAGGTCACCATTCAAAAACAAATAAAACTGATCGCATTCTCTTACTCAACTTGCAATATTTTTAGGAGCATAACATTAGTGCCGGGTATTCCCAATTTTTTTTAACTATATTTGTAATTTGCAGGTATGTGTTTTAACTCACTGTGATGGTGGGGCTGGATAATCTCTTACCATATTGAGCCATGTAAACATTTTCCTGTCGAGGGAATGCGTGATTCAGTCTGCGTGGTGATGTGCCATATTCATAGTGACTCACCATAGTGATTGAGCTTGCAAGTTCGTGAGCTGTTTGTGCATATTAACGTCAATTAATTATTTGTAAAATGACTTAAAATCCCATTGCAAGGGCATTCCAAAAATATATAAATGCTCATTGCAACAAACGCAGCAAGATGTGATTGTCTCTTTTCTCCTGATATATTCTCCCAAGTTACTCCACCGTTGAGACAGCTACTCAGATCTCCCCATATCCCACTACGTGGGTGTGAGGATTTGCTTTGGTTGCTAGCCCCTGGGTGCCACTCCAGTTCCTGTATCAGTAGCCTCCCCTCCACCGTCGAGATATAGGAAATATCTCATCTCATCTCATTATCTGAAACCGCTTAATCCTATATAGGGTCACGGTGAAGCCGGAGCCTATCCCGGAAACATAGGGCGTAAGGCAGGAATACACCCGACGACGGGACGCCGGTCCATCGCCGGGCATTGCGGGACAATTTTAGTCTGCGAGCCAATCAACCTATCCAGGAGCATGCTTTTGGACTGTGGGAGGAAACCGGAGTACCCGGCGAAAACCCACGCGGACACGGAGAGAGCATGCAAACTCCACACAGAAAGGCACCGGAGCCGAGAGACTCGAACCCGGGACCTTCTTGCTGTGAGGCGTCAGCGCTAACCACTGCGCCACCGCGCCGCCCATATAGGAAATATAGATATAGGAAATATAGATATAGGAAATCTAAATATAAGGTATCAGATATCGTGTTGAGGAGGGTGCATTAAGTAGGTCACCGATATATGTCGGAGCAGGGCCAGTGAGAGCCTTTTAGGTGAGAAGGAGGATCTTGAATTAAATCCTGTATTTAACCGGTAGCCAGTGGAGAGACATCAGTACTGGAGATATGTGATCGTGGATGGGTGTGCGAGTGAGGACTCTAGCAGCCGCATACTGCAGACGTTGGAGACGATTGATCAGGTAGGCAAGGATGCCAGGTAGCAGTGCATTGCAATAGTCGATTAGTGCCCAGGGTGGCGCGGTGGCCCAGTGGTTAGCGCTGACGCCTCACACCAAGAAGGTCCCGGGTTCGAATCTCTCGGCTCGGGTGCCTTTCTGTGTGTACTCCGGTTTCCTCCCACAGTCCAAAAGCATGCGCCTGGATAGGTTGATTGGCTCGCAGGCTGAATTGTCCCGCAATGCCCGGCGATGGACTGGCGTCCCGTCGTCGGGTGTATTCCTGCCTTACGCCCTGTGTTTCCAGGATAGATATCATGAGCATCGGAATTAAATGTGAGCCAATTCATTGATGAGTGAGGGCGGCACAGTTGCCCAGTGGGTAGTGCTGTCGCCTCACAGCAAGAAGGTCCCGGGTTCAAATCTCGGCTCGGGAGCCTTTCTGTGTGGAGTTTGCAGATTCTCCCCGTGTCCGCATGGGTTTTCTCCGGGCACTCCGATTTCCTACCAATGTCCAAAAACATGCTGCTGTATAGGTTAATTGGCTTGCAGACTAAATTGCCCTCAGTACCCGGTGATGGACTGGCGTCCCATCATGGGTATATCCCTGCCTTGCGCCCTGTGTCTGCCGGGATAGGCTCCGGCTCACCGCGACCCTGTACAGGACTAAGCGGTTTCTGACAATGAGATGAGATAATGATTGCGCGCACATTGGCACGAATGCCCTGGCGGGGTGCGGTAGTGCTGGGGTTAGAGAGAGCGCTACACTACGAACCCTGCCACCTGAGTTTAATGACTGCTTAATACAAATAACAGTGGCGAAAATCCGAACCTGTCATGGGCCTCCCCTAGGTTGGTTCAGCATAAAATTATTACCTTGTGCGATGTGTAAACATCAGCATTGGGGACAATTATAATGTTGGCCACCAACAAGCTGGGCCGGCTTTCATAGATCCTCACAGAACACCTGCCCAAACCGTCTTTTAAACGCTAAACGAGAGATATTTGTCTTCATTTATGCGTGGACGAAGACAACGTAAAATGTGTAATCTCCATGTTGCTCAATAATAAGGATGCCTCGATTTCCAATAAATCCCGGTTCTCGTATTTCCACCGTATTTAATTGTGTGATGTCGTGCTTGCTCCACACGTTATGTCAACTCCAATAGAAATATCCTGGGTTAGGTAGAGATTAATTAATTTAGAGTCTTGAAGTTGCATATGATGGCCAACAATGTTCGTCTGCACTTGGTAACAACTGGAAGATTAACAATTGCTTAGCATTAGTACCCCAGCTTGTAATTCATCGCCGTAAAATAATTCCAAGAAAAAAAGTACATTAAACATAACGTGAAATTACCAGTTAATTGAGAGTCCCATTATCAGTCTAATATAACCCATTATGAATTATCTGCTTCATAACCTTTGTTTTCTGGTTGCCCTGCATTTGAAGTGCAGTGGGTACGAAAGACAGAAGGCCCATATGCACAGACATTCATCATTGGCTAAAATAAATAAATAACGTTAGCAAACTCGTAAAACCCAATGGCCCTAAAGCTCTTGGGACACCCAGCGCCATACAATCCAATAGCAGTACGGTGCTAAGCCACTTAATACACATCTGGCACAGCCCGGTGTCCCAAAGCCAACTTATATGTATAGCACCCGCAAGCTTATCGGCGCAGAGCCACTTTATGCATTTAGCGACGTGTAGCTCAACAGCAGTAAAATATCACCGTTATGTTTACTTCAATAAAATGGATTGCCACTAAAAGAGCATCGCGATTTTTAATCACATACGATTCAGTGATAATGTTATTTTTACTCTGACCTCAGTTAACCTGACGGGAGAAATCGCATTTGTATTGGTTACCATACCGTCATCAGAAGGTCATGGCTGTGAAAAGCCCTCCTCAGCTGGCCGTCCAGGCCTCTGCTGCTGGACGGTGGACTACAGTGCATTGTTATTCGTACACTGGAGCTCCATGCATCTCAACAAATGGCGCTGAATCACTTTGCGCGTTTAGCCTCGTATAACCCAATGATGCCAAACCACTTTGTATGTCCGCGTGCAGGAACAAAAAAGCACATTCACAATTCTTAATGTAATTGTTTCATTAAGCATAACACACATCCACACTATTAGCTCTATTGGCACGCCTGGCGGTGTGGAACTAAATTGTGCATTGACAGTAAACTATTTTGTACAAGTAATGACAATACAATAAAATTAAACCATTTCGACATACTTATTATTATTAGAGAGAAATATTGAGGCAAATGGGAAAGTAGTTGATGCCACTGGAGAGGAAGGGGACCCGTCATCATACTACCCATATTTACTTTGTAAACTTGGCTTTGGAGAGAGCAACTCTCAACATTTTAATCCCCTTCCATTCAAACTCAAAATTCAGTATGAACGAGGTAGGAAGATAACGACTTTATTTTCATGGCAAGAATGTTTTATTTGTATCAAGACATACGTGTTACTGTTAGCACAAGCGCTTGTTTCTGCTGCTCATTTGTGAGCAGCCGTTAGGAGCAGCCAGCCTGACGACTTTTCTATGGCTCCTGTGTGGATGAGGAGTGGTCAGCCCTGGCCATAGTGAACCGGTCCCTCGTCATCAATCCCACTGAGCGTGTGCCTGGCTCAGATCTGCCAGACGTGGTCCCTGGTGAATCAATTCCACACCGGCTATCGTCTCTGCGCAGCGAACTTCTATACCTTGGGTCTACGACGCGACCCGCTATGCGTCTACGGACAACAGCAGGCTACGTCACACATTGTCAATGACCAGCCTCTGATGAGGTTCAGAGGAGGCCTGAGGGCTCCTCTACACGACTGAAGAAGCAGCTGTCGCTTGGCTCGGCGAGAGAGGCAAACACTAGAAGAAGATTGGTGATACTCAGTGGCTGATGGATAAGGTTAACACAACGTGTCTCATCTGAGGTGGGGACTCAGAGGTAACCACGTGCCCTTTTCCTCAGCCCCCCTCCCCATCCTCTCCTCCTCATTCACCTTATTCCCCAGCTGAGAATCCATTTAGCCTCCTGTCTTGTAAAATGACAAAGCCGGTCATGTGCAGTACTGTATTGAGATACTTAAAGTGCAATGTATTGTGCAGTTGGTTAATTTTCTTATTATTACACTGATCGCTAAGGACTCTTATTCAGGAGGGGTCTGCCAAGTGTACACAATAGGGGACGATGTCCCTGTGCGTGGTCCCGAGTAATTTGCAGTTAATTCTTCAACATTGGGATGTTTATGTATTATTATTTATGAACACATATCGTATCAAATTTTATGATGGGAGGAAACTGGAGCACCTGGAACAAACTGATGGAGAACAGAGGTAGAATGTCAAAATGCCACGTAAAAAGGTGCCTGAGTTTGGACTAAAACACAGGCCCTGCTTTGTGGCACAAGTGTTACCAATGCAGCACTGTGTTCTTGTGTCAAAAATTGCCAGCCGCTTTGTTCTTCTAAGGATCTCAAGCGGCAACCGACCTGATCTAGATGATAGTGGGGTGTTCGGGCAAGCAGTCCCCATTGTACCAATGAGCATACCTTTCAATTATATGTTGGTCGTCCAGCTGTTTGAGTCATTATGCTTTACAGATAAAATTGGCACATTCACCCCTCTCTATAGTTGGCATGACAATGACAGCTATTCATAGCCACAGAGTGGGAAAAGAAGCAAGGTCCGGTGGATATGGAGCACTCCACAGGTAATTACCAGCACCTGTGATGTCTAATTAAATAAAAGTGTTGTAAAGCTTAAAGGCGAAGCCCCGCAATTTCTTCCTCGTGCCACTTCTTGCAGAAGGACCTCCACTCTTGGGATCTCTAGAGAAACTCTATAGTTGGTATTTGACCTACTCTCCCACGTTGGCCAGACGTTGGCCTGGCGACCGAATTAACGGTGGTCAAACTGTACTGATGTAGGTTTTCACAGCTGCATGCATTGATGATTGCTTCGAAAAGCTGCTCTCTCGGGACAGCCGCGTCGATCGCTTCCTCTCCCCACCTCGCAACGTTTCGCCTCACACGTTAGAGGCATCGTCAGGCGCAGTGTGCGTGTGTCGTGTTTGTCACTCCTATTTATATGTAGGTACTATGTATGTGTTGAGTCACCTTCACTGTCGGGGTCCACACCCCGGAATCACATTAACACTAATCTCCTTGCCTGCTCACCCCGAAATTACAATAAACCCCTTCCTGCTCCACCTGTGACTAATCTCCTATTTTGCATCTCATGAAAGAAGTTCCCAAACACTTGCTGATTCCCCTCTGATGTTCATATTTCAGAGCTCTATATCTATGCATTACCGACTTCACTGACTGGCCTCCAGGTTTGGCTGAGCTTTATCATCATTTCTTGTTTGTGGTTCATAGTCTTTTCTGTCTTGTGAATCTCGATTGCTTCACGAATTAATCTTGGTAAAACTGTATTCCTGATTGGACTCGAAGGTGAGGGAGTCTTAAAAAACTTGCCGAGTGTTTCAACTGCCCTACCCGAGCATTGAACCAGGGACCTCTAGATTGTAAATTCAGTGCATTTGTATTGTTCTCGAGAGCTGCTCTTTCAGGATAGCAGTATCGAACATTCATCCTCTCTCCTTTGCAACATATCCCCTGCCATATTTGAGGCATCATCGTTGGAAGAATTAACGTGGGAGTCAAAACTTTGTGAAGGAGAGAGGAGGAAGGCTCGGCACGGCTATCCTGAAGGAGCAGTTCTTGAGAGGAGAGAGAGCCATCGACCCGAGAGAGAGCAGCTTTTCGAAGCAATCATCAATTTCTCATCCATCGAGCCGCGTGTTGACCATTACACCGTGGAAAACAAGTATGCTAAATTTCTAAATCCAAACAGGAAATTGCCCTTTGCCCTCTGCTTTATGTCCCATAGTGCAACACACTACAATATCAATAGTGACAATTGACGGGGTGGGACTGTAGCGCAGCGGAGGTCTCAAGGCACTTTGTACCAGGCATCGGTGGAGAATATAATCTGATCCAGTCCTGACCTCCCATGACCAGCCTCCTCTGACCAGCATGCTGAAGTATAGTCAAACAATCCCCATGACCAGTACGGTATGGGGAGGTTTTCATGCTGCAGTAGATTGAAAATGTGTTTGTTTTAGAATTGAGCCAGAGGGCACACACTCCATTGTATGACTAATGTGAAAGATTAATCGGTTGAAAGCAGAGTGTCTCCCTGCCCAGTCTAAAGTGGAGTGGCACTAGTCGCCATTGGTGGCCATCAGCAAATGGTAGGGTTGCCACCTGCCTTCTTTTCCAATGCTGGGTGCAGATCCTCTCGGAGATATAAGTTTACACCGACCTAGTCATTCAAATTCTGGATATTTTTCAGTCAAATGTTCCGGTCTTTGTTCTGTTATTCTCTGTACCCCACAATATGTTTTTTTTATGCCACCCGAGGTTGTAACTCTAGCCGGTGTTGGAAAGTCCACATTCACATGGAATGCCTAAGCCCTCCAAAACACGATAGCAACTGTGTTTTTTTATGTTTTTCTTCATGATAGAATAGTTGTATTAACACATTTTGGGTCAGCATTCCAGATTGCCAATGTTGACAGACAGCGAAATGTTTCGGTGGGATTTTCCTTTAGACAGTCACAGGATAATAATAATTATTGTATTTCTGGAACGCCTTTCACCCGAGGGTCACAAAGCGATGCACATAGCTGCGGAGAGAACGTCATATCATCAACGACATAAGAATGACAAATCAGCAACAATAACGGGTTTTTTTGGTTGGAGCCGATCAGTGCGGGACAATGTGTGGTTGTGTCCTAGCAGCTGTTTTCTTCTGCTACCAGCTTTCCAATATCATAAAACAAAATGAGGCCTTGGGTCTTTTTTTCTTGACAGAGGGATTGCCCTTGCAAGTGTCGTGCTCCATAAACCCAGGCTTCCTGGTTGATGAGTTTACTATTTAATGTACTGAATTTGCTTTGGCACTAACTTTAATCGCTTTAGAGCTATGGTTATGGCAAAATTTCCAAATTTGATTTGGGTAATTGTGGGTGAAATACCGCAGTTGTCATACACATGTTATTGATTGTCCTTCACTCATACGCACAGTCAAGTGCGTATTATACACCCTAAGCCAATTTGAGTAGATGTAAAGACTTCAAACACGTGTAAGGTGAGCTAAAGTAAAATGTTAACTCTTTAAAATGAAAATCGTCCGAGAAATTAAAAGTGTGATTTCATCTCATCTCATTGTCTGAAACCGCTTAGTCCTATACAGGGTCACGGTGAAGCCGGAGCCTATCCCGGCAGACACAGGGCGCAAGGCAAGGATATACCGACGATGGGACGCCAGTCCATCGCTGGGCACTGCGGGGCAATTTAGCCTGCGAGCCAATTAACCTATGTAGCAGCATGCTTTTTGGACTGTGGGAGGAAACCGGAGTGCCCGGCGAAAACCCACGCAGACACGGGGAGAGCATGCAAACTCCACACAGAAAGGCACCCGAGCCGAGAGATTCGAACCCGGGACCTTCTTGCTGTGAGGCGACAGCGCTAACCACTGGGCCACCGCGCCGCCCAGTGTGATTTAACGAAAATGTTTAATGCTTGCTGTGCTTGCTAGGATGATGATAAGTCATGTATTTTATAATTATTTAGAAAAAAAAGCCAAGACATATGATACGAAACTGAGTGAATGGTCATTAAGCAATAATAATTGCATATATCGCCTTTCACCCGAGGGTCACAAAGCTATGCACAGAGCTGCGGAGAGAATGGCATGTCAACAACAACGACATAAGAACGTAAAATCAGCAACAATAACCTTATATTTTTGGGGGGTTTTTTTACAAATCCGAGCTGTGGAGAGAACGGCATGTCAACAACATCATCATGACAATTCATCTGAAATTCAAATTGTAACAATAAATTATAGAACATAAAGTAAATGGAAATATATAAATATAATAACAAATTCAATAGCCCGGCGATGGACTGGCGTCCCATCGTCGGTATATCCTTGCCTTACGCCCTGTGTCTGCCGGGATAGGCTCCGGCTTCACCGTGACCCTGTATAGGACTAAGCGGTTTCAGACAATGAGATGAGATGAGAACAAATTCAATAGTAATTCGAATGGGTCCTCAATAAATATAATGCTAAAACTTTGCGGATATGTTGGCAATAGTGGAACGTTTTAACTAAATAGTTATTGTGCTGTACAACATATAACACATCCAGGTGGTGGTACTGTTCCCACTTCACAACCAGAGACTGGGTGGAAGGGAGGCGCAGTGCTAACATCTAAGCCTCATGTAAAGAAAGTCCTGTCTGCGGCGGTTCCATTGGAAAATAGGGCGTCTTTTGTGTGGAGTTTGTGTGTTCTCGAAGTGCAAATATAATTATTATTATTATTCTCCCCTTGTTCCGTGTGGGTTTCCTCTGCCGATAACATCGTGACACAGTGTCTGAAACTGTTGGCGCCGGCCGGCCACGGCTGCCTTCCTGGCACCTCTGTATCCACATCTCGTCCATGACTAGGCCTGACATTTGCACACGTCACAAATTGTGTTATTCTCATCTCATCTCATTGTCATAAACCGCGTAATCCTGTACAGGGTCGCGGTGAACCGGAGCCTATCCCGGCAGACACAGGGCACAAGGAAGGGATAGACCCCCGATGGGACGCCAGTCCATCACCTGGCACTGTGGGCAATTTAATATGTAAGCCAATTAACCTATGCAACAGCATGGTTTTTTTTACTGTGGGAGGAAACCGGAGTGCCCGGTGAAAACCCACGCGGACACGGGGAGAGACCTCGCAAACTCCACACAGTAAGCAACACCCGAGCCGAGATTCGAACCCGGGACCTTCTTGCTGTGAGACGACAGCGCTACCCACTGGGCCACCGTGCCGCCCAATTGTATTAGTTTTATTTATTATTATTGTTGTTATAAGTTCAATTCCAAGTCAATGGTTGGTTCAGCCCAGGATCCCCCTGGTATAAAATAAATGCCAATTTGTTGTATATTATTGTATTGGTCCCTGACATAGGAATGTAGACAATATACCACTGGCTCAGGATCAATGAGTCACCTACAAGGTGGGCGGATTATTAGATGGGTGAATTATTACACGCTTAATTTTGATAGTCCATTTTTATCCAAAGAGTTTAGAGCTAAACAAAAAATACGTCAATATCTATACTCTACTCGTGTTATCTCTTGACATTTAAACAAATGTGTGGTGTTTTTTTCTCTCTCGCTTAAACAAAAGGCGAAAATGCAAGTTATGTAACTCGTGCGATACAGCGGGTTGCAGGGCGACGCTGATGTCTACTTAGTTTGAGCAGGCGTCTTACCCGTCCATTGAGCTCATCGCTAAGCTGGAGGTCATTTGGCTGCAGCCGCTATCACATTTCCTTTTCATAAAATGATCACCCGGATTCCTTGGATGTAGCTATAAGCTATAAGCCCGTTATGGAAGGCCTCATGGCTATCGGGCTGCAGCTGTGAAATGACCTATTTGCCAGTTTTCCGAGTTAATTTCACCCACCGGTTTTTTTTTGCCTACAACCCTTAACATTTAAAAACCCATGGTCTGTTTGCGCATTCGAGTAAATAATAATAATAATTGCATTTATAGAGCGCATTTCACCCGAGGGTAACAAAGCGCTGCACAGAGTTGCGAAGAGAACGGCACGTTAACAACAACGGCACTAAAACGGAAAATCAGCAACAATAAACTTGTTTTGGTTTTTATATATATATACACATCGTTGCACAACAACATTTTAAATATGATCAAACTTTCAACTATAATTTTAAAAAGCAAAATTATCAGTGTTTATAATACATATATTGGCAAATGGTTTAATGTCACATTTATCGCATAATTGCATTTCAAGAGCGCTCATCACCCAAGGATCACAAATCGCTGCACAGAGCCGTAAATGTTTCTCAAACAAATACCGCGGTAGCTCTGAACTCCACGATACTCGCAGGCCCGAGGCCACCGATTCATTCTCCCAGCACGGCAGTTGAAGCAACGGCGAACGTTTATTCAACTCGCTCGCCTCTGTCCAGTCAACAGTGTCAGTACACCACAGTCAGTCGCTCAGCTGCTTGCGTGCGGTGGGGTAAAGTGTGCGTATTCCCTCCTCTGCCAACATGCCGAGCCAGAATAGAAGAGCAGGACAAAAGCCTGTAGAGGGGTCTCTAGAGTGCCCTCTAGTGTGTGCCCTTCTACCAGCAGTGGCTTAAGAAAGCATGTGGCCAAGTCATCTATATAGTGATAATTTCCTTGGCTTACAGGCGTTATGACAAAAAAACTGAATTTTGGCCAAAGTGGCCACAAATCATAGTACAGGCCAGTGGTAGGAATAATAACAAATTACATGTTTAAAGAACCTTTTAACAGTACGTGTGAAATCAGAGTTTATAAAGAAATCTCACCTAAAAAGAATGAGGAATCTGTTAAATAATCATTAATCATCATTCTCAAACATTGCACATGGGTGAACAAACCCACTAAGTGCACTACCATCTCCGAGCCACCCTGCAGCCCAGAATTCATAGTTAGTTCATGGATCTGCGTGATCCACCAACCCCTTCGTGTAAAGCCCTGACTCCCCAACACCCTGCGCCTAGCTAATTCGAATGCTGTGTTTGTCACATCAGATGCTCTATTGGGAGACATCCCAAACACCACCATGATTAGCAAAATAAGCCATCCTCGCGTCTTTTCTTTTTTCCCAAGTGCATCTGTCCCGTGTGATCAATGGACTTAATGTGAATTATGTGGGCGCGCATTGATCAATCAGTTGGTTTTATTGGCAACAACTGCTTTGGGCAGTCTGCAATACCCAGGCTGTTTCATTCCGCTAATCAAAGTGGAGTGTAATCAATTTAAACCAGGAGCCTGTTCACGGGATATATGCATCTCCAGTTGAGTTAAATGGAACTCCCCAGCGTGTGTGCTTCACCTGTGAACATGTGTATAATGCTAATATCGTGGCCGTAAAACTCCACGGCTGGAGCAGTGAGTGGAGTGTCTACTCAAGTGCAGTGCCTCAAAGCTGATATTTCCCAGCCACTGTTTCACTCTGTTAACATGGGAACAATAATCTACACAATTTTTGAATGCGTGGTACCTATGCACTTAATTTGAAGGCAAGAGGTAACCTGTGGGGAGGGGGGGAGAGTCAACCACGCAGTAAGCTGGCGCCAACCCACCAGACACTGCTTCCCGTATATAATATTATCGACTATTAAGGGGGCGGCGCGGTGGCCCAGTGGTTAGCGCTGTCGCCTCACAGCAAGAAGGTCCCGGGTTCGAATCTCTCGGCTCCGGTGCCTTTCTGTGTGGAGTTTGCATGCTCTCCCCGTGTCCGCGTGGGTTTTCGCCGGGCACTCCGGTTTCCTCCCACAGTCCAAAAAGCATGCTGCTACATAGGTTAATTGGCTCGCAGGCTAAATTGCCCCGCAGTGCCCGGCGATGGACTGGCGTCCCATCGTCGGTATATCCTTGCCTTGCGCCCTGTGTCTGCCGGGATAGGCTCCGGCTTCACCGTGACCCTGTATAGGACTAAGCGGTTTCAGACAATGAGATGAGATGAGACTATTAATGGATGAGTTTTTTTTAGTTGTGTGAGCAAATCGGAGAACCCAGAGGAAACCCAGGCAAAACAGGGGGAGAACGCTCACTCCCATATAGAAACATACCCGAGGCAGCAATTGAACCGACTCGGATAGGACTTGCTTTCTGTGAGACACAGATGTTACCAATGCATATATATCCTGCTATGATGGTCAGGGTGTTGCTTCTTCTATGATTCCAACGACATAGGATTGAAACCTCCCTATTTTTTATGTTGTGTGTGTTGATCAGTTCGAACTTTCATTATCGCAGGAATCTCGCATCCAGAGCTTGCAAACTCACTGGGCATTTGCTGCTGTAATAATAAACATCTATCTAACATATCTATCATTCAATTCACAGCGTCACTGAATCTAGCTTGTCATCGTCAGATGGGTTAATCGATGCCGGATAATTGCGCTTGTTCTATAATCCAATTCCGAGTCTCTCTGCAGCTCAACAAGCTTTGACGAGGTGCTCATACCCATGAGTCACCCGTGTAAGTTCCACATTGACCACGTGCGACAGTGTTGGACGCGGAAATCCTGAGGCACCATCATCATCATCATGCTGCTGCTGTGCCCCACGTGCCCCTCAGTGCACGGCATGTGGGAGGAGTGGACGCCCTGGAGCCTCTGCTCGTTCACGTGTGGCCGCGGACTGCGCACACGCGAACGAAGCTGCAACGAGCCGCAGAACGGCGGCAACAAATGCGACGGGCCCAGGAGCCAGAGCAAAGTGTGCAACATCGCCCTCTGTCCAGGTACCCGCTTGTTTATCTCAGCCACAGATTTCTTTTTTTCCCCTTCACACAGCACCGCTACGACATGTCTCGATTATTGATGACTGGGCCTCTTCCAAGGCTGGGTAATAATGTGGCGGAAGCACGTGGCCACTGATTACCGGCGAGGTCTCCCCCACACATCACCGTCTGATGTCTTATTCTCTCCATCTCCACCATGTGTCTCTCTGTCTCACCTACTTTTGTCTGTGTGACAACCTCTTGTATCCATGTCATCCCCAGTGGGTCTCCTGATTTCTCTCACCTCACCTCATTATCTGAAACCGCTTAATCCTATATAGGGTCACGGTGAAGCCGGAGCCTATCCCGGAAACATAGGGCGTAAGGCAGGAATACACCCGACGACGGGACGCCGGTCCATCGCCGGGCATTGCGGGACAATTTTAGTCTGCGAGCCAATCAACCTATCCAGGAGCATGCTTTTGGACTGTGGGAGGAAACCGGAGTACCCGGCGAAAACCCACGCGGACACGGGGAGAGCATGCAAACTCCACACAGAAAGGCACCCGAGCCGAGAGACTCGAACCCGGGACCTTCTTGCTGTGAGGCGTCAGCGCTAACCACTGCGCCACCGCGCCGCCCCCTGATTTTTCTGTTGAGCTTATAAATCTTCCATCGGGCCTCTGTATCATTCTGCAGTTAACCTCTAGATTCTCATGGCTCCTTCATTACAGATTTTTCCGATGCCTCCAAATTTATTTTTGCAACTTTAAAAATACCCTTGCATATAACCTCTGCACTCTTTCATCTGACTTTCATACATCTACAAAATGACCTCAAGGTCTCTGCATGTCACTCCAATACATTTCATAAAGTCCCTCTATAATATAAATCGTAATGTGACCCCTAAGATCTCTCTATCTTAGCTTTATAAGACCCTATCCTCAGGATCCAGATCCATCAGACCCTAGACCCGTCCACAGAAACTTTCATAAAACACTGCCATTATGATTGCTTTCCAAAGCTGTTCTTTATGGAATAGTCATTCTGAGAATGTATGAAGATGCCTACAACTTTGGGGGTGAAACATCCCGAAGGATAGAGGAGCACACGACACGGCTATCCTGAAGCAACAGCTTTGAAAAGCAATCACGCATGAAGCCGTGAACAGTGTCATTAGCTTGCAGAACTCTAGATCTAACCTCCAGACTCCTCAGTCTGATCTGCTGAGGACACCATTGTCAGCCTCGACAACCATCCATCTCTGACCTCCATATTTCTCCATCTAATCTTGAGAAGACACCACAGTCTGCTCCATACCCCTCAATGTGTCCTCATAAAACCTCCCACTCAGGCTCAACCAGACCACCCACGTAGAATCTCCATGAGACTCCTCCAACCGATCTTCAGTCTCTTTCATTTCAAAAGGTGAAAGAAGCACTATGTTTTATTTTAATCTCTGTGGTCCCAAAATGATTTGAGTGTGTCTTCAGCTTTTTTTTTAATTACCAACTAGCTGGGGCAACCCGGCGTTGCCTGGGTAAATTTGATGGTTGATCCATGTGCGTTGTGCGGGTAAATTTTATGGTTTACCCGTGCAAATAAGGAACGTGAAATTTATGAACACTAACCCGATGGTGCTCGGTGCAAGAAAAAAACTTGAAAATAATCATGACGAAACAAAACATACAATGAAAATGAGTAAAACGCTGTACGAAATCAAAAGTTCGAGTGGGTATTAATGAAATCTAAAAATCCAATTGTTTGAATGCACATGTACCTACTCCAACTCTTTTGGGTACACAATATTCATGGTGTGCGACACAGTGTTTCAGTGGGTAGTGCTGTCGCCTCACAGCAAGAAGCTGCCGGGTTCGAATCGTGGCTCGGGTGCCTTTCTGTGTGGAGTTTGCATATTCTCCCCGTGTCCGCGTGGGTTTTCACCGGGCACTCTGGTGAAAACGACTGCCTTTCACTGCTAAGTGGCGGTGATGTCGCCAGGGCACTTATGCCGCGCGCTGGTTGCGCCTTGGGGCCACGTGGAGAGTCAAATGCGCGTAGGTTTGCAGTGCAACGCGCTGACCGCTGTGCCACCACTCCCCCCTTACCGTGCATCCACGCGTAAACAACGCTTGCGTATGGGGAGCGGTTGCGTGGCAGTTAAACGCTCTGTCCCGCCAACCCGGCGACCCGAGTTCAAGTTCCACTCACAGCCAACAATTGCAAGGATTTTATGAATTAGTCTTGAGCCTTCCCTAGGTCGCCTCAAACAAGTAGCTTGTGCAGTATGTAAACATTGCCATTTTGGGAGACAAAGGCAGCCAGTCATGGTTTAGTTACCTACCTCCTTCGTGTGCTGTAGTGGCTTATATAGCTGCTCGCTAACAGCACTTGACCCTACATTCTGTTAAGGCTATTTGGAGGTCTTTGTCTTTTTTTGTGCACCAGTACATGCTTAGAAGGTTGGGGCCAATGAATAATTTGGCAGGCAGGAAAATGTGTCTGGTCAGCAGTCACAATCGGGCAAGTTTATGCGTGGGATTGCTGATATGTAACGATTATTCCTCGTCGATAATCAGCGGGTTGTCAAGATTCACTGCAGTAGTTCTATTGAAGGACGGATTCCTCGCTTTGCCAGTGCGGTTCACGTGGAATATCGAGTGGGCTCAATGTGTATAATGTGATCCAATTGCATAGAGCGTGTAAAGATAAGAAGGTAAAGGTGAAGCTGTGCGGACGATCTGCCCGTGCCACTGCTGGCAGATGGGCCCTCACCACACGAATCGAATATAATGAACGCTACACGTGCAATTTGATGCGTTGTGGTAATAATCTATGGCTCCGCACATCGTTAAAGGGTTGTATCTGATTGCGGCGACCATCTAATTATGCTCAGGGAGGATTAATAGCAATAACCATCTGCTGCCAAAGTTATGGGTTTGTCATATCTTAAGTCTAAAATTTGTACGAATCCTGCAGATGAATTCCAATTTCATAACAAACGTGTTCATGTTGAAGCAAACAAGTAGTCGTGCACATGTTTATTCACAGACATGGGCCTCTGGTGGAAATTCCACATTCCTATGGTTAAGAGCAGTCCTTACATAGAACGATGTTGGTTAACATCTCACAAAGTAAAACTCGGTTCCTCAACCCAGTAAGGATCAGTCAGGCAGTTTGTGTTTGAGCTGGAAGGAACCCTTGAGTGTAAGCAAGATCCAACATCTCATGGTACGGGAGGGGGGCTAATTTAGTCAGCAGAACAATCAACCTAGGTAGCATGTCCTTTAGCATGTCCTTTGAACTGTGGGAGGAAACCGGAGTACCTGGCAAAAACCCACACGGACACGGTTAGAACATTCAAACGTCACACTGAAAGATACCCGAGCCGGGAATCGAATGAGTCATCCCCATATACCTCTGAGATACAAACAGCATATGCATTATCAATACAAAGGTTAATAAAGGAGACTGAAAGTGGTTTATAGGAGTACGAGTAGGAGACACATGAGTAGATGGAGGGAGGGAACAGGGAGCTTGTCAGACAGGGAGCAGGCGAGGGCTGCAGTGCAGTAAGGACAGGAACGAAGGCATTGCATGGAAAGAGGCAGTCAGTCATAGGCAGAGGAGAAACGGAAGGTCACGGGCTTCGACTTTAACAGCGGGGTGGAGTTGGCAGCTGATTGCCACGGGGAGGGAGTACCAGTCATGTATTGATGGTGAATGTGAAAGCCAAGGATCAGCTTAATTTAAGACGGCAGCATTGTGTAAACACGCTTCAGCTTAGCAAAAAACAGCAGCTCAGAATCGTTGCCTCAGCCGATTGACAGGTTCCCAAAACCTTCCCAAATTTCTTCAGAGGATGTCACAAATGTTTTTACTTAAATGCACCTTTGGTGAGATTGTTGCAGTAATTGTCTATGTTTTATTGTTTTATTTGCACAGGTGTTGCATTGCAATTCAATGCACTCATTATTATTGCAGGCGTTATTTAATACAAGTCATTTTTTGAAATGTTATGTTGGGTTTTTAAAAATAACAAACATTAACATGTAAACACGGACATTAAATGACGATATTTTAACGCATTTGATTTTGTAAGGCATCATGTTCGTTTATATAGGTACTTTTATTTGTCTGTCTAAACCACTTTATCATTAAACCCTGAAAGATATCGAGGTTGGAGACCTTCAAATTTATCACAAAATATAGCTGAAGCTCCTGGAGGAAGTTCGTTCCAATTTCAAATTTACTTGTACAATGACATAGTTGGCCTTTCATCGTCTCCCACTGGCAAAGCGAGATTATACAGTCATGGCAAAATATTCTTACACATCAAGGTACTTTTCAAATCCCCCGCAGCTTGTGAAGCCAATGTTACCAATGAGACCACCAAGCGTTTGTGCGAAAATGTATCCAGAATATATCTTGGCATAACTCTTAAGACGCATGTGCATATTGTAATGCAGGTAAGGATCCTGAACCAGTGATACAAGTTTCATATGTTTACGCCAGTAATCATTGTTTTTTTTTTCATAAGATAACTGCTGTTGATTCTTCACTATTAAACTTATGAAGTAATTTTATGCCTAAGTTAATTGGCCTGACTGAATTGCCATCGGTGCCATGAGGTGTTGAAACTTGCTTACCCCTCTCCGCTCGACAACTGTTAAAAAGCGCCACATAGCTCATCGGTTCTTTTCAGCTTGAATACAGACTGACTCATTATCCTTAGTGGAATCATAGTCTTGGAAGATCAGTGACCTAGATTTGAACTCGGGGCCATCAGTTTGAGGCAAGTACTATGAGATGATGCCACCTGGGAGGATTATGGGAAAACATATTTGTAAAATGTTGTAACTATACAGCAGTGTTTAACATGTGGTCCGTCTGGATGTCTTCCCACTTTAGATTATTGTTCATGAGGGTAATTGGTCCCAAACTGAGCAGAGGAATACATCTCAGATATGTTCAGGCATCATACTCTGCTTTCATAATTTACAGAATCAAGCTGATACTTTTTACTATTAGGTGATTGGAGCTTGAGTGAACCAAAATGTCTGTATTTTTTTTTGTCCACGGGGCAGAGTTGTAACTAAGAAACAAACCTCTGGCTTTTGGGAAAATGTGCATAAGAAGCTTTAAAAAAAAAACACAATAAACACCTTGGAAGTTTTCAATAGAACTAGTTAGTCTGTGGCCACATACTTCAACGAGGAATCCCCGGCATCTCCCCGTACTCGTTAGACCAGCCTCTTTCTGATTAGGCACCTCCCCTTCTTGAGTAGGCACCATCTCTGCCTGTTTCATCTATCCGTCCTTCCTTTATAGACATCGCACCTTCTTCTTTAGGCCCCGTCTCTTTACGTTAAGTCCCCGCCCCTTCCCTCGAATACGAGATTGGGCTGGCTTCGGTTGCGGTAGGGGTTAAATGAAGGTCGGAGTCGTGGGATAGCAGGGAAAGGAGTGGGGTGTCTTTAAAGAGAGTGCATCTCTTTGGGAGAATCCAATCAAAAACCTGGCAAGAAGGCAGTGGACACATAAATGAAAGGAGAGTTTGCTATGGCTGGTGTACGTAGGCAGGATGGAGAAGAACAGGTCATCAATATTGACAATAAGCGAGCACCCATAGGGTGGCATCTAAGGGAAATTCTTAAGCTTAGAAGGAGGCATAATGTAAAAGCGTATCTTGCAGGTTGTGTGCTGACTTGCAGCAGTTGCAGCACCTGCTCGAAACACTGTTTTGGTGGTGGAGTTGTGGTCGCATTAAGAGCGTCCATTATGATGACTTGTACCTCTTCATCACATCAAACCTCTTGTCTGTTTTCGGTGTGGCAGTGGATGGAAAGTGGACGAAGTGGTCGGATTGGACTCCTTGCTCTGTGTCGTGTGCCAATGGGACCCAGCAACGGTCTCGGGAGTGCGAGGGGCCCATCTATGGAGGCACCGAATGCAGCGGCCGCTGGGCTGAGACACAAGAATGCTACATCCGTGAATGTCCCGGTAAAACACCTTCTCACTTGTGTACAATCCACCCTGCTCCCCATGCACCAGTTATTAATTTGTCCTTGTTCATACAAGCTCATGAAATGAGAAGGAACACTCGACATCGCTATCCCGAA
>JAZEWT010000009.1:16600284-16614668 GCA_036362905.1 Mordacia mordax | reverse complement strand
AACCTCCCGCACGAGCTCAGGCTCCTTCCCCCCCAGCGAGGTGACATTCCATGTCCCTTTTGCCAGAGTTTTGGTCCAGGGATTGGGTCGTCGAGGCCCCCCCGCCACGACTGCTACCCAAACCACATTGCACCGGCCCCTCACGAACCTTCCTGCGGGTGGTGAGCCTACTGGAAGGCGGGCGCACGTCGCCATTTCGGGCTGAGCCCGGCCGGGTACCGTGGGCAAAGACCCGGCCACCAGGCGCTTGCCTGCGAGCCCCAGCCCCGGGCCTGGCTCCAGGGTGGGGCCCCGGCAACGCCAATCCGGGCGACGTAACGGTCCTCATTGGTCTTATTTTCATTAAGTGCTAGTGAACCGCTCTTAGTCTGGCCCGTCACCTGGGACCTGCTTGCCATGGGAGACCCTACCAGGGGCGTAAAGCCCTCGACAACATAACTCTTAGGATCATTCGGGCACACAAACCCCTCCACCACAGTAAGGTGGCGGTTCAAGGAGGGGAAAATTATCAACCATAGAATCTCTTTTTCGTGTGTACTTCAGTATCACAAAGTGGCACGACAGTGCCTTCTTTATAGATGTTTTAATTTATTACTTTGAAAAGGGGAATGAATAGCCTTCTCCCATCTGTGATGAAACATTCACTTTGATATCTAATTTATTTTTTTAAATTAGCATGCAACAATATCAGATTCTCTACTCTGTCGGGCAATGATTATTATTTGGTTATTATTTATGCATGGGCTTGTGTATTGTTAAGATGCCACTCTGCTTTCATGTGTGCATGATGTATACATTTACTGCACACAAAGTGCATTACAACAAATAAACCCACATTGAGATGCCAGGCAAGGAATACCAATCCAGTTACAGGTTTATTATTTATATTATTATTATTTGCAAATACAATATGTGCATCACGCAATGCATATTATAGATGTCCACATTGATATACTGGGACGTATTATATTACACGCTACTTAATTGTTAATGCATATATGTATATAAAATAATGTGCAGCCATTTGTGTCAGTCCATTGCTGGAGGAAGGCTTTCCCACACCTCGTTGCTCATAATAGTGATTTAACTATACTTCACCACAACGATATTAGTCATAACCAGGATTGAAACGTAGGTCGCTGGATTCACAGCGCCATCTACCAAGAACTGCACCACCACTCCACGCAGTAGTCATGGAATTTTAAAAATCTACCAGGTTGTCTATTGTACATATAGACATTTATGCATACAACACAAGGATACAGATGCACATTCCACTCATACGTAATAGTCTCATCTCATCTCATTATCTGAAACCGCTTAATCCTATAAAGGGTCACGGCGAGCCGGAGCCTATCCCGGAAACACAGGGCGTAAGGCAGGAATACACCCGACGACGGGACGCCAGTCCATCGCCGGGCATTGCAGGACATTTTTTTTAGTCTGCGAGCCAATCAACCTATCCAGGAGCATGCTTTTGGACTGTGGGAGGAAACCGGAGTACCCGGCGAAAACCCACGCGGACACGGGGACAGCATGCAAACTCCACACAGAAAGGCACCCGAGCCGAGAGATTCGAACCCGGGACCTTCTTGCTGTGAGGCGTCAGCGCTAACCACTGGGCCACCGCGCCGCCCATACGTAATAGTGCATTGGTTAATGTTACACGAAGGGAATCATACGTGCTCGCATGCTGTTTTTTTTCTTCCAACAAGGGCAGTGCAGGTGGGCTTGTGACCTAACAGTGGCATAGCTCTGATGTTTGGTGCAAATTAAAGCCACATTTTCTAATTTAAAAAAAAAGCAATATCTTCTTTCAAAAATCTGCATGCAGTAACTTATTTGGATGATTTCACATTTTTGCAAAGCAGGGTTGAAAATGGGGGGTTGTGAGGAAATTATGTTGCCAGTCGAAGCATAGAAATGGCTGCACGCACATTTCTATGATTATGAAAGCAGGCCAGTGGGGGGCATTTAGAGTTTTTTCGCGGGTGTATTCACCTCTTGGTAATTTGATGGAATTGCAGCAATCACGGCGTTCCACTGAGACATAGTTTGAGTTGTGCGTGTGCGCATGCATGTGCTGTACCCGCGCAGATCTCGCAGGAACGTGTCACTCATAGTGCGACTGGGAGGGGTACGGCCTCATCTCATCTCATTGTCAGCAACCGCTTAGTCCTGTACAGGGTCGCGGTGGGGGTACGGTCATAAATAATAAATAAACCCCAAACATCCATTTTTCAGTGAAAACACCACTGCTGACACCTGGGATCAATGGGGCCCTTTCTGTGAGCTTAGCGAACGCGGGGAAGTGTTCATACATTTGAATTTGCGTTACCAGACCTTTAGGTTTGAATATTATGAGGTATTGAATCATAAGCAACTGGGTACTGCAGGCAAACCGCTCGTTTTCCACGCATCCCATTTCTGCTACTGAATAAAAATGGCTGATACATCGTGTGTCATTTTTTTGTTGTCTGTTAACTTATCAAAATTTCCGTAATTTGCAGCGGTTCAGTGCAAAACGTGAGGAAATGAGTACGGTATTGAGTGGTGAGCTATTAGACGAGCAGCATGCTTGGGCAATGTGCATTCATGAAATTCCCTTCACCGACAAAAGTGGGAAGATGTCAGTCGTTTAACAGGATTGTAAAAATCCCCTCATTACAAATGCCATAGAGGATCGGAGGCAAGATAGTGAGGTGCCATGACTTCACTCTTTGTCCTTTACGAACAAGCAATGACATAGATGGAAATATAATAATTTCAGAAATGTGTGTTGGGTGGGGGAGGAAGGCTTCTGAACCGAATCATTGCACAAGGGTGAATGGAGGGTTAGGAAAGGGCAGTTTATGTGGGGTCACATTTTATATTGCAGCGTTCAGTCTCATTTATTTCCCTCTGAGGCCTATCCATGTTGGGAGGTACGTGTTTGGTTTTTTCAAACGGCACTGGCGAAATGTTGTTTAGAGTTTGATGAGATCTAAACAACGTGTACATGGCAAAGTACGGATATGCAAATGTGAGTGCAAAGCACCGAGCAAAAAATCTTCCTCCCTGTCTTCATCTACCTATGTCTAAAATAAAATAAAAAATCTCTCCCACTGTCATCAAATTTTGTCACGTCTCTCCTCCTTTTTACCGCTCTGGTCACATCTCCAGGTAATGTCGCTGCTGCTCTTTCATCGCTCGACAACACCTCCTCCATCCTCCTCCCATCACCATTCGCCGTGCAATGGGAAGCCATTCCTTCTCCTCTGCTGCGCTCATAACCTAGAACGGTGCTCCACTTCCTGTCAATTTATGACCCGCATCCTCTTTATACTTTCGGAAGAAATATCCATCTTTATTGCTTGTGATTGATTGTGGTAATTTTTTTCCTTGCTGTTCTTCTTATGGCGTGTATTAGGTGAACCACTCTGTAATGGAATTGGCCAAACATCCCGACGTAGGACCCTCCTGAAATCGAGCCTGGAAGTAGATTGGGGCTTTCGTGGATGAATAAATGACACTGTGATTGCCGTGTACGTGTTGTGTCACATAGTGCCTTGCAGAGTGATTTACTCTCAGCCTATGGGAATACAAAGATATGGAGTATTCACAACTAGCTTCGAGTAATAACAGAGATGAGCACCAACCTGTGCGTATATACGCAAATAAACACTTGCCTTGCTTTGAAAGTATTTATCTTATAATGTATTGTCCTGCCATACTGCACAGCATCAAGAGATCCCGTAATTCTCTATATTGTAGACAAAGTTTCACCTTATGGTATCTACAGACTGCTGGGGCAAGAGTGGTTAGCGAGCACCTATGTGGGCCAACATAGCGCACGAGGGGGTGGGTAGCCAGCACCATACCTGGCCACATTTTTTTCCTTGGTACTGATGTTCAGGCACTGTGCCAGGCAAAGCTTTTGCTTTATATCAGCTGAGCAAATCTAGGGGAGGCTTGAAAATGGTTTCGTTATTTGTTACCGATGTTGGCCGTGAGTGAACATCAAACTCATGACAGGAATGGTTGGGCGGCCCCCTAACCACAAACCCTATCGTTCATTAGACACGTACATACATTCAGATGTGTAAGCCTCTATGTGCAGTTGATTGTTTCATAAAAACAAAGATGCTCTAACCGTGTTGCATGTCGTGGAATAATGTTATCAAAAACGACATAATACAAATAATGTCGTAAAAATGTTGAAATGCTCCAAACTCTTTCATATGGCTACAATTACAAAAAGTCAAAACCAATGTTGTTTTTGCAATAAAAAGAAAATCAATGAAGGCGTTGACAACTTATTATATTTTGTATACATAACAATAAAAAGGCAGTTATCATCGATCATTATGTAGTTGCTCTCTTTATTTTTAACACGGCTTGCTAAAACCATATTTATGCAAATACTCTGATGATAGTAATTGAATCTGACCTCATTTTGCGACGAGCAACTCCCATTGGATCACAAATGGGACTCTGCTGTGGCTTCGCTTCAAAGACGCTTCGTGGCCATGTCGCCCCTTCCTCAACCACACTCTCGGCTCCTGTCTCCCCTCGACTCTCAGTATCCCCCTACCTGCGTGGAGTTTCCTCATCTAGCCTTATAAGCGTAATGATTGCGTAATTCATAATTATTATCTGTTTGCTGTATCCTTCAACAGTCTCTCTCGTTTACGTCTCGCGCCTTCGTGTTCGGCTTTTGTAATGCAGGGTGGCACAGCGGTAACATCTTCGCCTCACAGAAAGCTTGTCCCGCCTGACGCGGTTCGATTTCCGCTTCATGCATGGGTTTCTTCTGGGTTTTCTGGTTTCCTTCCAATAATAAATAAATAAACTATTTCATTAATTGGCCGTTAACATAATGTATAGAACGTAGATGTTGGCACCGCCTAACTGTGTGGCTGCCTCCCATCTCTTTGTGGTTTCCTCGTACCTCTGAATCATTTTGTTTGTGAAGACCTTCGACACTAAACGAACATGCATTAATTTTATATATATATATTGTTATTAGAGGCAGTGGCGTGTATGTGATCTGTAAATCTAAATTTAATGGCATGTGTGCAAACGAATACAAACGTGTTATCGAATATACGCGTGCTGTTGTTCCTGGTTTAAAAGCCCGGTATACATGTTGACCTGGGTAAGCCAGTATAAGGCGAGGGTATTGGAGCAGAATTGTATAGCTGGAAGCTCTTCCTGACGCCAACCTCCTTGTGTCAGGTCTATTGTTTGTATGGAACCTCCTCCCAGACCTATTCACCAAGAAGGACCCTATCAGAAGCACTATACTCCAGATGACAACTCTGGGTTTCATTAGAACACGCAAACCCCTCCAACACAATAAGGTTACGATCCATGAGGAAGGGATATTATCGAATAGATGAAGTCCATCAATAATAATTATATACTTAATTATATTGCCGCAATAGAAATGACCAATTTTACCCCGAATGCACCCGAACTCCGCATTGGATATTGGAATATAAGCAGATTTGTGCCTAATTTGCCTTCAGTGGGGGATTGTCAAGGCTTACAAGGTGTTTTGACATGGCACTGCCGTATGACCCGGAGATAGTCGTACTGATGGTCATCCTTGCTGTGCATTGTAAACCAGTTTTCTCCCACATGCTCGGCAGTCATTAATGGTATCACATAAACATCAAATCAGGGGCCTCCGAAAACGAGTCCCTCTTGAGTCCAGAGACTCAGTGAGGCCTTCTCAGCCAAATTATTTTTAAGTGAAAAGAACTGCACATCATCTCTCTTCCATTCGAAAGCAGATGGATAAAGCAATATGGGCACAATAAAATTCAGTCACTTTACAAAACTTGCAGCAGTATTGTGTTTGCTTAAGGTTAACATTTTGTTTTCCAAAATTATTTTGTTGCTATGTTCTTGCTTCTCCCATTATCTGTTTAGAAAAAATATAGACCTGGGGCTTCTAATCCTGTTCTAAACCACTTTTTGATTGATAGCTCCATCAGTGAGGAAGTGCCATGCACTTAAAATTAGAATTTAATTACCTCTGCGCTGTTATGTACGCCACACGCATCTCAAAAATATCAAAAATTATTGTTGGTGATGCTGTTGTTGCGTTGGCAGAGGTGCACACACACACACACAATTAAAAAAACAAAATACTCAACGGATTTGTCAATAATACTGTGGCCTTAAAGATAACTACCTCATAGGCAACGTTTTGGGTGATGGTCCATCTTCACAGCCCAGAGAGGCCTTCGTGTGCTAAAGATATGCTATTGCCTGACATTGCCGATTAAGGACGTTTTCATTTTGAGAGACTGTTATTGACAAAAGTGTTACAAATATATAACTATTTAATATGTATTAAGCTTGATTTATATAAGTTTTCAGTCTGTTCGCTGCATAAATAAAGCAGCATACAGAAACTTGCATTTTGGTTATGATGCTTTATTTTTTTTAAATGTATATCACTGAAAAGTGGATTCCTAATTGCATGCATGTAAACTTTAGCATTTTATAAGCTTTCATATTACAGAAATAAATAATGTTAATACATGTACATATTAATCGTACATATAAACATTGAATCAATGTGCACACAACCATACATGCCTGTGAAAAAGGAAAACTTTAATATTGTTTCTCCGTGTCCGTGTGATATTGCTCTTGCCACTTCTTCCATTGGTCGTGCCAGGCTTCGCGGTTACTCGCAAACAGCCCTTGCATCTAAAAGTCCGAGTCGAGACCTTTTTACGTCGTTCTTGCTGTTGTGCGTCTGTGCCCGAGCAGTGGATGGTCAGTGGATGTCCTGGGGTCCTTGGAGTGAATGCCCGGTGACGTGCGGCGGAGGCGAGCAGACTCGAATTCGAGTCTGCCACGGGCCCTTCAACGACGGGAAGATGTGCGACGGCTACTCGTCCGAGATGAAGAAGTGCTCTGAAGTGAAGTGCCCTGGTACGTGACCACCACAATGCCTTCGCTGTTCCGAGCCATTGGTGGAAATTACGCTTTTCTACCGTGTCGGTCACTGCTCCGTAGGACAAACATCGTTGGCACAACAAAGTAGTACTGATTTTTTCCCGTGAAAGGATGATGGGCTTTGTGGATCCCCGAAGCTCTCGTTCTTCCAGTTGCTCACAGGTCAGACACCACCTTGCCGTCTCTTTATGTAACTCCTTCGTTTCAGGCCTGTGTACCAAAAGACTGAAATGTTATTACGTGTTTTGATGGTCAAACACACATTTTTTTTCTTTGTTCACAACAGCACGCAAACATGTACTGCCTTTATCTACAAACTTACTGATTTGTGCTGAATATAACCCCAATGTCCATCTGATCACATGCCTCATCCAGCACCGTTGATGTAAATGGGTCTGGGTGCTGATGAATCCGTGAAAGTAAAATGACATTTTCTGGCTTAAACAAATACTGCTGGATGCCACGTGTCCATAAGGAGTAGGCTCATTATTTTTAAAGTGTAGTGTTGGAGATTATTATGTATTGATATACATATCCTAAACTTGAGTGTGTCAAGTAAAAATTTAAATTGTCACTGTACTAAAATAACCATGAAGCAGTGCTTATATACCCTTTGGTGGACCTCAACCAGCAGGAAAAATTCCACATTCCTATGGCAGCAGAGTGACAACTGCGACTTACTTAAAATGAACGGCGCTGCGGATTGCAATTTAGCCACTTAGATTCACTCACAGCTTGTGATTGCTTTAGCGAGCTTAATGAATGCTTTATTATGATGCAGACATTAGGATATTGTCCTTTTGACTCTGACAGTAAAAATAAAAGAATGAAAATGCTGTGGCTGTAGTGGCTCGCAAAGGGCAAGTGTAGGATTATCGTGAAGGTGAATTGGAGATATGAGCCAGGCGGGATGCATAGACCACAGCGAGTGTGTGGGTGGAAGTCTCGTGGGGGGAGAAATTCCTGGCAGCAAAGAGAAGGGAGGTCGAGTTTTCATGAGGGTTACATCTCCCACAGTTTAT
The DNA here is from genome assembly GCA_036362905.1 of Mordacia mordax. Classification (NCBI taxonomy): domain Eukaryota; kingdom Metazoa; phylum Chordata; class Hyperoartia; order Petromyzontiformes; family Petromyzontidae; genus Mordacia; species Mordacia mordax. The sequence goes on along the minus strand of JAZEWT010000009.1, from coordinate 16,606,689 downwards.
GGTGGCCATAAACATTGTCCGCACAATGTAACCTACTTTGTGAGGCCTTGTGGTTTGTGAATTTCGCCGGCAGAGAATTTAAGGTCGTGACCCCCTGTCTCATCTATCTTGTCCATCTTGCCCCTGACCTCTGCTCATAACGATAGGAAAATAACATGTGCGTGCATTTCAAACGAGCCTTTTGCTCTTTTTTAATGCAAGAAAACAACGTTGAAAGTCAAAAGCAGATCACGTTTTTGTTTAAATATGAAATATTTCTCCACCCCCTGCATCCTACACCCACTCAGAAGCGAACCGCTGATTATAAAATTGTCTCCTCACGAAAGTTCAGTCACCACTCACCTGAGTTGCAGCAATTTGCACACATCCAATCAGCCACCAGCTAAGTCTAACCACTGGGTGTGTAATGAAAGCTTCAAATGAGTCGCTGTCAAGACATTTCTAAATGCTACTTTGATTGATGATTGCGCTGCATCTGGAGACTGTTCACCTACTTTTTAAGACCTGCGAAGCTAACGTGCATTGCTTTCTACATCATATGAAGACGCTTTAGCCGTTGAAAGCTATAAAATCACACAAGCCATATATTTTGCTTGCAAAAAAATTTTAATTTAATTGCGAAATGATCTTTCTGCCTTCATCTGGATCAATATTGCCTGCTTTGCAGCAAGTAAAATATAATGCAGAATGCAGGAACTACTCAGCTCTCTGTTGAATTTTTAAAAATGTGGCATTTTGTATTAGAGGCTAGAGTCTCCTAATGTAGCAGGCAGTGTGACACTCGAATAAATATAGTAATTGCACTTCTGGAGCGCTTTTCACCTGAGGGCCACAAAGCACTGCACAGAGCTGTAGAAAGTATGGCATGTCAGCAACAAGAGCAACATCAGAATAGATCACTGAAAGTAAAATAATGGCCATAAATAAATGAAGGACATGAATAACAAATAAAATAATTGTTAAACAAATGAAGGAAGGAATAAGTGTTTTTGAGAAGATGCAGGTCAACAGCAAGCCATCATGCAAGCACAACAACAGTGAGCAACATCAACAGTCACAGCCAAAGGACTTCAAGGCCTTATGGAACAAGTGAGTCTTGAGACGGGATTTGAAGATGCACGGGGACTCGGCTGACCGAATTTCTAAAGGAAGGGCATGCCAGATTCTGGGAGCAGTGCAGGAGAAGACTGTCACTCATATCCTGTTAGATATGATAGTGTTTGTGCCAATGTGTTCTTGAATAGATTGGCACACAAAGGGTGGTATGCAATACGCCACTTATATTAATATTGTTGCAATAAATAATAACTCGCAGGAACACAATTACAAAACAAAGCGTATTGTGTACAACTCGGGCAACTATAAAATTAACATCAAAATTATTCATTGCAAAGACTGACATGAACCGTTTGGAGTCATAATGGAATGTTGATTATCTCATCTCATCTCTCATCTCATTATCTGAAACCGCTTAATCCTATATAGGGTCACGGTGAAGCCGGAGCCTATCCCGGAAACACAGGGCGTAAGGCAGGAATACACCCGACGACGGGACGCCGGTCCATCGCTGGGCATTGCGGGACAATTTTAGTCTGCGAGCCAATCAACCTATCCAGGAGCATGCTTTTGGACTGTGGGAGGAAACCGGAGTACCCGGCGAAAACCCACGCGGACACGGGGAGAGCATGCAAACTCCACACAGAAAGGCACCGGAGCCGAGAGACTCGAACCCGGGACCTTCTTGCTGTGAGGCGTCAGCGCTAACCACTGCGCCACCACGCCGCCCAATGTTGATTATAACAGTATGAAAAGCAGCATATGGATGTGCTGATGGAATGTCTAAATTAGTGTAAATCACCTGCTGTGATAAGTGAAAATATGATTATAATCATCATCGTTATCGGGCGGCATGGTGGCCCAGTGGGTAGCGCTGTCGCCTCACAGCAAGAAGGTCCCAGATTCGAATCTCGGCTCGGGTGCCTTTCTGTGTGGAGTTTGCATGTTTTCCCCGTGTCCGCGTGGGTTTTCGCCGGGCACTCCGGTTTCCTCCCACAGTCCAAAAAACATGCTGCTGCTATAGGTTTATTGGCTCGCAGACTAAATTGCCCGCCAGTGCCCGGTGATAGACTGGCGTCCCATCGTAGGTATATCCCTGCCTTGCGCCCTGTGTCTGCCGGGATAGGCTCCGGCTCACCGCGAACCGGTACAGGATTAAACAGTGTCTGACAATGAGATCAGGTCATCGTTATCGATAGCCGCTTAATCCTGTACAGGATTGCGGGGGGCTGGAGCCTGTCCCAACAGACACAGGGCGCAAGGGGGGCTATGCGCAGGATGTGTCGCTAGTACATCGCAGGGCACTTTATGGGAGGCATTTTACTCAGCAGGCCAATTAACCTAGGCAGCAGTGTGTCTTTGAACAGTAGGGGGGAAATAGAGTAGCCGGTTAAAACCGATGCGGACACGGGGAGAACTCGCAAACGCCAGACAGAAAGGCACCCGATTCGGGAACCGAACCCAGGTATCTGGCTGTGAGGCGACAGCGCTACTCACTGCACCAAATATGGGCACTGAAATCATTATCTACAAAACGCATACCACACCTGCTTGTCTCATTGATTATTTTGATGTCGCCTGCCTTCAGTAATTTCCCTGCACGTAGACATGCTTGACGTTAGCTTTCAGATGCATCCCGCCAGTGACTGTTTCCTTATTTGTTTGGTTATCAAACTGTTTAAGAGAATTAATATCGTAAAGCTCAGAAATATTCTGTTAGTCTGGTGAAATAATTGGCTGAACTAATTTCGTGATTACAATTTTTATTTTGACAACCTGCTGCCATTTCATTTCGATTACAACTGTATGAATTTATTGCACTGGCTTTGCGTCACTCTTACTGGTGTATTTGGCCAATTGCAATAAAGAGTGTTTGACACGTGAGAGGAAACTGGAATGCCCATAAAACTTATACAGATTTATTAGCCCAGGTATATGTAAGCCTACAGTACCAAGCATTGTCAGGCAGGCTCCCATCTAAAGTGCAAACAGGCGCAACTCTACAAAACGTTCAAAATATGAGGAGATGCTGTGTATTCATGGGCTCTGGCTCACCGCGACCCTGTACAGGACTGAGCAGTTTCTGACAATGAGTTGAGATGAGGTGTGTATTAATGGTGGTTTGGTCACAGGCAATGAGGCACCAGTGGCTTAGCCTTTTGGTTCTGAACCCAATGATCTCATTCTGTTTTTGCCCCTGCGGGCAGCGAGTGGGAAGAGGGTAGTTACTGAGACGTTACAAAGTTCAAAAGTCTTATTTTCCACGGGCTATTGAGAGTCATGGTACAAAGTGTCTTTTCAGAACTCCTGTGGGACAGTGAAACCCAGTGTGTTCGAGAATGAGCCACAGACGGACTTGATTGCTCAGAACTTCAAATAGCACTTTGCATGACCTTTGGTTGACAAAAAGAGCACACTTTCCTCAATGGGTGGAAAGTTTAGTGCATGACCAGTTGGATCGATAGTTTAACATTTTCAAAGCTGGAATTTAACAACAACCAGTGAAAAAGCCATCTTTAATGTGATGCTTGTTATTTCTGTGTGTGTGGGGGGGGGGGGCGTATTGGTCAGCAGAGCAGGATACCATTATGTTGCTTCTCTGCAACTTAAAACCTTGTTTAATCGTGGGCAGTTGCCTGAATTTGAAAGCAGCATTTCAACAGCACTGGCTCATTGCTATGGGCTGTGAGGCATGATAAGCCAAATCATGATCTTTCACCGTCTTATTTTGATAACAGCACACATTGGGCATAAATAAGCAAACGCCATCACATAGCATGCATCCCACTTCCACATTAACGCCACTTTTGGGATCGACCAGGCCCTAAATGTGCAGCCGAAATCATGAATAATCTCTGGTGCCCAAGTTTAGAGCTCTATGCCATCAGGTGACCCTGCCCGATTGTCGCAAAACCATGGACTGGACTCGCGAATCAATATCAGACGATTGACGTGGCATCCAAACATTTCATTGAAGACCCCACTGTGAAAGCACTGGGTCTCCCTCTCGTACAACAACTTCAGACGTCGCTAACCCGCTCTCGAACGCCGTGAAAAAAACACACGCGTCCACCTTCCACAAACGGACAACGATCTGCCACTGTGGTGAAATCCAAATCATCAAACGCGCCGCCGACGCGAGGTCGGGCAGTGTCGCTGTGATCCACACAGCGTCCACTGACTGCTTGGATCGGTTGGTGTCACTTAGCGTTCAACTATAACTCGTTGCAACGCAGTTGATTTCCTCTCCTGCCTTATAGGAGAAAAAGTTTACGAACTGAGCCAGTGTGGCTATCATTGCCTCTCCCTGCTGGACAACTGTTAAAAAGAGCTACATAGATATGTAGCTCTTCTTAACATGTAAAAAAGAGAAAATGGTTTTTCCATTTCTGGCAAATATTAAAGTCCTAAAACACCAAATAATAATAAACACCAAATAATAACAAAGTACCAAGTTCGCAAAATACACACGTGCTTGTGGTAAAATATGCAAACTAAATGCTTTGATAATGTATGCATTTTCCTTGAAACGGATTGACCCACACCAGAGACAGCTTCCTTTGGAGCCTAGTTCACAGCCAAAGGCTAATTGCCTTTGGCAACACCAGACTAAAAGCAGTTAAATCTCTTCATATGCCAGAGCATATTCCTATGCATGGATAAAATACTAAACCCAACTCATCTGTGATTGTCTTAAATCAGGTTTGGCCTTCGCCAATGTAATATAGAACTACAGCTCCCTCCCAGGGATTTTTGGAAGAGGGAGACACTGATGTTTAAAATTTTAGTTTTGTACTAGGGCACATTGACACACATTCGTTACTGTTTATGAAAACAACCACGTTATATTTCATTCCAACTCGTCAGTGTGATTTGTATTGAATGGCTACGTAACTCAATTATTCATTATGGATGCAGTGTTTTCCGAAGTTAGACGTCATTGTGATTTAAAATCTCCCAGGGCTACGCCACCCCGTGTCTGCCCTTCTGCAAGGACCCTCTGTAACAAGAGCCCTTGTATTTAGTGTGGCTGTGAAGCGCAGCGGTGACTCTGAAATTAACAAGGTCAGGGTTTGATTATCAATGAGAGACTCTGCCTTTCCACGTGGAGTTTGTGTTCTCTTCGTATCTGCGTGAGTTTTCACCAGGTACTCTGGTTTCCTCCAATAGCTAAAAAAAAGACTCACTATATGGCCGATAACATTTTAATATACAGAAGACGCAGCGTCTGGCAAATGTTGGGGCCGTATTACCGCGTTGCTGCCTTAACCCTCCCCCACCTGTCCCCAATTGCTTGCTCCTGAATCGATCTCTGACTTCTACAGCGAATGACTTTGCGCGGCGCGTCGTGAGTTGTAACCATTATTATTATTATGATGATAACCATCGTCCCAACCCGCGGCGTTCACCTTCGCAGCGCCGCACGAAATTTGCCGGCAAGAGCAGCTGGGCCCCATCACGTGGCAGAAAACCGTTGCCACCAGTGTGGCGACGAGCCGCTGCCCGAGTGACGTGACAGGTGAGCATGTGGCCCGACCCTCGGTCACCCGCGCTGTACGCTGCTCCTTGTTTTACTGATATTACCCTTCTCTCCCCGGTGGTGATTTCTAGGTATGTACCGATTCGTACGTTGATTGATTCAAATCGATTCCTAGGCTCACAATGCGTGCGACATGTGCACATATGTTATATGCTGACGTAGGTTTTCACAGATCAGTGTATAGAGAATTGCTCATAAGAAAGCGATGTTGAGCGTTATTCTCCTCTCCACCGATGGAGAAGGAATAGCTCGACACGGCTATCCCAAAAAAGAGCAGCAATCATAATTTTTGTACGACCTATTGCAATCACGACAAATGTGATCTCATCTCTCATCTCATCTCATTGTCAGAAACCGCTTAGTCCTATACAGGGTCGCGGTGAGCCGAAGCCTATCCCGGCAGACACAGGGCGTAATGCAGGGATACACCCACGATGGGACGCCAGTCCATCACCGGACACTGACGGCAAATTAGTCTTCAAGCCAATTAACCTATGCAGCAGCATGTTTTTTTGGACTGTGGGAGGAAAACAGAGTGCCCGGTGAATATCCACGCGGACAGGGGGAGAACATGCAAACTCCACACAGAAAGGCACCCGAGCCGAGATTCAAACTCGGGTGATTCTTGCTGTGAGGTGACAGCGCTACCCACTGGGCCACCGTGCCGCCCCGACAAATGTGATCCAGAGTAGAATTTTTCGAGTCAGGTCGCATAAATATAGTGCGTCATAAACCCTCTTTCATCAGACTTATCCAATTAATAAAGTTTCCACGCGAACAAGAGTCAACGTATAACCACTTAGGCAATC
>JAZEWT010000009.1:16568357-16583385 GCA_036362905.1 Mordacia mordax | reverse complement strand
GGTGCAATCGCAGGAGATTTGTTGGGGCACAATCGTGGAAACAAGAATGTATGTTCAAAAAAAATCTCTGGATGCCCCACTTGCAGCATGGGCATGACACGACAGCTATCGCAGCGATCTCACCCATCGCTCTGTGGCGAAGCAGACAAATGAATTCCATCTGCCTCGGGACACGTACAGCCCAGGCAGCGGTGAGCCACTCTGGGACGTGATGTAGTGTTGGGCTCAGGGCTGGACCTCGGTGTCCCTCAAAAACCTCTGGGAAATAGCTGACACTGCACGTGAGGAATGGACGAGCAGATTATGGAAAAAACGGTTGTGCGTGAAAGCCGCAGGGTCTGGGCAGTTATCCGTACCTGGCACTTGTGCTAACGTTGCATGCATTAGAAGCGAGAATGGCCAACTATTGCATTTATTAGCCATCCCGATACTTTGTGGAGCACAAATATATATATATATACATATTGGCTGTTGTTACAGGTGCAAAGCGCCATCAAATTTCGGATTACAGGACGACTGGAGCCCAGTGAGCCCTGCAGCTATTTTCAAAATGGCCATGCGCAGATAATGGTGAGAGAGCAGTGTTCTGTCGTCACGGCAAAGCGAACAAACAAACAAAATGGCCAACAAATACTTTAAGTTACCATTGCATTTTCCCAAAGCACAGCATAATGATAATGTTAATGATGTAAAAATCTTTCTTAAAATGCAATTTGTCGGGGGGTTTTTTGTTTTGCAGCCTAGCGAAATTGATGTACCACACAAATTGACGTACGTTCGCAATTGTAAAACAAAAGCGGTTAAAATTGCCCCCTACAGTTCCATATTACACCCATGATGTGCTGGGTGTTTTAAATTTAAAATGATGCTTAAAATAAATACAATAGGTGGCTGGTCCACAGGAAAAAATAGTGTATGTTTTCCGTTTGCATACAATGCATGGCTCGCTCTAACGATGTACATAATTTTAACATACACATTAACATAAGTATGCACGCAAAAACATGAGAATCTCTGTACGTGCTGCGGTGTATCGTACATCTTCACGTAGACTGTCTCTTTACGCCGACGTTATTCCATAATCCACAAATGTTTAGAGCCATTTCACCTTATAGGATGTTTGCGATATGATTGTGCCTGCGCGTTGGCAAGATGTTGAGGCAATCGTGCGCCGCTGAGTTCCGCGTGGACGTGTGTCTGATTTACGGTTGAATATTCGTTACAGACAGACTTTGAAAAGGACGTTGATCTCGCTTGCCGCTCAGGTATTGTAACCATTTTTGCCTCTTGCCTTGTTTGTTGCGTAGTATAATAATAATAATAATTGCATTTATAGTATGACAAATGAAAACTCTATTTGTGATTCAAACGTTGCAAACAATCATGGCCTCACGTGATTTCAAGAAAAAGTTACTGCAGTTACCTGTTTCGGACTTTTTTATTCTTTACGGGCAATTTGGTTAGGTAAAATATTTTCAGGTATAATTTTTTATTTTTTTATTAATAGTTGTAATCTGTATATTAATACATCGACTAGTATTGTACTAAGATAGTGTGGAGAACATACTTTAAATTAACTGCGTGAAAAATATATTTTTTTGCTTTGAACATGCTTAAATATTTTGCACATGATATTGGTATTTTAAAGAATCACATTGGACTGTACCGCACTTGCCAGAGAAGCCACTCAAATGTGACCAGTAGTCTCTTGCCATAGTATTGCTAGTCCACATAACACACACCACACAGTGGTGTAGCAATGCCCCAAATCATCGACTACCATTGATTCTTAACTTTACGATACATACATGGAACCGCTTGCTCAAACATATTTTGTTTGACTAAGCCTGAAATGAGCCACCTGATGCGGTGTGTCACCACCACCACCACGAGGGGCACAAAGGTGTCGAGATATGGTGCTGGCCACCCACCTCCTGTTATGACATGTTAACTTTTCTAGGTGGTGCCTCACAGCACCTGTTCCAACAGTCTATTAACCAAGGCACGGTAGTGCCGCCGCCTCACAGCAAGAAGGGTTCGATTCCCGTCTCAGGTGCCTCACTGTGCAGAGCTGGCATGTTCTCCCTGTGTCTGCATGGGATTTAACCAAGTTCTTCGGTTTTCTCCCACAGTCCAAAGACATGCTGCGTAGATTAATTGTCTTCACTAAATTGCCCCTCGTGCCAAGAAAATGTTGTTACTTGCTTGCCCTTCCTGGCTATACAACTGTTAAAAATAGATACGAAGCTCAGCTTTTCCTTACACCTTAAGTACAAATTTACTCACTGACTGAAGGCTACATGGGGAATATGTTTCTAATATTGTATGAAAATAGGTGATGTTACCTCCACAGCTAAAAGACGTGTACAGTGTTAAAAAGAGAATTGATACTTCACACAAATTACAACCCTGAATCGTGCATGAATATTTTGCCGTGAATTATTATTCACCGATTATTTACATATTTGTCAGTACATATATGTATACCCTGCGATGAGAGATGAATATTGAATCTTTAAATTTCAAATTAAAGAGCACATACCATTGTGCAAGATTATAACCATTGGTGTATTTCTGTGTAGGGTTTTATGACTGAAATATCAATGTAATGATGTAGGTTTTCACGGCTCGATGCATGATGATTGTTTCGAAATGCTGCTCTCTCGGGACAGCCGCGTCGATTGCTTCCTCTCTCCACCTCGTGACGTTTCGCCTCACACGTCAGAATCTGCACATGAGGATGCCTCTAACGTGTGAGGCGAAACGTCACGAGGTGGAGAGAGGAAGCAATCGACGCGGCTGTCTAGAGAGAGCAGCTTTTCGATAAAATATCAATGTTGGTTTTAAAAGAGCTCTCTCATCAACCTGGCTCTCGTCATTCAGTCCCCATAGTTCTAAAAAAAGAAAATTCCTCAATATTACGCTTGTGTGTGATTATTTTTTAATGTAATATTGGAGATTTGACCACAACTTAATGGAAAAACCTAAAGGCCATAGAATCTGCGAACACTGAACAGCTCCCTCCCGATTGGTGTTTAGGCCAATGCTTTCGTTGCAGTGAAGTGGTATAAAAATAGCACGTAATGGTAATGACACAATCCGAAGCAGAGCTATTGTTATAGTGAGTGGCTCAATAAGAGGGCATTTCGGTTGAACATGTGGGAGAGCGAGAGCAAATTGAGTTGTTGTGCCATTACATATTATAGTCCCAAAAATGGCTGCGGTAACTGACTTTCTTATGAACGCATGCAAAACGTATCTTGGTGCGTGAGAGCACAAAAAAATATAAGCAAACGAAAATCACCCGTGCATAATGCATATAGTTTGGGCGAATATAACCTGTGAATATTTCCAACAGCATTTCTTTCCATTTCGTTTATTGCAGTGTTACATCACAAAGACATAAAACCTTCTCGGTCCTCCACAGTCGCCAGCACCCTATCACGCACCTCCATACCGGACAACGACGCCAACAATGAGCAAACGGAGATGCAGCCCTGCCTGGGCCAGACGCGTCTGCCGGGCGGCTCCTCCAACGAAATCCCGATGCACCCGGTCACGCAGATCCACATGAGCACCATGTCCACGCTACCCCGATTTCAGGAATCGTCCTCGGTCGTGCGGTTCCAGGACACGGCCGCGACGCTGCCGCGCTTCCAAGACGCCGCCGGCCAGATGCTTCACGTGCACGAGCACGTGAACGCTCGCGGCGCTCCAGACCATGGCCCGCATGGCCAGCGCTTTCAGGAGAGCAGTGCCACCATGCCGAGGTTTCAGACGTCGGGGGCAGCGAGGTACCAGGATGTCGGCGGCCGGGTCGTCGGATTTCAGGATCCCATCTCACAAATCTCGGGGCAGCAGGTGGTCGGAGGTTATGGGGGATTTGGCGAGCGAGCGAGGCTTGGGCAAGAAAGCGGCAGTGGCGGCGCAAATGGGCACCGGGCTAATTTTGGCCTGCCGTTTGGAGGCGGCAGCGGATGTGGCGGCGGCGGCGGTGCCGACAGATTCAGCCGCACGGACAGTGATCTGCTGCGTGCGCAAGAGCGGGCTCTCGAGAAGGACTACATCGTCCTGCAGAGTAGCCTCAAGGAAGGCAAGGGTGGCACATTGGACGGGCGGCAATCGGATGGGGGCGGCTTTAGTTATGGCGCGAGGGGAGGAGTGTCCACGGGCCCGCGGATGGGGCTACAGTCCCGGAGGACGATGATCAAGCCCGGCCAGCGTGGAAACAACGCATCTAACACCTTGACCAGTCTGCCGGAGTTTGACAAGGGGGTCATACGGCAGCTGCTCAACAGCGAATCGGGCTCCACCACGTCGGTCAACTCGCTCGATGTAGGTGTCACCCCAACGCCCACCCACCCGCAGGAACTGAGCGCTACTCAGCGCTGCTCAGTTCCTGCGAGAAGTTTCGCTTTCAAAATGTGAATAGCGAGTGATAATGTGAATTGGAGGCACAAGCAGCTTTAACGTAGGAGGACACAGAACTTGAATGCACTTGTTAGATCTCGGATGCTAATCAGGCGTGATTTTCTAGATCATTGGTTGGGAGGCCACCCAGGAATATCAGGTGGTGCACTTTTGAGAGCATATGTCATCTCTGAGTATTCAAGGTTCCTTGCTCATAGTCATGGATATTGCCAAGCATGCAAAGACATGCCTTTCCATAAACTTACTCCGGAGACTAGAAAAGCCTTTCCTAGTTAATTAAAAGACAACGTTATTCGAATTATATCTCGTGGGCCTGATGAAAATAGTGTTATTCCATAAATAAAATGTTCATTTTTCGAGGGACTCTAGGTTTTCATCATAGTGTGTGACAGTCGTTAAGGTGATTGGTATGGAAAAAGGGACAAGCAAAGGCCCTTGTGTGCATATATTTTCTCGACTTTCCACCCATATGAAGCCAATCAATCATTAACATAATTGGCCAAACATCCAGATGCAGCGTTAAGACGAAATGAGGCATTTCTGGGGAAATTAGTATTGTCATAATCATCCGCAAAAAAAGATATTCTGTCTGTGTTGTCAACACAATTATGGTTCCTTTGATTGGCTTAACTTCATAGCCATAAATAGCAAAATTGCTCCCAGTGTCCAGGGATGTTGTAACTTGCTTTCCCCTCCCCGTTGGATAACTGTTAAAAAGAGCTACATAGGTCCTTTTCAGCTTAAATAAAAACTGACTGTATCTGTCAGCTCTGCTTGGATAGGGTTAATAATACTTTCCTCCAATTGACATCCATTGACAGTATATTGACTGTTAATTAATCGGAACATCAATTTTCTCTTTGACAGGCTTTTGCCGTGGGAATGTGGAATTTATAGTGATTGTTCAAAGCCACCCAGGAGGATGAGTGCTGTCTAATTGCTCATTGCAGGACAGTCTGTAATGGTCCGAACAGCTACGCGTGTAGCTGTGTTGTGAATCTGCTGCTAGATGAGGGCTGATACCATCAATATATATAGGGTCCAGTGTCTGGCAAATGTTTGCATTGGCATGACTGCCTTCCCCTCCCACCTCTGTGTTTTCTTCGTGCCCCCGTATCTGTGTCTCCTCTATAATCAAGTGTGGATTTGCACATTTTACAAATAGTTCGGTTCAGGTCAGCATCAATACCCACTTAATCCTGGACAGGGTCGCGGGAGGCCGGAGCCTATCCCGGCAGACATAAGACGCTAGCTGGGGCTATACCCAAGATGTGACGCCAGTGCAATGCAGGGCACTTTTTTGGGTCAATTTACTCAGGAGGCCAATTAATCTAGGCAGCATCGCGTCTTTTAACGGTGGGAGAAATCTGGAGTACCCGTCGATGACCCACGTGGACACGGGGAGAGAACACGCAAACTCCAGACAGAAAGGCACCCGAGCCAGGAAAAGAACCCGGGACCTTCTTGCTATGGGGTGAATGTGCTGCTCACTGCGCCATCGTGCCGTCCATTACAAATAGTATGATATTATAATTTATAATATTTGACCATACTTCACTATGTTAAGAGTACTTTTCACTCTGTTGGTTATGGCAGGTTGCAGAAGGTGAGGAGCATAGACGTTTCAGCATAGTACAGTACCATTGGATATTTCTGCAGGCCACATCACCGCTTTCCAGGTTCCAAATATGCTTAGCTTTTGTGGTTTGATGAAATCGGGTGCATTCTGAGGGCGGCACGGTGGCCCAGTGGGTAGCGCTGTCGCCTCACAACAAGAAGGTTCCGGGTTCGAATCTCGGCTTGAGTGTCTTTCTGTATGAAGTTTGCATGTTCTCCCTGTGCCGCGTGGGTTTTCTCCGGGCACTCCTTGTTCCTCCCACAGTCCAAAAACATGTTGCTGCATACGTTAATTGGCTTGCAGACTAAATTGCTCTCAGTGCCCGGTGATGGACTGGCGTCCCATCGTGGGTATATACCTACCTTGCGCCCTGTGTCTGCCAGGATTGGCTCTGGCTCACCGCCACCCTGTACAGAAATAAGCGGTTTCTGACAATGAGATGAGGGGTGCATTCTGAGTGATTTGTTCGTAGGCATGACAAACTGACTACAATAATATTTTAAGAAAGCCCTTTGTCAAGTGCAGATCTTGGGCTTTAATCAGCACTGACTGAAAATATAATTGAAATTCATAAATGTACCGGCTGCGTATGATTATAATGAAAGCACATTCATTATGATAACTGTTGTACGTTTATTTATTTGAAATTACATAAAATGAACATTATAAGTGACATGCTGTTTTTCTGTTTGATTCCAGAGACGAAAAGCTAAATATTCCGAACTAGATTTCCAGGTAAGCACAGTGGCAGTTATTCACGAATTGTTTTACGCGGCATCAATTGTTTTTTCTACAACTTGCAATTTACTAACTGGATACTCCTTTTTTTGGTACATCACTTGACCTCTTAATGTTGATTCCTGTTGATAACTGTATACGTTTTATTGCTAGCAGGCTCTCCGTTAAAACCAGCGCTTGATTCATAATCATAAAGTAGTTTTTATTTAGGCTATCACTACTCGATGTACTAAGACTGCTTTCAAGAGCTATTTTTTTCAGAATAGCCGTGTTGAGCGTAGGAGAGAGGGGGACACGCAACATAGTTTTCCCAAAAGAGCAGCACTTAAGAACATTTCTCAGTCGCAATGTTTTCGAGTTAAAATATAGGTTGAGAATAAACTCAGGCCATTATGCTGGCAGTCAGTACAATGCATACCATTATGTGGTAAGCCAGCAATGGTTGGTCTCAGAATTGCCTGATCCCAGCCATAATAACATAAAATTTCCACTGCTGGCTAAGGTCCCTCACAACCATCCTAGCAGTGAAGCACTTGGTAACATCAGGCTATACGTTAGTGCAATTTCTTTGTAGGCACAGTTATTGTGGAAGAGAACATTCATGTATTAAATGTCAACAGTAGATTTCTCGCATTTTCCCAGTATTTTAGGTACTCTTATAAAGAAAATACCTCATTATATCCTTGACACTTGCACATTTGATGGCTTAGACCATCTTCCTGGCATAAACGTGAGTAATGTGCAGAAACCCATTCAGGTTTATATTTTGTATTGCTTTTGAATTCACTCAACTTCTTCATTTGGCAGCAATAACAGAACAGGGCTCTTTTTCCCCGTCATTGAAATCGCAGAACATTAGAGCAGCCACCTTGAACACCACAGTTACATTGTAGACCTTTTCACAACGATTAAGTTGACAGACCTCTGCAAAAACATCCGCTCAGTGCATTCACAACCCTGAAAGTTCTTTTCAAGCAGTCACTGCCGATATGCAGTGGTATTTATTTTGAGCCAGCATTAGCAACATTCGGTCCACATTCATTGCAGGCATTACAAATTCCCATTTAAGGGTGTTCCTAGTGTACTGACGTGCCAACACCATCAGCGTCGTGGCTTGTGAAGTGGAGTGTTGATTTGCCTTAAACGAAATGCATCACTAGACATTGCGACTCTGTGGACTCAGCAGTCATATTTGATCCCACAGACAAATCAGTTGCTTGAACAACTAGATACACTGAGACCACCATTCATTTTGGTTCTACACCTGAAAAAGTGTCGCTTTCAAGGTCACGCATTCATGCAGCAAATGCAGCGGTGCATCGGAACGAATTTATATATTCTATGCCGAACTTCGCGTAAGCTATCCATTCTTAAAGTTCTGACTTCCAGAATATATAGATTTAATTATTTTCTTTAAATAAATCTTTAAGCATTTCACTACGTTAACATTACGTCAGTACATCGAGTAGTCTTACGTAACGTTGACATTTCTCCACTCGTTAGTCAAATCTCCTCTTCTGCGTGCCGAGCAGTGTTGACTCGTACAGCCTAAACAGACCTGAATTCAACTTAATTGCAGAAAGGCTTCGTAGGAATGTTGCGCTATTAGGAACAATTGTATTGTCTAAAACTTGCAACGCACCCTTTGGGCACAGTTCCGCAAAATATATGTTAAACAAGGCAGCTGCTGGATGTACGAGCACGCCATTTTTAACCATTGCTTCGTGTACACATAGCCTAACATGAGAGAGAGAAATAGAGCGAGAGAGGTCACAATCATGCAGCGCCTGCAGAAGAAGGCGTTTGTCAATTCAGAAGTTTTAATTGGCGTTCCTCCATTATTTAAGGGTGAAGTCGACAGCAAGTCGGATACAGATATTTTGTAAAGGATTAGATAGCGTTCTCGTGAATAGGGAAGTTGTGGCAAAAGCACCTGATACTGTGGTTTAGAAAGACAGGGTCAAAGACAAGATGATGTCCGAAGCAATGCCACTGATACCATTGCACCTCTCCATCAATTTCTTCCGTCAAATAGATTCAGTTGACACCTGACTTTCAATGTCATTCATTATCAGCCTCTGTTCGACCCTGTGGAGGGTCTCTTTGAGCCGGAGCCTATCTCGGCAGATGCAAGGCACAAGACGGGGCTATGCCAATGTGGGAGCAACAGTCCATCGCAGGGCACCGGGGACAATTTAGTCAGGCTAATTAAACTTGGCAGCACGTCTTTGGACCGTGGTAGGCAACCAGAGTACCCGGACAAAAGCCCCACGCGGACATGGTGAGAACATGCAAAGTCCACGCAGAAAAGCAGAAATACACCTGAGCTTTGAATCGAACCTTACTGTGAGGCGGCAGCGCCACTCGCCGCGCCATCACGCTGCCCGACCTCCACGTCTACCATTATCTCCCAGACTGGCTTTAAGTATCGTTCGACGCCGCTGCTGTCCGGAAGTCAAATCTGTTCACGAATTATCGGGCGAGTCAGATGCCCGTGAGATTTGAAAATCACAAAAATAAATACAAAATGCACGTGGCCTTCTGCGTTTTCCTGTCACAATTAATTTAATTTTAAGAAATGTGACTGGCTAACAAGGAGGAATGAGACACATCTGTTTGTCCTGTATATAATTTGATTTCATGTGTGTGTGTGTGTGTGTCGGGGTTGTTGTTGCAGAAAATCATGCACACGAGAAAGAGGCACCACGAGATGTTTCATGAGATGAGCCAAAAATTCCCAACTTTGGATCGGCATTGGCAGTCACCTGCAGATAGCCTGAAGGTGAGCAACCAGAGATCTCTGCACCACATTCTTAGCCATTGCACTTCGTGCACTTAGTGCTATCAAATATCAGCATCAAATAAGATGTATATTTTCCACATGCGTTGGATGGCTAAAGAGAATAATGTCAGTTTCAGACAACTGAATGTACAAGTTGTGGAGTCGGCATGTTCTTGTGGAGTTTGCATGTTCTCTCTCCCTGTGTCCACGTGGATTTCCGTCGGATTATCATGTTTCCTCCCACCGTCAAAAGACACGCTTCTGCCTCGGTTAATTGGCCTGCTGAGTAAATTGCCCCAAAAAGCGTGCCCTGCGAAATACTGGCGTCAAATCCTCGGTATAGCCGCGCCTTGCGCCATGTGTCTCCCGAGATAGGCTGCGGCACCCCTGCGACCCTGCACAGGATTACGTGGGTATTGATACTGAACTCCGGTTTCCCACCACATCCAAAGACATCCTGCCTAGGTTCATTGTCCTGACAATTTACCCCGCTGTTCTGTTATGTCGTAACTTACTTATCCATCCACACAGGACAACTGTTAATAGGGGGCTTCATGGTCAGTGTTTTTTTTCCCCAACTTAACTAAAAACGGACTGACTGACGGCACAACAGGGTTCAAATATTGGAAGTTATGCAAGGGTTAAATTCTCATGTGTCGTGAGTTTATTGATAGCAACCCTGTCGGAAAATAGACAAAAGCAAAGTGATATTTTTTTTCCCTCAAGCAAGCATTAGGTGATGATGCCCATCTCCTGGTCCCAGCTCCGAGCCACGAATGGAATTTCCATTTTACGTGACAGCGCAGGCAAATCGATCGACCGGCAAACCACGATGAACGTCCCACAAATGAACACCTTCTCAGGATTTGAACTCGTAAAGCTCGGAATACGAGGCGTAGACTCTTAATCATCGTGCTGGCTTTGCGCACGAAACATCACGTCAGTTTAGTTTTTTTTCACACAATAAATCATTCTTTAGCTCTGCTAGCAGAAATCTATAAATAGATGTTGTGATTGCGTGCAGTAAGGCCAATTTTAAATCGGCTTCACGGGCAGTTTTGTCGCGTCACCTTCCATGGCTGTTACTTCACATAGCGTAATGCTCCGCTGGTTGTTGGGATTCCAGAAAGGCGATGTTTCCACATGACATAACTCTGATAGCATTATTTGTTTTGTAACCCATGATGAATTACCAAAACGCGGTTATTAAATGCATTCATTATTTATTTACGCATTCTCTTCCAGGCATATTTCACGGTTGCCCGTTATGAGTAGTGGTCGCATTTCGCGGCCACGTAAGGGAACGTGTTCGGCGTGAAGTGTTGCTCACTGGGTGAAAATCGTCACCGTTCATTAAACTGCCACGGGTGCGCAAACAAAGCGGTCATTATTTCGGAGCGCCGGCGCTCACGTCAAATGCATAAACTACTTTTCACGTAATTATCAGCGGGGAACTGACAAGGAACATCTGAGTCAGACCGAAATTGCGCCCGATGACTGTATACAAAAGACTGGATCAGTGCTCATGGAAGACAGGTGTGAGCGACGGCGCGAGTGTTGATAGCTCTCGAGTCTTCCGGTTGTTGCCGGTTTTAGCGGCCGCTATCCGGCGTGACGCGTGTTTGATCAGTTGTGGTGGGGGCTTTGGGGCAAAAATGTTACGGCCAGACGCCTTTCCTGAAGCCAACCTCCTTGATTCTGGGAGTATTTTGATCGTTATCTGTGTGGAACTTCCCCCCACACCTGTTGACTAATGGAGACCCTAAGGGAGTTCTAGACGCCAGACCTATTCACCATTGAAGACCCTAGCAAGAGCACCAGACCTCCAGCTGACATAGCTCTGGTGTTAATGGAACACAGTGCATTCCCTGATATGCCGCTGCAATGACCTCACACTGCCGAACACATGGTAACATGGCATAGCCCTGTTGTTTTATTCGTATGACAACGTTGATGATGGCAAGATATGCCCACGAGGTGTCAGGGTGCGTGAGTTCCCTACCCCGGTGCAGTGAAGTATACGACTCAAAAAAAATGTCAGTCGCATAATATTGGTGGGAAAGAAAATCTCAAATAGAAACTTTTAAACCCTTGTAGCTTCAACATTTTCTACTCTGTAATGATGTAGGTATCCACGGCTCGATGCATGATGATTGCTTCGAAAAGCTGCTCTCTCGGGACAGCCATCGACGCGGCTGTCCCGAGAGAGCAGCTTTTCGAAGCAATCATCATTTTCTACTCTACTCACACATTTCCAAGTCGTTTTTAACTGGCACAAAGGAAGGTGTTAAGAACTGCAATCAGTGCATCCATGCACTCAAGGCGATTATCGAACAGCCACGGATTTTGTAATTTTGAGGACTCCACGAATTCTTGATTATTAGTCAAGTGTGAATGAGAACGGCCGAATATCACGTTAGCCCTGTACCAAAATTATCTTCCTTGTAATGTGTCTTATGTAAACTCGTTATCTAAATCGATAACCCCATCAATAAACCTTTCCACACAAATAATCCAGCCTGCAGTTTTAATTACAACCAACCATCGATAGGAAATTTAAAAACAAACTCGTTATGAAAGGCTCGGAGTTTACACGGATTTACGGCATATTGAATGCAGAAGTTTATGTCACCCAGTGGAGCAGCTTCCACTTTTATTAACTTATCCTGCATGCCGTCAATTCAAAACGGTTTACCCACTCGCGCATTCGTGCAGCAACTTAACCTTTGACGATAATGAATGTACACTTGGCTAAATTAGACGTCTATTCTGTGATAGTCAATCAGGATCTTTCCATCTCAGAGTGCCCCTCAATAGCTAAAGCTTACCAACGTTTTTAGGTCACTTATTGGGCCGAAAGATACTCCGTCTTGTTTGCCGTTTTTTTTTGCTGATTGTTATGGCTTTATATCCAGTGTTACATGTTCAAATTCTGACAGCTGTTACTTAGTTCAGTAGGAAGTCATTACTATGCCCTTTTTATATCCAGGACAGCCTCACTGCATCTACAAACTGAGTATCAAAAGGGTCTTAAATTTAGAATGCTTGGCCAGTTCCATTAGTGAGTGCTTGCCGCGTGGAAGGCAACTGGACAACTAGGAGATAACCCTCAAATATAAGGGAATGAAATTCAAAGTACTGCACAGGTGGATGCATGACACTTGCTTTATTAAGCTCTTGGCCATCTCGTAGCCAAGTTGGATTGGGAGCTTCACATCACTACATGGTCCACCAACCCTCACTTGCAGAGTGTTGAAATGTCAGATTTCGACCACTGTGTTTGGCAAATACTTTATCGGGATTCCCAGCAGTAAGGGTGACCGTTCAGGTTCCAAGCAGAGTCTTCTTGCACCAATCATTCCTTTAGGGTTTGTAAAATAAGCACCATATTGTTAGACTGCACCCATCGGTGAGAGATCCACAGTTTGTGTCTCATGGAGAGTATGGTCCCAAAACACGAACGTTCGAGATTCCCATCACCGTCCCAGCCAGAATCAACGCAGCGGATCAGAACTTCCCAACGGTAACTTTCTGTGCGGAGAGATTGACCTCTTTTGTGAAATGTCTAGCTCTGTGTCCGTCCATTTCGTTTAAGAATGACATGTTTTAATTTCTGTCTGCCACCGAGTCCATATACATACACAGACACATATACATACACACACGTGTGTATGTATATGTGTCTGCTTTGCCATCGTCACTCTCTTGCCTGTTGCCACGTGTTTACCAACAAAATCTGTCATAGGTGTCCACATCTATCAACCCTCATATCCATTTATACACTTGAATGCCACAGTCATTTCGTCAAAGCAACTTCTAATCAAATGAACAGCTCTGTGGTGTTTAATTCCACATTCACATGGCAGCGGCTATCTAATCTATGGGGGGGGGGGGAAACAATATGGTGCTCATTTTATTGAATCCTGGGGTGGGTTTTGAATGATGGGCTGAATGTATCCCCAGCTGAGATTTCGATTCACAACTTTCCGATTCTGAAATAACCAATTTCCCACATTTTTACGTGGCTTGACAAAAGTAAATTGCATTCCTAAAATAATGGTGCTTTGGTCGCCCAAATCATATCTTGTAAGAGCACTCCGGCTGGTGGTGTGTGAAAGTGTAACTCACCCGCTTGGTGAGCTTCATGTCTGGCAGGATTTATAGGTGGAGAGAAAATGTACTTGGGGTGCAGGAGTTGCTTGGTGACATGACAGCCAGTGCAGGTAGCGAACTGCCAAGAGAGACTGGCACAGAGCAGAGACAGCATTGTTGACTTCGACGTGCAAGTTGACAAATGAAATCGGTGAGAAATAATGAACACTATATATCGGTAGCTGTGAAAGCAAACAGACATTGTACCAGGGTTGGAGGGACTTTATCCAGCAGCGGATAGGGATATGTTGCCGGTGTAAACGGCCGCTATCCAGGTTGACCTGGGTTGTCCAGTTGCTCCGCATTGGTTAGGTATTGGAGCTGAACGTTTAGGCCATCATGACTCAAACCTCTTTTAAGTCGGAGGGTCTTTGGATCGCTATTTGTCTGGAACCTCCCCCTAAATCACCAAAGGAGACCGTAGCAGGAATGATAGACTCCAGACCTGCTCACCAAGGGAGACCCTAGTTGGAACTCTAGACTCAAGACCTGTTCACCAAGGGAGACCCTTGCAGGAGTCCTGGACTCCAGGCGACATAGCTCTGAGGTTCGTTGGAAGACACAAACCTCGCCACCATGGTATAAGGCACATTACATTTTCTATACCTTGATAACCTTTGAGGTGACCCCGTTTTGACTGTCCGGTCAAAAGTCAGGGCCATGTATGGGAATGCACCGGGAAGCGTAGTGTCCGTGTGAAGCCACCTGCTGCATCTGCTCGGATGGACGTGTCTGGGTGCATGAAGCACTTGGATCACGAGTGGACCGTCGTGGACCCTCGTGTAGAATTGTCACCACCAGAGTTATCCAAACTGTGCACATTACAACGCCTTTGAAAATGTAGAAACCACAAGTATTGATTTCGTTTACCAATGAGTCATTGCCTATGTGATAATGATGTAAAATATTCTCATTCACGTATATATTGTAATATAATAAGTGGATAAGCTATCCATGATGACCTCTGGAAAGTACAACTTCATACACCACCCTTGCCAATAGACCAATATCCCTTTTTTTGCAAAGGAAAGAAGTGGAACTCTCAATACGATTATTTGTTCTGAGCAGATCTCAGTCATCGAATCCTAAAAACATCAACAATACAGTCCTTGCGGTATTTCATGTTTTTGCAGCAGTCGGAGAAAAGATGGAGCCTCTCATCCCCTGGCAGTGACTCTGTGGTGGAGAGCGTGAGTGTGAGTTTTGCACACACCACTCACCGGCACACCGCTCACTGGCACACCGCTCACCGGCACACCGCTCACCGGCACACCGCTCACCGGCACACCGCTCACTGGCACACCGCT
>JAZEWT010000009.1:16555540-16568346 GCA_036362905.1 Mordacia mordax | reverse complement strand
CGGCACACTGCTCACGGCACACCGCTCACCGGCACACCGCTCACTCGCATCGCTCCCCATACAGCACACACCGCTCACCGGCACACCGCTCACCGGCACACCGCTCACTCGCACCGCTCCCCGTACAGCACACATCGCTCACCATGCCACACATGCCATCCATCCGCAGCACACTCAACCTGCGCCACACTCACCCACAGTGCAGGATGCACGACTCACTCGCACCGCACTCACCCGCACCGCACTCACCCACAGTGCAAGATGCACCACTCACCCGCACCGCACTCACCCGCACCACACTCACACAGTGCAGGATGCACCACTCACCTGCACCGCACTCACTCGCACCGCACTCACTCACAGTGCAGGATGCACCACTCACATGCACCACAATCACCCGGACCGCACGCCACCCGCTGTGCACCTTCCGGGGCTGTGCAGCTATTGCAGGAGGCAGGATGCGTGGGTGAAGCGCGTGAAGCGAGCTCGTGTCATGTTGTGCCGTGCCGATGCGGTGTGCGTTATCGCTTGGATTAGTCTTGAACAATACCTGCGGTTGATTTCATATTAGTTTAGTGAATTGAACAACGAAGTGTTCATGTGTTTTTGAGTCATCATATAATAATAATGATTACATTATAATTATAGCAGTTCCCCAGCTCTGGCTACACAGGAGCAAAGTCTGTGCAAATGATTCCCCTAGAGGGGAAAACGGAGTCTGTACGTGATACGAGTTAGGGGGAGGAAGGCAGCAAATGACCTAAATAGGAGATAATGCTGCACAATTATATTCCAAACACCCCTTGCACGTTGCACCACCGAGGATGGTCCACTCCGCGCAGCCACGCAGCTGCGTAACGTCGTACGCATCAATAAGCGCCACGCTCCGTGCGCGGATTTTTTTTTTAACTCTGAAGGCTTGCGGGTAGGAGCCACAGTAATGGTCGACGCAGACCGACTGGAACGAACGCGACGAGGTGTGCGTACATGCGCGTCCTCTCACGCTTTCCCGCATGCGTGCGGTCTCTGCACGCCTTCTACAAAAACGCCGGGGAAGTGCCCCCGTTTTCCTGAAGCGCTGGGGCAGCGCTTTATGCACGGACACTCACGGGATTCTCAAGTTCACGTTTGAATTTGCACCCAATTCCGAGGGTCTTACCGCCTCTTTCTCTGACCAGGTCATTCTCTCACACTCTCTGTGAACAGTTGTCTTGATCGTGTACATTGTGGCGTGCCACTGCTGCTAATAATTTGCTGTTTTGCCGAGTAGGGGTATGAATATATTTGAAACTAATTGAATGTGTGTGTGTGTTATAAATCATAAACTGTATGCAAAGCGATGTGGGTCACGGGGTCTAAATGGTTGTACATATTGTAGATTGTCTCATTTCGTCTCATTGTCAGAAACCGCTTAGTCCTGTACAGGGTTCCTGTGCGTTGGAGCCTATCCCGGCAGACATAGGGCGCAAGGCAGGGATATACCGACGATGGGACGCCAGTCCTTCACTGGGCACCGCGGGCAATTTAGTCTGCAAGCCAATTAACCTATGCAGCAGCATGTTTTTGGACTGTGGGAGGAAACCGGAGTACCCGGCGAAAATCCACGCGGACACGGGGAGAGCATGCAAACTCCACACAGAAAGGCACCCGAGCCGAGATTCGAACCCGGGAGCTTCTTGCTGTGACGCGACAGCGCTACCCACTGGGCCACCGTGCCACCCTATTGTAGATTGTATTTATTGTATATATTCTCGCTCGGAGGTGCAATAAAATCGGATTTAAAAGTCAGAGTCTGTTAATGTTTGACAAGCGGCACTAACTCAGGAGTCTCAAACCAGCGCCGCTATAAGAGTGCCTCGACCAGTGTCTAACCTTGTGCTCATATTTGCCGAGCACTTTGAGCCAGTGGCATGCATTCCACATTGCCAAAGAACGGGGCAGTCTGCATTAGACCTCTCAAAGTATCACAACTTGATACGTATATTATAGGTTTTAAAGGGAAAAATAAGCCGAGTCAGTCTTCTAGTTTAAATCCTATTGTCATTGCCATAGAAATGTAGGATTTCTATCACTAGCTCAGGACTGGCAGAGTGATGAGCATCACCCCAAGTCCGTTTCAGTCTGACGACACCATTCCCTGTGGTTGGATTATTAACTGTAATGATGTGAGCAAAACTAATGTGTTATTGATGAGAAAACAGTTTAGGTATGTCTGCGGTAATCTTGGCACAGTTTATTGCTTGCGGTTATTTACCGTATGCAGCGATGCATTTTCTGACAGGTGTCGTCACTCTTGGCACCATCTCAATTGGTCACGCCTTCTACCAGTAATCGTGGTCATAATTCACATCTGAGGCACTGGAACAAGAGCTTCTGACTTTATTGATGACTGGCGTTGAGTCTGTGACAACTCTACAACTTGGTGGAGAGGAGGGAATTCAATGCCATTGTCGTCATTTCCATCATCATTCATCCTCACCGTCATCGCTGTCATCCTAATCATAACCATCAAGGCAGGGTCATCACCATCATCTTCTGTCGTCATTATCATCTGTTGCCATTGTCAATTACAAAAATAAATCTCGTCGTTACCATTCACATCTTCGCATATTTCAGTTGTTTAAGACTCGTCATATCTATTGCGCATTTCTCTCACATTATTGACATCGTATTTTATTGATGTAGGTTTTCTCGGCCCGATGTATAAGAATTGCTTTCTAGTACAGCGACTTCAGGATAGTGGCGTCGAGCGTTCCTCCTCTCTCATCTGCGATATTTCACCTCCCACGTAAGCAATCCTGAAAATGCCTCCAGCACGGGAGTTGAAACATCGTGGAGAAGAGAGGAGCGCTCTCGCGGCTATCCCAAAAGACACGGTTGTCACCCAGCCGATGATGTACGGCGCTCCCATTTCAACCACTTACGCTGTCCCTCTTGCAGGAAATGTCTTCTCAGAGTCGC
The DNA here is from genome assembly GCA_036362905.1 of Mordacia mordax. Lineage (NCBI taxonomy): Eukaryota > Metazoa > Chordata > Hyperoartia > Petromyzontiformes > Petromyzontidae > Mordacia > Mordacia mordax. The sequence goes on along the minus strand of JAZEWT010000009.1, from coordinate 16,565,385 downwards.
CCTCCTGTAGACCTGCCGACGACAGACAGCAGCCGCCGTCAGTCACCGGCTCCTGCCATGTGGCCATTTCACGGCACGGGGCACGAGCACCAGATGAAGGATTCGTCGGAGCAAGAAGCTTCGGAAGATTTAATCTCCTTCACGGGAGGAACGGGCGATTTTCAGACCGAGGTGTGAGTGTGGTGCGCAGGCTGCAAGCACACTTTTGTGTGCTAGGTTTAGAGAAAGGTTTGACAAAAGCCTCCCCCTTATAACCTTGGTTGATTAAAGAATCGCTGTACTTTATGCTTCATTTTTTAGGCAAATTCTTTGAGTGATATTGGCCCAGGTTGTGGCGTGTATCTCTATAAGTACGGAATGTAATAGGCATTTTAAAGAAATTAATTGTTCAGGCTCTGTGGTGTTTATCAAAGCAATGGAATGCCACCTTTGTTTAGAAAGTGTTCATTTACATTTGTTTAATTACTAGCGGCTTATATAATTCTTTTTAGTTTGTTCTATCGCTAAATTTAAGAACATTCAGACTTTGCACTGCAAACATGTAAAATGTATCTGAAGAGGTCTGACTGCATGTAAATAGAATTTCAATTCATGTGATGGCATGAGAAGTTATTTTTTAACAATTCATTTAATGACGGTTATTTTATTTTTAAGAAAATAAAAATAAATAAACTAAAAGAATTATACAAGCGAACGTTATATTAGGTTGTGATGGTATATTTTAAACTAAAAAAAAATCTAGCAGTTGTTTAACTCGTTTACTTGGTTATTTGAACATACAGTAGTTGACTTAATGCTAACGTTTTAAGAACCATTGTCCATCATTTGACCGCATTTTAAGAAAGGATGTAAAAAAATACGCTTCAACGTATGATGACCGGTGTATAACTTAATATTTTTTTGCTCTGTTTATTAATGAACAAAAAAAACAAATAAAAACAATAAGAGAAGCATTACTCGTACAAACATATTGGCAGCATGTGTAAAAACATTGCCTTTGGTTAGCAATGCGTCACGACTAACACAACGACTGGCAGAGGGTTGTAAGTTGGTTCCACTGATCAGTGATTACTAGTATTATTTTTGTGTTCACAACCTCGCGATTTAACACTCGCTCTATAAATTAGGCGTTGGTCGACCGTACATTACAAAATGATTTCCCATAAAATCCAACCACAATTCTCCCTGCTGCTAAGTGTAAAAAAGTGTCATTTTGTTTATTTACATTGGCTTTCATTGCTTCCAGATTTTTGTGCGAGCGAGTATATATACCATTACAAAACGTTTACAGCTATACGATGGAATAGTTAAAGCGCTGCTCAGCGTGACAGAACTTTTATTTCTCTCCCTTCTTCTCACATCACTTGGGGCGGAAGTGCTCCGTTATCGCTCCCACACTCGCTATGGAGAGTTGTGCATCCACCACTGTACATAGGCATTCGACGGAGGGATAGCAATTGTCTTTGTAATATTATACTGGCACATGTGTTTTTGTACTTTCGTGAGAAGGATGGTGCAAAAAGTGAAATTTATAGTCTGGCTTGGATTCACTGGCTGGATGGAACCACACGGCGGTTCAGAAAGAAAGAAAAAACGTGAAAGGAATGCTCTACTGCGTCCCAAGAATGTAACTGAATTTCTCGATAAATTAGTTATTACGACTATAGTGGTAGAAGGCTGATAAAACAGTGTTTGTTAAAATGTATTACTGTGATAAAGGAATGTCATGACGGTGCAGTTGTGCTCTTAGCTTGAGGTCAAGGTGTCTCCAAACTGTAACGATCAGTGGGAGCAGCAGGTAGTGGAATCATCTCCATATTCCTATGGCAGGAGCCTGTCTCCACGTGAGATGAGAGTTATGCCAGAGCGTTTTGATAATTCTTAAGGATTTACATTATCATTTAAATGCTTAACCATTAACTTAGAAACCTTATATTAACGTTCACTGCCTAAACCAATACAACGGTACTATCAATTAAAATTTCCCTGGCAGATACTAAGTTGTCACTCAAATTGTCTCTTACCAGGGTTGGTTACCAGGTAGTGGGCGTTCAGTGGATCTGTGACACATTGATGGCATGAAGGTGTTATACCAGCAAGCTGTCGGCAATGTTAACGATGCTACACACTGCTTACAGGCACTCCCAGGCAGGGGAAGTGCGACCATGGTCACGCAGTTTTCTTATCCATCTTAAATATTCGACCTTTTTCCTTCTGCTTTTCTACTGAGTGCATTGTAAAGGTGACACGATGTGGACTGCGCACGCGCGAGCGGGTAGGAGATGGCACCAGACCTAGATGATTTGTGGACCGTGCTGCGATCAGAGCAACCAGGGTTCAACACCTGACCAGAGTTATCGTCAACCCTCTATTTCCCTCCGATTGACTCGGCCTTAAATTAGTACTCTCCGGGCAACTAGGCATGGTGCTGACTATATCACCATGCTAGCCTTAAAAGTTGTTCACTAACAGCATTTACACACAGATCCTATACGGCTGTGCAGCAGCGATTTGTCAATGCATGCGTGCAGGTGCATGGTGGCTCTAGCTCTGAGGTTATAACTGCAGTGCCCTTCGTTCCGTCTCTGCCATGAATATCAGTTGGCACGAATAAGAGAGGAAAGACAACGGTGACAAATATAGTGTTACTCAATATATGTACATTCCTCAGCTCGTGCACCAAATGTTACATTCGAGATTCGTATGTATTCGTTTTCGAGTTGTACATTTCCACAGCGAGACATATTTCTTTTTGTTACGGGAGCGTTATAAATCTAAGTTGTCGTGTGCATTGTGATTCACATCGCACCCACAGCTGCTGTTACGCTACCATTCACATCAACATGAGAAAGGAAACGATATTTTGAGTGGAATAATTGCTCCTAAATTGTGGCAACTGTCTGCATTTGGCTCTAGCGCAGCCTTACCACCCAGTTGGCATGTGTCCGCTTAGCTTAGCGAGATTCTTCTCACAGTTAAGTTGTGCAGTCACTTGCCCGTTCAATCACAGACAAAATGGCTCGCAGATGCAGTTTGACATCTGACCTTGTTTGAATGGCCCATGTTTTGGGTGGTGTGGAGGCAGAGTGAAGAGCGCTATCGCCTTCACAGCAATAAGGGCTCAGTGCCTCTCTGTGCAGAGTTTGCGAGTTCTCTCTCCCCGTGCCCAAGTGGGTTTTCGCCGGGTACTTCGGTTTCCTCCCACCGTCCAAAGACACGCTGCTGCCTAGGATAATTGGCCTGCTGAGTTGAATTGCCCATAAAAGTGTGCTCGGTGATGTACTGGCATCACATCCTGGGTATGCCCCCACCTTGCGCCCTCTGTTGGCCAGGATAAGCTCCGCACCCTTCAAAGATTCTAGAGTGCATTGCTGGTAGTGCTCTGGGGTCACTGGCACATGATGGCCACAAAGTGGGCCAATGCTTCTGAGCAGCCTCACTGCTGGGCATGTCTGTATGTGGGACAGTAGACACACATCCTTCTCTTGTGACAGCACATTAAAATGTGTCTGCTTTGCAGCACAAACACCAGGACCAGCCCAATACTTTCCAATGAATTTCAATCAAGCCCCTTTAGCCACCCTAATGGAGCCTCCCATATATGTAAACCAAACTGAATGTATTAGGCTTTGAAATATTATGTTTGATGAATTTTGATGTGTTTATAGCAGGCAACTGAGAGGTGTGTTCATCATCATTTCATGTTTATCATCGCACCAACGTGGTTAGATCTATGACGACCATTTGTGGCCCACAGGCCCGTACGCCAAGTCGGAATTGGGGCTTAAATCACCAGCTGTGCTCTGCTGCTGTTGTAACCGAGGCCATCGCCTTCCCTTCACGGCAGACTCATGAAGTGTGGATCTCCATCTTCTAAGCTCCTTCCCTATTCGTGTTGCTTGACGGGGCTAACCACTGAGCCGTGGACCGACGGTTAGCGCACTGGTCTGCAAATCTCTCAACTCATTTCATTGTCAGAAACCGCTTAGTCCTGTACAGGGTCGCGGTGAGCCGCAGCCAATCCCGGCAGACACAGGGCGCACGGCAGGGATATTCCCACGATGGGACGCCAGTCCATCACCGGGCACTGCGGGCAATTTTGTCTGGAAGCCAATTAACCTACGCAGCGGCATGTTTTTTGGACTTTGGGAGGAAACCGGAGCGCCCAGAGAAAACCCATGAGGACACGGGGAGAGAACATGCAAACTCTACACAGAAAGGCACCAGAGCCGAGACTCGAACCCGGGACTTTCTTGCTGTGAGGTGACAGCGCTACCCAAATCTTTTGTCCCGAATTCGTTACCACGGTGAATACCAGTCACGATTTTCTGAATCGGTCCTGGGCTTCCCCTAAATCGACTCAGCGTCAAATGAGCACCGAGTGCAGTGTACCAGCGACTAGGGAGACAAAGGCGTCCGGGCGTGGTGCTGGTCATCCACCTCCTTGTATGCCGTCTCGACCTTCGCAGATACTGATAATGGCACTTGACATTATAGTCTGTTTAAGCTATATGGGGGAACTTTGTTCCTTCCTCTAGGTATATTTGGATCGATTACACAGCTCGAGATGGGCCCGGCGCACTATTGTGACTGTCAGAATTTCTTTTGTGCGAATCAAGGGCATTCACATAGGTCCACATGAACAGCATTCCATTGGGAAAAGCTTACAAAAACCTGTGTAATGTTTATCCTGTGCCGCTCGATATTTCACACCCGCTGAATTTTGGCACTGGTGTAATCTTGGCCAGTGTTTGCGTGCTGGTAGCTATGCCAATATAACAAGTGAAACGTTGCTGTTGCGTTAGATGCCACTCAGATGCGCGGATTGTCTCTTTTACAAGAGAGATCGATCGCTCGTTTAGGTTTAAAGAAGCCCTGCCCCCAGGCACAATGCACACCGTGTGTTTCCAGCAATTAAATATGACAAACTTGCACATCCGTATCAAACGTCGCGTGTCATACAACCTCAATTATTGCGCACGTTATACAGCATCGTGTTGATTGCGTTGAACGTTGAAGGATTAACGTCGTGGTGATCCTCCTATGACATATTTCACTCTCTGATTTATGCACGGAATTTAAGAGTGCATCTAAAACGGAGGTTAGTAACCCATTCACTTGGTGAATGAGCAATAAACACAAAACTAATGCAGAATGAGAAACATTTAAAGCTGTATTGATGCAGAACATTTAAAGCTCTTCACAAGTTTGACGTATTTGTCATTTCTACTGTCTTGACATTATTTTGTATATTCATATAGGAGTTATTTTGCAGTCATTATTGATTTAAGGGCTTTTAAAATTAGTTCATTCATTCATTACCAATACCCGCATAATCCTGTATAGAGTCGCGTGGAAGGTCGGGGCATATCCCGGCCGACACAAGCCAGAGGAATACCCAGGTTGTGACGCCAGTACATCGCAGGGCACACTCTTTGGGGCGATTTACTCAGCGGGCCAATTAACTTAAGCTGGTTCTCTGTTCTTATATAGTCATGGACGATGCCTGGTTACTGACACGTCAGACATTCTATTCTTGCTTCAAATAATTGCTCCTCTTATGACACATCCACAACGGACCACATTTACAGCGTGAGGCATGCACCTGTAAATTCGCGAGGTGGCGGTGTGACAGTACAGCAAGTAGGTTATCTTTACAATTTTACCGTTAGAATATCATGGGAAATGTGTTAGTTTCGTTTCTTCACGAACTGGAAAATATTTAGAATTGGAATGGGCAAATAATCCTAACAAGGTCGATTTACTTGCTGAACACTTTATTATCACGTGAGTGTTCATTTAGTTTTGTTATATAGGCGTCATTAACATATATCAAGGGACTGCTTTGGCAGTGGTGAGTAAGGACAAGAACTGACCGAATTTAGCATTAACAGAACACGTGTAGCAGGTTAATGTTTTGCATTTATCCTTCCATCGCATTAACATCCATGACTTTAGATAGATGTTTAAACAGATGGTTTTTATTACAGCAGAAAGTATCCAATGAGCTTGCAAGCTCTAGATGCGGGATTCCTGCGACACAAAAGACTTTGTAAATGACCAATGTAACAACACAGAAAATCAAAGGGTTTTCAATTTACAGCAACAATCTGCAAAAATGAAACCGTAATCATAAAAATAAATTGCAACATGCAAAATTGCACACCCAAACCATAATAAAAAGAAAATAGTAGCCCTCAAGGTTACACAGCACAAGTGTCAAATTTAGAATAAAATAATAATAGATAAAGGACAGCAACAGTAGCACGGGAATACTTTGAAGAAGTTTTTGTTTGCACGATAAAAGCATATGCAACCCTTCAAAACACTAATCATTTTTGTAGTTGCAGCTGGACCAAATTTTTGATACTAATTGGGATCTAAGGTAGCTCAACGATGGTGGTGACTAGCCTCAAGCTCATGGCAAAATTGTTCAAACAGCCGCTACCAAAGCCTTTTCCCGAATGATATGTATCCCGGAACATTAAGCAGTTAGTTAAACTTCTAAGATTAAGCTCGTCTGTGTGGACAACAAATCCATCAAATATTTTGCCGAATTGTGCAGTAAATCCTGAAATATGAATAGGGCCCAGTAAATATTTCTACAATCGTTAAGATGTTAATTTTGAGCCAATATACAATTCACTGTGGTGGGTTTTGTTGGGGCATCCAAAGCGAATCTTACGAGCAGGATGACATAGTGGGTTAAGTTTATTTAACACAGTTCTAGATGCCAATTGATAATGTCACAATAAGTGTCGCCTTTATCAAGTCCACGCGGACCTCTGTTGGGAAGCAATGTTTATGTCTGTCGAACAAATTTTAATATCCTTTGCAATATTGTCAATGTGAGATTTGAATTTCAATTTTGAGTATAATACGAAGCCAATGTGTTTGTATTCCTCAGTTTGTTCAATTTGTTGCTTACATAGTGTATATATGTGGAGATTTGGATGGGTTTTTTTGAGTCGAGAAAAACTTGTATTTCGTTTCATTGGCATTAAGGAATAGTTCGAGTTACAGCAAGGGGTTTTGCAGGAAATTGGAGTCGCTTTGTAGCTTACGAATGACATCTTCCGGGAAATCTCCAGCCACTAGCATTGTAGTGTCATCTGCAAAAATATTTATAGCGGAGTAAGTGAGATGCCCAGGTTATTGATTAATAGAGAGAATAGTAATGGACCTTGCGGTACTACACCCTTTGTAATATCGATGTTGGATTTCAAGTTATCAACTTAAGGAAAGAGCTTTCCATTAGTGGCTAAAACCATTTGCACCTAGTTTGCTACCACATAACGAATGAAGCAGCAATTTTTGTTAAAAGCAAACAGGGCCAGCAAACATGTCCACAGGTAATCGAGGTGAGACCATAAGAGCTGCTTTCACAGCTTTTGCAGGATTGACTCTTGACGCCGTTCTATCTGCAGCTCTGTGTAGCGCGTTGTGACCGTCGGGTGAAGAGTGCGGTAGAAATGCAATTCATATTATTAGTTTGCTGGGCTCCAGTGTAGAGAGCAAGAGATTTCTGGTGCAGAATTTGATTTGGTTTGCCTCGCGTTTCGATCTGTTCGTGTTTTGTTGCATTTGAGAGCTTTACTCTAAGCCAATTTGAAAGGTTTGCGAATGGCAGACAACCTGATCAATCGCTTAAGCCCTTATGTAAGTTTACACAACTTTTCACAGCTTTTCAATGCATTCTGTTCGTTATGGTTCCATCTGTACCTACTTTTACACTCGCATCTAGTTAGAATGTATGGACTTATTATCCTGGAAATTTTATCTTGCAGGTAATTGATCTCCCTTTTTGTTTAACGTGCGTGTGTTCAGTAAAGTAATTGGTTTTATCAAATATTCATCTTAAATAGTTTTCCAATAGACGTGTACAATTTATGTAAAATAACCACTTGTTTGGACTGAAAATAAACTGTTTTGGTTGGAGAGTGCGATGTAACTGTTCTAAATAAAGGTTTAAAAAAATCAGCTTTACAATAGATTTGTAGTATTACATGGACGCTTAACAATTATAGTCATTATTAAGAGCTTGCATCGGCAAGCGCATGATATATTTGTAGCACTTGCAAGCCTACATTGGTCATCCAAGCTTAAAATGCACAGGCACCTTCCTGAATGTATTATCACTCAACTTTGTAAAAATCCAGACCGAACACAGGCGTGCTCTTACTGAAACTGCCGTCTGAGCAATCACAAATCTCGACCCAAACACTTGAGTCAATCCAGGACACTGTATTTGTACAAGTTGCCAGGCATTTTGTCGACGGCCAGAGGCAAAGCAGATGGGACAAAAAGTAGCGATTTTTCGATCATTCAATTGTCACGCAATCACCTAAAGAGGTAATGAGTATTTGTAGCGCGAAATGGGCTGCTTCATTGTTAGCTGCCAAGACACATCAAGTCTCGTGTTTTCATACTTGCTCTCTCAGTTGTGTGTTAATTTTGTGCAAGTTCCCTTCCTGAACATCATAGTTGATTCGCTTTATTCGCTTCCGAATTATTTGTTCTTTAGAACATATTTAGACGTGTTATTCACACGGCATCCTGGTTTTTTTTACGTCTTGTGAATGTACGTTTGCTAAACAAAATGTATGATATTCATGATTTACTCTAGCGTAGCAAATCGTCGTTCACGTTAAACACAACTTAATTTTAACGTATAAAAAAATTGCAAAGCTTTTTCGAAAAGGACATGACTCAAGATTAATTTTGGCACCATCCTTCTTAACCGTGTAAGATACTAAACAAATACAAAATAATTAAAGCACAGAATTTTAAAAAAGTAATTTTCATAATTATTTCAATCCACTTTTAGTTCCTGGCCATATGGATATGTTCATTATGATGTGTGTAGATTGCTTGACTTTGGTGTAGCATAACCGTGTCTCCGTTTATGATTATGATGCTCTATAATGTATGATTTGATATCTAACTCTGGCAAAATACTATTCATGTGGGGACTGTCTACTTTGCCATCTGTGTTTGCATATCGATTTTGGGCGTCATTTGTAATAAAAAGTTATCATTAAAAAAATTCCCCCTTACCAAAAAAAAACTGCGTGTTACGTCCACTGACTTTAAGACACACGGAATACAATGGAGTGAGCATGCCTTACGTTTCGCTCCGGTAATAGGAGAAATTAAATTAATAAAAAACAGGTTTAACCATAAGACATAGTCTTCGGCAGGAAAAAAAATAACCGAGGTAGCAGCAAATCTTCGTACGTGACGCTGGTTTAAAGCTATTGCTTTGCATGGGGTGCAAATGGAAAACATCTTCTCTACACAGAACTGGCAGAAATATCGCCTCTTCTTGGTTAAAAGTGAAGAACCCCGCAGAGTTCCTTCAAACTTACTTAGAAACAGTCCGCGTCGGTGGACGCACATGGTGTGCGGTACACACACACAGAGCACGTGTTAGATACTGCCCGTGTGTACGGCGTGCAGTACACACGGACAGAGCACGTGTTAGATACTGCCCGTGTGTACTGTCTTGTACGGCGTGCAGTACACACGGACAGAACACGTGTTAGATACTGCCCGTGTGTACTGTCTTGTACGGCGTGCAGTACACACGGAGAGAACACATGTTAGATACTGCCCGTGTGTACGGCGTGCAGTACACACGAACAGAACACGTGTTAGATACTGCCCGTGTGTACTGTCTTGTACGGCGTGCAGTACACACGGAGAGAACACGTGTTAGATACTGCCCGTGTGTACGGCGTGCAGTACACACGGACAGAACACGTGTGGAGGCCCACTTCGTGGGCCCCGTAACCACCAGGGACGCTGGCTGTGTTTTCGTTATGTTCCCTTGTGAACCCCCCCCC
>JAZEWT010000009.1:16521024-16532691 GCA_036362905.1 Mordacia mordax | reverse complement strand
GGGGGGAGACCACGCAAGGGATAAATAAAGCTGACGTGTATCAGACATTAGCTATTGCAACGGAATGATTGATGGAACGCCTGTCAGAGGCATCACAAATAATGAGTTACTCACAAAAATACCAATCATCATTCAGTTTGCCTAAGCAAGGCTCAATCGCTCGGGGCTCTGTCAAGAACAGACGCTTGTGGAAGGAAATCGGAGCATTCGGACACACTCTTACGCTCTCCTTAAATGGCATCAGCAACCTACTTGCTGCACTATATTCGACTGGCACGTCGCAGCAACTGCAGGTGGGGGTAGATCACGCACTTGATCTCGGCTCGATCCATTAACCCCACACCCTCCAAAGTGCACGACCAAATGCGAGGCCGACGTTTCTGGTACTAAACCATCCTTGCAGCTGAGACATAGTGGACAGAAAATATCGTTACTTAATGAATGGAGATGGCATCTCTGTATACCAGGGGTGCACAACTTAAGTTTCATCACCATTATGAATACCCGCTTAATCCTGTACAGTCACGGGGAGCCAGAGCATTACCCAGCAGACAGAGGGTTCAAGGCGGTGCTATACCCAGGATGTGACATCAGCACATCGCAGGGGACTCGGGGAAAATTACTCAGCAGGCCAATTAACCTAGGCAGCAGTACTTTTGAAGGGTGGAAGGAAACCGAAGTACCCAGCAAAAAACCCACGTGGACACGGGGAAAACACGCAAACTCTACATAGAAAGGCACCCGAGCCGGGAATCGAAACTGGGGCCTTCTTGCTGTGAGGCGACAGCGCTACATACTGTGCCACTGCACGTTTTATGCCCGTCAATTCCAGATCAAATAACCAGACCAAGGACTAAAAAGTGGTCATGACCCCAGATCCTTCTCCAGATCCCTGCTGCTATTGCAAGCACACAGACCATTTACTTTGCTGTCTGTTGAAATGGCCTGTGTCAAAATACTCTTGTATTATAACATAGGGCAAAAATCACTTGAATTGTTTTCAGTACAACTTAAATGGAGTTTCCATTATTCTTTATGAGCTGGATAAAATGTACTGCCGAGCTAGACCTGGCCTACAGGCAGTACGTTGTGTACCCTTGGTCTGCACACTGTGGTGCCCTGAGACAACTGAGACATCTTGTGCAGTGCTTTGTGGCCCTCAGGTGAAAAGCACTCCATAAATGCAATTATTATTGTCTTATGAAAATGTGATTTGTTTTAAATTGAGACGTACCTTTCCAACAGAGAGCACCGAGGCATCAAACAACACCTTCACGAGTCAGAAAAAAATTAAATGCCATCAACTCATTTTGCATAATTCACATTTCATTTGAGCTTGGCGGCCTGGCTGCCCATGGCGTCCCTCGACATTTTAATTAAATGAGTCAGCCAGCAAGCGTGGCCGCGTGGGGAGAAGACAACCCCCGCCCCTACCTCCATGAATCTCCATTCACTCATCGCGCTGTGGAAAATGCCACACGCCACCAAGCCAGGGTGAAGTAGACCTAGTATTTAATTATCTGAGAACGTGGCACTCTGACGCAGCCCGCTCGCCAACCCACACGCTGATCGCACCGCTTGGAGACGTGACCGTACTGAGCGTGACAAGCGTGAGACGCGTGGCACGGGCAACGTCCGGCGCAGCTGCCACGAGACTGGGGAGCAGTCTCGTGGCAGAGGGCGCGCAGGCACTGTGGGCACAAACGCTTCGCAGGGCGTGTTGTTGGCATTCGTTCGGCCAAATGTAGGTCCATTTCTGAAATCCGCTAATAGTGGACTTGAGAAAGGCCTGATGATGCGAAACGTCGAGAAGGAGGGGAAACACCCAACACGGCTATCCCAAAAGAACAGCTTTGGAGAGGAATTCTCATTCCGGTAACAAAACATGAAAAGAAATGTGTTTACTTTCCAAAACATAACATCAATGAATGCATAATATAAATTGATAGATGGATCAACTATGTACTAAGTGAAATTATACCAGAACTGCTAATTCGTGCAGAACATCGTGTAAGCAAAAAGCCAAGTTCTGATCAAAATGCATGCAATCAGAATCCATGATTTATTCATTCAAGCAATACAATTTCCCCAAATTTAGAGAAGACATCTGATTTGCACTGTGGTCTTGGTGTTGATTACAAATAACAAGTGCTAAAAAAATAGGTGCTTTAGTGAAAAGTATTCCGCATTAATATATTCCCTCCCCCCCAACTATAGATGTACGTGCTAATTTAAATTCCCATTTTATAACTTTTCAGTAGCACGGGCAATTAATTTCATATTGAGATTCATTGACAAGAGTGCACATCTCATTCTCAATAATGAATTAGTAATGAAGCAGAGGCAGGCTATATGATAATAGAATTTATTAATAATACATTTAATAATATTCAGCCCTTTTTGAATCCACTACTGGATAAAGGCCTCCTTAAGGGGGTTGTAGGACTTCTGGCCAAGGGGGTTGTTTAACTTCAGATTACAGTTTCAGGATATCACTCACCACGGGTATCACCTATCACTGGCAGTCACACCTAGGTTACTGCGGTAATGGATGATTTAGCTAATCACAGCGTCATCACTTTGCCTAGAATATGTATATAAGCCCAACATCTTTTCTTCTATCCTATAAGAATTGCTCTTAAGAGCTGCACAGGGCAGCCGTGTCGAGCGACGTTTCACCTTCCAGGTTAGAGGCTATCCCAAAAGAGCAGCTCTTAAGAGCGCTACTGACATACAGCGAGCTGAGAAAACTCATATCAACACATTACTTTTCCATACTTAACAAAAAATTATGCCGGAAACAAATAATTGCAACTAAAATAATGATGTCTTGAATCAGTCCATGCACCTGTGACTCTGTACACTAAGGTACAGTGTTAATTGCTACAGAGAGTGACTTATATTGGTTTACGTGATGCAAGCACACTAGTGTTGCTGCTTTGCCCCGAGTAGCTGTTTGGAGGTTAAATCAGATGGGTAAAGTAATCCACAATGAAGAACATAAATATATTTGGCATCTGCCACCCGCATGGCAACTAGGACAATCGGAACAATTCACCAAACAAAACAAGTTAGAAGCAAATTCGAGATGATTATGATATTGGTATATCTATAAACAAAAGGCTTAATAAGACAAGTGCAAGTTGCTATACATTAACTATAATAAGCATTGTTCACAGAAATTTTGTCAAGTAAAGTACAAATACCATAGAGCATTCTATTCACTGCTGTCTCCACCACTGCGTCCATGATTCAGGTTACGTACAGCCTGGATGGTAAGATGATGCAGTGGTAACATATACAACTCAAAGTAAGACAGTCCTGGCCGAGGCTGCTTAATTTCTGCCTCGGGCACCTTTCTGTGCAGCATTTGTGTGTTCTCCCCATGTTCTGTGTGTATTTCCTTCATGCTTTCTGATTTCCTTCCACAACTAAAATAAAACCTCATAAATAGATTGGCCGATACCATTATAACATATAGGACGCGGTGTATTAAAAATGTTGGTTCCTTCCTCCCCACCACTCCGTAGTTTCCTCGTGGGTCTGGGTTATTCTCTCTCTCTTTCATATTGAACGAATATGCAGAGTATCTTGAATTTTGTTATGATTATGCCCATGAAACGTGTTATGTAAAGCCTGGTTTAATCCAGAAATGCATCTTTTCCGAAGAATACTCCTCATGAAGCTCCTACCTAGAGATATTTTGCCATTAGCTTGAGATAATTTTGTCAATCTACAGGCAAATAAATGCCCCCCCACACCAGTGGGAAATGAGGTTTGTTTGGCCATACTTTACCACGCTGGACAGTGTAGGTTAGTGAGGGTGGGGGGCAGGCAGGGGAGAGAAAGAGCAGCAGGGTTGGTAAAGGAATCGCTCGACACTGGTATTTGTCATGGGCAGGAATCTAACTCAGTTCGCTGGGTTCATGGTACAGTCCTCTAACTGCTGTGCCACTGAAACCAACTCTGAATGGGTGATTTTGTCCATCATTGAGAGATTGGTTTTCTCTCTTGATAAAACAGAGACGGAAAGACAACTTAACTATCTCTTCTGGTATAAGATTACAACAGGTTTTACCGTATCTGGCGATAATGCAGGTGTTAAGATCTTAACACCTGCATAATTGTCAGGCAATTATGCAGGTGTTAAGATCCCAAACACCAAAATAGACACATTTTACAATGCGTCCAGTTTGCAAAAGCCACACATACTAGTGGCAAAGTATGCAAACAGGTAGCTTTGATAACCTATGCATTGTCCTTCAACTGACCGACCTTCACCAGGCAGTGGCTTCCTTGTGAGCCTATTTGCCGGTGTCAGCCGTTGCCAAAAGGCAGTCAGCTCAGGGCAATGTGGTATCAATGCTTTATAGCTTAGGTGGAGCTGTTAACAATCTTAACACCTGCATAATCGCCAGATACGGTGAAACCTGTTGTAATCTTATATATGTATACTGGCAAAAAAGTACCCATAGCGTATCTCTTCTGGTGTTGCTGCTTACTGCATGGCGACAATGCTATCGGGCACATTATACAATTCACTTGAATATTCATTCTGAGAACCGGCGATGGACTGGCGTCCCATCGTCGGTATATCCTTGCTTTGCGCCCTGTGTCTGCCGGGATAGGCTCTGGCTTCACCGTGACCCTGTATAGGACTAAGCGGTTTCAGACAATGAGATGAGATGAGATTCATTCTGAGAATATTTTCTTATGATAAATAAGAACTAATAGGACAGATCTTTCGTTTGGAGACGAGCATGCTTAAAGTGCTGGATTGATCATCAGCACAAACAATTTGTTCCATCATCGCAATCACATTCCTTGAGTAGGGACAAGGGTATTTCTCCCCCGGACATTTCACTCGTCCTGAGCTAATCGGTCACTGGGCATTCTGCATGCCGTCTTCACCATTATGTAAAGGTTATGGCTCCTGAAATTGTCATTTTGCTAGCCAGCTGACATACTCTGGGCTCAGTGCCCTTGCTTTATTTCAATCAGAGTGATCAGTGTTAACATGTGGGATTGGCTGGAAAGCCAAGATTTAGACGCCCTATGTGGCTGCCTTGATTGTGCATCTGTGGCAATTGGGTCCCAATTTCCTTTATTCCCGAGACACCGTTTTTACAAAGTGCTGTGATTTCACCAGTTGTTTTGCCTCAAAACAGGAGTTAATATGGCCCTGGATGGTTTAATTACGTATTACTGGACTAATGTGCTCATATTGTATAAGAAAAGTGGCAGATGCCTAGTTATTAGATACAGGAAGTGACCTCAATGAGGTCCAGAAGTGACATCATAATATTGCAGTGAAAGTGTAGTAATATTTCAACAGACCTAAGGGTTGGAATGATTCAACCCCCAAGCTATTTGATGCATTACATCGTTAAACGAAATTCGATTGTAAAAAATCTCCTCCACCACCCTTATTAGTGGTAAATTATTATATTTGTTATACTATTCATTGTGCCAATGAGTAATATTTAAACCAAAATTTTTCCTTTGAATTTGGTTGAGAGACAGTATTGCCACCTGTCGTGATTTGACTTAGTGGACAGATACCTCGTTACGGAGTTGGCAGCTGTGTTAGGGTGCCATGAATTGACTTGTACCGAGACCTGTCGCAACTGTGCTGAACTCTATTAGTGTACTGCGCTTCAGATGGATTTCGGCTGACCGAGAAATACATTTTGGCTTGGTAATTCCTGTATTTTCTTTTGTTAAAGGTCACGGTTTTTTTGTTTACCGTTTTTAATTCTTCTTCTTCTTTGATCCAGAAAATTGGCAGCGATTTGATCTGAAAACCTTGGTAGCGACCCAGCAAAGGAACTTTTAGTCGCACTGAGAGGGATTATAGCTCACGCTCCGTTCCGAGGGCTAATGCACCTTGCGTGAAGTATAATGAATAAATAATAACGTTGCAATTTATAACGTGCCGGGCAAATCCCGTGGCTGGTTATAGACGACATATGGATACAGAGGCGTAGTGAGGAAACTGCGGGGGAGGGGGAGAGGAGTCAGTCAGGTGGTCAACACGTGCCAACTCATCAGACACTGCGTTCAATATATTATAATGCTATCAGCCAATTCATTAATGAGTGTTTTATAGTCGTGGCAGGTAACCATAAGAACCAAGAAGAAACCCACGCAGAATGGGCAGAACACAGAATCTCCACACAGAAAGGTGCTAGAGGATGGAATCGAACCGCCTCGGGCAAGTCTTCCTTTCTGTAAGGCGCAGATGTTACTGCTGCACCATCCCCACAGCTACCCTGCCGCCATACACGTCATTCATAAATGATGGGAGTGAGATGCGACAGGCATAGCGTGGCTATTAGAATCCACGTGTTCGTGGTAAATTGGCAAATGCAGCTAAAATCAGCATATATGATTATTTCATAACTGCTTTGGTGCTCTTGCTAAATAATCAGCCATAGTGATGCTGTGCAGTAGTTCACAACAGTAGCTCCATTTGGGATTAAAAGACACCTTGGCAATTAGGGGTCAACAGCAAAAATCAAACCATGCCTTGTCAACTGTATGCAGATAGCTACTTATTAAATTAAAAAGTAGTAGCAGATGGCAGCTCCCTCCGTTATGCCTCATTAGACATTATTATCCACTGGGACTCATATTTTGACAGTGTGCTGTCTTAACCCGTTTAGCAGAGTTTTTCAGAACCTCATTATCCACAATGCAGTGAGGCACTACAATTGTACACTCGGCTGTACGGCTCCTATTGTGTTTATTCCTGACATCCGAGACACAATAGGAATTATGGCACTCATCATGACACAGCAGACTACGTCTTGGCTATGCTATTGTGAAGTCCATTTAATTCCACACTTAATGAGAACGATGGGAAGGAGGACTAGGGGAACACTTAGAAGCTCAAAGGCAGCCTTTGGCAGAAGGAACATAGAGAAAAAATGTCCAACAATTCATCCATTACTACTGAATGTGTTTAAAATTGAATCTGCAGATTGCAAAGATAGGGATACTGCTTGCAATTGTATTGTAACCAACAAGCGAGCAGAACAATCTTTCTTCGAACAATTTCTCATCCTAATTACCGTGAACTGTAAATACTTTTGTGGCACGAGCATGTATAATGTGCATGATTCCGGGCAGAATCTTTGCATTAGTACAACATCCCTGGTAGCAGTGGGAAGCAAAAGTCGCAAAAGAGAGAGGGGGGTGCACTCGACACGGCTGTCCCGAAAAAAAAACAGCTTGGAAAGCGATAATCAAACCTTGTTCTTAAAGCACGCACTTAAAGCACACACGAGCACACATCACTACCTTGACCGCTAACAGAGAGGGTGAGCGAGTCGTCAGCTGTGAATAGGTTCGTTATAAATTAGATGCATTACAAAAAGACAAAGATCCTCCATTAGCCTGAACAGACTCGACAGTCAAGTACTCTTAACGAGCACCAAATGAAGGCCAGCACAGCCCAAGAGGGAGTGGGTGGCCAGCACCATGCTCGGCCGCCTTTGTCTCCCTAGTGGCGATGTTTAAACACCACACCAGTTACTCGTTTGAGGGTGAGTCGCCCTAGGAGAGGCTTAGGATTGGTAGAGATATTTGTCACTGGTGTTGGCCATCGGCATTGTGCACAAACCACGACACCACTGCTCCCCGTAGCCGCACCACAAAGAATCCCCGCAGAGCCTTAACAGACAGCTGCACTCCACACATGCGTACGTACGTACGTACGCACATACGCCGATATATTTATGACTTCAGAGCAGCCACACATAACGCAGCTCCAGCCGTGAGTGTACATGGCGCGGGGTTTTCGTTTTTAAAATGCTACTCACGTCGGTGCAAATTTCTTTAATTTGACATACTCTCATCCCATAGGTATTTTAATGGCCACACTGCAACATCGTTAGAGCCGCGCGAGCATGTTTATGACCCTCGCGATAACCAGGCCTCGTTTTTTGATATGTTACAATAGCACGCTTTCCTCCATGAATTCTCATGTTAATGAACTGTCATCCACACTATATCAACTTTGGTTTGGTAGGGGGTGTTTAAAAAATAAAACCACAAGCGCCCGTATATCTTAAAGAAACAGAGCCTGATAGTACCTGCGGTCACCCATTACTAACGCTCGCAATATCCATTGCACCGAGCCAGTGTTTAAAAACATGTTTCAAAAGGTTTGCGGAGTTATGTGAATCTCCCCGACACGAATTGGGAAATATCACAAGAGCAGCAGAGGCAACTCCATGAATTGGCCCAGGAGGCACAAGACTGACTTTTCTACATGGAACACGTGATGCTTCCTTCACAAACACAATCACCCCTGAAGTCGCGTGAGTCGCACTGCACTGACTTGTACATATAAATGTGTTCTTCTACTTTTTTTAAATGAGCAAATAACTCATAGTTTCTTATGTAAAAAAGAGATTTGGCGTGGATGAGATCGTAGGTGTTGATCACATTCATTTGGCATTTTTCTCAATGTTATTCCTTCCTGTGATATTTTACTCTGGTCACCATCAAGCCTGCAAAATACGCATTCAAACTAATTCTGAAAAAAACAAAACACTTGAAGTGGCATTTAAAAATTTAAAACAATGGACGCACTTCCCCAGTTTGTGCTCTAAGCAGAGATTCTAATTTTTAACTATTTTTCGTTCAAATTGCTTTAATATGACCAATATTGATAAAAAATAAATAAGATTTGATAGTTCAACTTTGTTTGCAGTCAAGCTGAGAAAAATTCCAATGGTTTTTAGGCTGAGAAAAATACGGACAGTTTAAAGGGTTAGAGTAGGGACTGCGGGAAATACTAATGGCTGAGAATAGGTTGGCAGCTAAAAGGAATTTTATTGCGTTTAATGCTTTGTTGTGTTAAATCGGCTAAGATGATTGCTATTAAGAGCCGCTCTTTCATGATAGCTGCGTCGAGCATTCCTCCTCTCTCAACGTGGCCATCCCAACGAATCGACACTTTCGCTGGAGACTTTCCCGAAAGGTCAGCTTCGGGAAGTAATTCTCATACATCCGAGCAGTGAATACCTACAAGAACAATTGGCCACACCTCAACTCCGGCACCTCGGACACATTTTATGCAAGGTGACCAATGCTTGGTGACCGTCCTCTGCAGCGTGAAATCAGGCTCGTCTAGCGGTGACTGAGACAGACAAATCGGAGGCATTCCAGAGGTAACGGTCCTCCTCCTGATAGTTTGCACGTTTGTTGTACCGCAAGAAAACCACATCTAGAACACGCAAGCTCACTGGGTACTCAGTGCTGTAATAATAAACATCCATCTAGCTAGTATTCGAGACAGGAGCCAGGTGTTGTGTGAAAGGAATCCTGCATCTAGAGCGTGTAAGCTCACTGGGAAATTATTGATGTAAAATTACACATCTCTCTGTCCTGGGCCAACTGAACACATGTCATGAGGTGCTGCTGCTCATGTAAGGAGTTCAGCAAGGACATTCGTTACCACATCGTATAGCTTCTTTACCCCAATTGCCGACGGTTTTTTTTTTCCACAGCTCAGATTTGTAAAAAAAAAAACTCCAAAAAAAGTTACTCTTGCTGATTATCCATTCTCATGTCGTTGTTGTTGACATGTCATTCTCTCCGCAGCTCTGTGCAGCGCTTTGTGACCCTCGGGTGAAACGCGCTCTATAAATGCAATAATTGTTATTATTATTCATTGGGATTAAAAACTCAAGGGATTTCAACAGCAGCGGTGTGCACGCACGTGAAACACACACGCACTCACTGCTTTACATCGTCAACGCTGCTTTTAAACAAACGAAATTACATTGCACGGTGGCCCAGTGAGTAGCGCTGTCGCCTCACAGCTAAGGGCCCGGGTTCGAATCTCGGCTCGGGTGCCTTTCTGTGTGCAGTTTGCATGTTCTCTCCCCGTGTCCGCGTGGGTTTTTGCCGGGCACTCCGGTTTCCTCCCACAGTCCAAAAAACATGCTGCTGCATAGGTTAATTGGCTTGCAGACCAAATTGCCCTCAGTGCCCAGTGATGGACTGGCGTCCCATCGTGGGTATATCCCTGCCTTGCGCCCTGTGTCTGCCGGGATAGGCTCCGGGCTCACCCCGACCCTGTACAGGACTAAGCGGTTTCTGACAATGAGATGAGATGAGAAATTACATTGAAGGCTGATGTTCTTGGCAATGGCCCTCTTTCACGGAAGAGGGAGTGGTAGGGGGGCAAAAAGATTGTCTTGTTGTTGGAGGTCACACTGTACACATGACTGGAATATAACTGATGATATAGTGAGGTGAAACGATTTTTCTAACATGTTTACCATTTACAGGGAGCCATGTTGCTAATAAAGTGTAATCATTTCTCAAAACAAGACGATTACTAAATATATTTTCCAGCATATTATCCTCATACTTCTGTATGTGCATAAGAGTGATTGTCACAAAACGTTGCTTATTTTATATTATATGCAAGAGACTACATTGTGTAGCAACTTTAAGGGGTATTTTTATGGAAAAATCCGTAATCAGACTCAATTGACTGATATGCGTTAATATGCTACATTAAAACGCATATTGCAAATGCTTTGCAAATTCACCGTAGCCCTTTACACATCATTTTCAGAAAGTGAGCAAAATGAAAACTGATGCTTGCTTAACAAACAAAAAACTAAGCTCCCATTACTTTGCAATCTGTTTAAAAATTAGGAAGTGTACGCCTCTGTGCACATCTCTAAAACGATGTTAATCGGAAGAGTCATGTTAAAAAATGATGTGCTACTGCGCCATTGCGCACTCAGCCATTGACTTTGTTTTTTAGACCACGAGGCGTTTTACTATCAGCCTGGCAATACAGTCCACGCACATTTCTCAGTCTTCAGCTCTGCATGTGAATAGCAGTGAATTGGGCTGCATGGAAAGTATGTTGCGCCCTCTGGAAAGCGACAGTGCACAACATAATGAAGCTGTTAAGCTCGTGGCTCTTTGGTGCACATTGCCTAAATGTCACAGCGAAGAGCTCCAATTTGATACGTGAGATTGCTTTAAAAGCCTTGAATCACACTGCCACGAATCATGCAAGGAGGCGGATGTGGCAATACTTTTGAACACACTTTAGAGTGTTCGAGTCCAAATGTGTAACTCCGAATGCTGCTTTGGAAACAGTATCAAATGAAAACAACCACACCGCAGTATGCGCTGGAGATTTCAGAACAATTCAACGGCACTGCGTGACAATCAAGGTGTATGGCTGTTCTGCAATGCGTAACATTCACAAGGGTTGTCATCTTAATCGCAGTTGGTACGCAATATAAAATCATCATTGCATTGTCGTCATCATCCCATGGCTAGCAGTGTTGATGCTACTCACTGCTGTGTGCTTGGATGTGATGCGCTGTTGACCTGTGCCTGCTCAGCAATACTTATTCCTTTCCCACTTTGTTGAACAATTATTTTATCTGTTAGTTTATGTCCTTCATTGATTGATAGCCATTATTTCACTTTAATTGATGTACTCTGATGTCGTTGTCATTGACATGCTGTTCTCTCCATAGCTTTGTGCAACGCTTTGCGACCCTCGGGTGAAAGGCACTTTAGAAATCCATCCATCCATCTTCTTCCGCTTATCCGGTGCCGGGTCGCGGGGGCAGCAGTCTAAGCAGCGATGCCCAAACTTCCCTCACCCCAGACACTTCC
>JAZEWT010000009.1:16499474-16511305 GCA_036362905.1 Mordacia mordax | reverse complement strand
TTCCTGCCTTACGCCCTGTGTTTCCGGGATAGGCTCCGGCTTCACCGTGACCCTATATAGGATTAAGCGGTTTCAGATAATGAGAGAGAGATGAGAGAAATCACGACCCTTCAATGCACTAGAATGTTACTTGTAATACAACACTTAGCATGGGGAAAAATATTGCTCAAGTCTGTTTTAGGAGCAGGAGTTGCAAAAACAAGACTATTGGACAAAATGATAATAAAGCGAACGTAAATTTACAACGCGGAAAATTAATGCAATGGAATCTATACACACAGATACAACTGCTGAGGAAGTCACTGACAACGGGAAAATAATTATAAACAAATCCAGGCTAAGGAAATGCTGCAGACTGTATTGTAAAAGATAAAATGTAAATAAAACATAAATCCTGCGGTCAAAGTTACAGTGGTCACGCTGCTGAGCGCCAGCTGCTGCACTGCGCCATCTCGACAGCCCCGGAGGAACCGCGAGAGCAGCCGCCTGCCTCTGACGCCAGCTAACGCAACCGACCCCGTAAACACGGCGAACCCGGGGGAGGCAGAAACAAACGACATATTCCTTTATACATTTAATATGACTCCGTTCAGTATCAGTGCCCGCTTAATGCTGTACAGGGTTGAGGGGGCCCGGAGCCTATCCTGGCAGACACAGTGTGCAAGGCGGGGCTATATTCCACGACGTTACGGCGGGGTTAAACCCAGGATACGTGGACAACACGCAAACTCCACACGGAAATGCACCCGAGCTGGGAACCGAACCCGGGTTTTTGTTGCTTTGCGGAGACAGTGCTATTCACTACATAACCCCTTAAATACCAGTGCGCCAGTCATTACTGGCCATCATATATATCACTGCCGACAACACGCTACAATCCAGAACGTTCGTTGTGTAGCCAGCATCCCGCATCTACAGCTTGCAAGCTCACTGGGTACTTTTTTGCTGCAATAATAAATATCTCTCCAAAATCTTTATTATGAGGCACATTTACTTTGGTTTTACGACCTTAAATTGGATTAATGTCTCGTGTATAAACGATGATGTAGATTCACAAAAACACATTTGTTTTTATTTCCAGGGATTTTTATTTCTTCGGCTGTTTCAAAACAGAGGGGGCAGGTACAGCTAAAAGATGCTGACTAATGTTTTATTTCTCAATGTCACGTTGCCATTACTCATCTCATCTCATTGTCAGAAACCGCTTCGTCCTGTACAAGGTCACGGTGAGCCAGAGCCCATGTCGGCAGACACAGGGCACAGGGCAGAAATATTCCTATGATGGGACGCCAGTCCATCACTGGGCACTGAGGGCAATTTAGTCTGCAAGCCAATTAACCTATGCAGCAGCATATTTTTTGGACTGTGGGAGGAAACCGGAGTGCCCGGCGAATATCCACGCGGACACGGGGAGAACATGCAAACTCCACACAGAAAGGCACCCGAGCCGAGATTCGAACCCGGGACATTCTTGCTGTGAGGCGACAGCGCTACCCGCTGGGCCACCGTGCCGCCCAAGTTTCCATAACGACAAAGCAATTTCACCTTGTCAAGCAGTTATTGAACAGAATCGCAAATAGCTTTTGAAACTCTTGACGTTCAGCAGCCAGGTTTTAATGCAGCTTATTTAACCTGCCATCTGCGGCATCATAAAAATAATGCATCAATAAACAAATAACATCCGTGCTCTATCGCATGGAACAGACGACAACAATGAGTATTGTGACAGTGCATGCGTTGTATGCTGTACAGCACTGGAAATGTGCACTTTCAATTATGTATGCTTTTCAACTTGACTTGTTATTGTAAACGCAGCCAATGGAATAAAGGAAAATAAAAACACTACAAATAAACTATGGGTACTTTAGCCACTTACATATATAAAGAGAGAAAAGATTTTACCATTTCTGGCAATAATGCATGTGTTATGATTTTAAACCATCAAACAGACACCCTTTACAATGTGTCCAGTTCCTAAAAGCCACACCACCCGCAGGAAGGTCCGTGAGGGGCCGGTGCAATGTGGTTTGGGTAGCAGTCGTGGCGGGGGGCCTCGACGACCCAATCCCTGGCCACATATACTTGTAGCAAAATATGTAAACAAAAAGCTGTCCTTAAAACTGATTGGCCAACACCAGATATGGCTTTCTTTAGAGCCTGATTGAGTGCTCGTTAGGTGTTTCAGATAATAGCTTCACTGCTTTAAACGTGTGAAATCCCAAACGAGCTAAAAAATAAGTGATATAAACTAGAAATCGATTCGTAGTTTCATGATGGTGATATTAAGCCACGTTTTCCCCCATATTTATTCATTCTTTTGTCACTCAATAACCTCAACAAATAACACTAGCCTATGTGGCACAAGCAGCCGAGTCATGTTAAAATTGTCCTGCATCCCTGCAATCTCTGTAAACACAAGCTCTATATTTCAGCAAAGGTCTTAATGTAAGAAGCCCTCGTAATCCCTTCATCAGCTGCTGCACGAAACTGCTGAATCTCACATTAATTTGTACGGTATTAACCCATGTGTGTTGCAATTTAAGCAAAACATTTCAAACCTTAATTTATGTTGCCATAGTGATTTTGTGAACGTTTTTCATGATTGATAATTGCTTCGAAAAGCTGCTCTCTCGGGACAGGCACACTGCGCCTGAGGATGCCTCTAACGTGTGAGGCGAAACGTCGCGAGGTGGAGAGAGGAAGCGATCGACGTGGCTGTGCTGAGAAGAGCAGCTTTTCGAAGCAATCATCATGCATCGAGCCATGAAAGCCTACATCGTTACAGTTCATAATTAACACAATAGCAGGATGCGACTAGCATCTTAAGTCTTGCCATTTAACAAGCCTCTCCTTCAATATATATTCCATGATGCACATCACAGGTGTATTGTAGATAAGAAGATAAATTCCAAACCCCGCAATGGCTCGCTCACACCACTGCTAGTGGAAGGGCCTCTGCTAGAAAGAGCCCTGAATAGTCTCTCGAGAGAGCACTTGGCCTACTCTTCCATGCTGGCCAGATGTTCTGAAAGAAGTGGGAGTACCGACGCATTTTACCTCACGACACACGACGACTTATACCGATCGACCGTAGCGCAAAAGTGAAAGTAAACCGGTAAGGTCCGGCGTACTGGGAAATAAAATAGCTAAAGCATTCAGTACAGTACAGGTAGAAAGGGGAATTATAATACGACCGGTAAGGTAACAAGTTTAAGTTACTTTGAGGCCTGGGTGTGACCCTATTTGCTGCTCGCTGGTGTCAGATGAGCGAAGAATCAAGACATGCGCATCACTGCTTAAACTGCCTTCCCGTGACCTGTGGATTACAAGGCCCCGTGAACCAACTGCTGCAAAGACAAAGAAAAAAGGTCCCCCGTGTGGCCTTAACAAACTGTAAGTTACTGTCAGCAAGCACTGTGAGAGCCGAACAGGCAAACGAGGGGGGGGGGGAAGTGCTATAACCGATGCATCACAGCCGAATCCCGCATCGAAGTTTATTCAATCTCTGCCCCATGGTTCAATAAATTGTCATGAGTGGGGATTGTGATTCCGTTCAGTATCAGTGCTTTGTTGGCTCATGTTTACGATCTCATTTGTATAGTTTATCTTGTTCCTGGCGATCGCTCACTGTGTTGGTGCACATGGAAGGTTGGCGTATATTTTTTTTATTTTTGGCATTAATCAAAATAATTCTCTTACATGGACGACTTGCAGTGCATTGTGAGCATTACGAATTTAATTAATGAATTAATCAATGCACTTATAAATGCCAAATTGCAACAGCTGTGATCACTCATCATTCTCCCGATGTTATTTTTCCACTTTTGAATGTCCTTTGATGAAACACTTTACTTCTTGGTAATACCAATTTGACTTTATCTCAGCTTTTTTCCTTTCCTATAAAATACTCAATTCCATGTCAAATCGTTTTAAATGATATAGTTTTATTATGGAAATAAAACCACGCGCTGGCAAAGCAATGTAAAAAAACGGTAATAAGAACATGTATAATAATATACTGAAAGTGAAAACGTTTGGCTTGAAACATGACCAGTTCCTGCTTTCAAAATGTAGCTGAGATTATCGAAAATAACCACTCTGAAAACCTGCAAACATCATTTCAAACAAACGCACAAATGTAAAAGGGCAATACATTCTTAGCAATTGAATGGATGCAATGTTCTCTTAGTAGGAAGTTTTTGACCCTAGCACGAAATGCTAATTTTTTAAAACAACGAAGTGACCAGTGGGCGGCAGTGGATGAAGAGAAATGCAAAGCAATTGCAGAGATCCGTGCCAAAGTCAAACTTCTGTTCTTGTCTATTGACAAAAAGTCAACAGACAGGCAGACATGTGTTAATGGCTCATTTGGCCCATGCCACATCTCTTAGGAGGACCCATCACAACAGCAGGTCTGGGCAACATAAGCCAGGACTCAATATAGCCATGTGAAAACGTGAGGTAGCAACCCCTCTCAACCCAGCCATCTGCCGCCTGCCAGCATTGCCAACTTCTGTGGAAAAACAACTCTCCCACATCAAACGTTTATCTTGAAAGCGCTGATGTTTGTACGCCGTAACCCCCGTTGGAGAGGTAGGCGTTTCACCGTTCTCAGCCGCCGCTCGAACAAACATCAAGAAACGTACGCCTGAACAAAGTATTCTGTGTTAAACGAGTATGCTGTGTAATAGGCAATCACTGATTCACACCCACGCCCACCGCGCCACACACCCCCCCCGCCACCCAAGCCCACTCCCCGGAGATTCAACACGCTGTCAAGATGCGCAGTAGCTAATCGTGCCAATTTGTTATGATTCACAAAAGACTGAAGAAATTCAAGAGTCGGTTGGTTTTCTCTCGATCTAATCATCTTCCGTGCCGCGTGACTTTTTTAACGTTCTTTTTGCACTCCTCTTTTGTTCGTCAATCAGCCTAAATGTAAAACCATATAATTTGCGGATCGTTTCAAATAAAGCAAAATATTCAATCGTAATTCCATTAGATGGGCAATAGCCCCTTTGCCACCTATTGCAGAGGTTCGTGGTTTCACTCTTGCAGGCCACCCTGGTTAATGCTGTGTAAACAATCCACGTCACCAACGTCACAGTGGATGTTAAAGAAGCTGTGATGTTATTGGAAACCAGTCTGTCATTGTGGACCATCATCACGGCCCAAATTCGAAAATGTACCAACAAATTATAAAGTTGGGATTACTCATAGGAATCATTGCCGCTCTTTTCTCATCTCATCTCATTATCTGAAACCGCTTAATCCTATATAGGGTCACGGTGAGCTGGAGCCTATCCGGGAAACACAGGGCGTAAGGCAGGAATACACCCGACGACGGGACGCCAGTCCATCGCCGGGCATTGCGGGACAATTTTAGTCTGCGAGCCAATCAACCTATCCAGGAGCATGCTTTTGGACTGTGGGAGGAAACAGAAGTACCCGGCGAAAACCCACGCGGACACGGGGAGAGCATGCAAACTCCACACAGAAAGGCGCCCGAGCCGAGAGATTCGAACCCGGGACCTTCTTGCTGTGAGGCGTCAGCGCTAACCACTGGGCCATCGCGCCGCCCGTTTAAAATATGTGCCACTCTTATAGCTCTTATAGCGCAACAGGTGTGAGTGACGCAGATCGCGCAAACAATCTGTTTCACGGCCAACCTTAATATAATGAGCAAGGGGAAAAAAAAGACCCAGGCAACCATCCGCCCAGAGTTGCTTTAATCAGCACTCTTAATACTTGCCCGCAACTCACCCGAGACCAGACCTGGACCTGCCAAGACTGCCGTCATATCGATTGTGTCCACGCAGTGCTGGTGGGCATCACTAATGCGTTTCGCCCGTATCTGCAGCGGCATTCGTTATCGAGTGCGTCGTACACGTGTAATTAGACCCAATTAATGGAGCAAAATCTTAAGGAGTGCCTGCTGTTCTTTGTTTGGGTTTAATAAAAAAAATTGTAATGAGGTATTATTTATATATTTACTTTTTTGTTGTACATTCAATTTATTCGCTATTTATCTGCTTATTTATTGATTTTCTTCAACTGTGAGAGATTTCCAAAACCTCGCTGATGACGGGGATTAGGCCGCTGGGCTTTCATCAGAGGCATCGGCATGAGAAGTGCGAGCGCAGCAGGGAGCGGAGAAGTTTGCATATTTAGATCTCGGTGTGCACTGCACAGGCAGTCGTGGGATAGAAGCCAAGCGACGCACTGCACAAGGCGGCCGAGTCACAGCAAAGTTGCTTGTGGCTAGGAACTGCACCGCAAGATTGGGTTAGCAACTAGCAAGGGCAGCAAAGTACGCTGGACGTAGTGGAGTGGTGGTGCAATGCTTTGTCCGGGCACTGCATTACGAACCCAAGCTACCTGGGTTGAATTTCTAGCAATGGCTAACATAAGTGGCGCGTGATATTTGAACGGGCTCTGTTGCCTCTTTCACCAACACGCGCCAATGACAGAGTAAGGTCAACACAACCCCCATGACCGACACTACGTGCGGCAGCCTTCATCCAGCAGTGGATTAACTGGGCGCTATAAACTTCATAAAAGGAGGTTGTGGTGGGTATGGCATATGCACGCAGAAGAGAGGGCAGATTACAGACAAGTGTTGCAGGTGGCACCAAAAATCTGGGTAACCAAGAGGAAAACGAAATACGCCAGACTGTGAGCCAAAGAAGAGTCATCTCTCACAACAGAGAAGGGTTACGGTTCTTAAATCCTTTCTGTGAAGTGAACATTTGTATATGGAATTTTATTATCAAAACGTATGACGGCGTTTTAAAAGGTACAGCACAGCATAGTTTTGAAATCTGATTTTTTTTGTTTTGGTGAATTGTACTTCCATTAAGCCACATTTAGTCTGCAATTACTATTTTCCCTTATTATCTGCATAGATAGTAATCTGCGTGTGTGTGGGGGGGTGGGCACTGTTTGTATGAGGGGACAGTGGCAGTAGGGAGTCGCGTAAACATTCAAGGAGAGGCGGCTGTAACACTCAGCACACTGCCCTACATTCTCACCGAGTTCCCTGGTGCACAAGCCACAGGTGCTCCTCATTTATTAAGAATAACGAACAGAGCTTACCTGGACAGTGCAGCCAAGCTACTCATGTGTGTATGTATACCATATGTGATGCGAGTATCTACACATAACCGCGAGGCGACACTGCAGATAAACAACAACAAAATACAATTTGTATTTTCAATGAGTCGCTTTGCGGTGTCCGTATAATCTATAGTTTCATGTATTCATAAAATATAAGGAAATGTCATCTTACCGATCGGAGCATTTGCATCGCAAGGCGTTACAATCCACGTGGTGTTTTTCACTTTAGTCGATGGATCAAGAGTCGTCTTATTGGCCTGGGCACAATAAACATTGATATATAATCGCACACATTCATTACTTCACACACACACAAAAAAAAACATAAACATTCGCAGTCTCCTTTTTGTTTAATTTACCCACAGTTAAGTAAAGCTAAGCATCTTATTTACTGAACCTGTATTAGTCTCAAAGATTGTTTAAGTGCTTTCAACAGTGCTTGCACATAACTAACAAATGCAATTAATTTGTAACGCTCGCACAGGCCGAAGAGAGAGAACGGAATCGAGCGCAGTGAGAAAACAGCACAGCGGTGGGGAGGAGGAAGACAGTGGCGCTGATAGCCAGCGCCAACATTACGACGGTATCGGTCAATAAATGAAGCGCGCCTATGTCTAAGCGCACACTGCCGCGCAGCGCTTGAAAATAAATTCTGTGCAACAACAACGTTGCAGCGTACATGAAAACGGAAGGAAAAAAAGGTACACATAACATTTACAGAATGTTTGGCCACGGCAATGGCTCTGCCACCCAATGCCATGTCACGGCCTTGATAGGTGCTGCTTAAATAGCACTTGCCGTGGCAGTCCGCGTGACGGAAAGAGGATTCTTAATCTCTCTTTGTATGCAGTGTCGTAAAAGTATATCTGTGTGCACCGGATATCAATCATACTCCATCGACACACGGCGACTTTAATGTTAGAGGATACTGTAGAAGTTTCAGAAAAGTTCAACTTTTGCGCACGTCGCAGCAGTGTCAAAAGCCTACTCATCCATTCTAATTAAATGCAAAAAAGCTCCACACCAAACGAGTTTTGGGCAATATACCTTCGATATGACTCACGGCGCCTTACGATGAAGCCGATTCCTACGAGCAACATCAGTCTGAGGGAACGCTATATTATATTTATTAGGACTGCACCTGCTCGAAAATTACCATCATGAGGTGGGCGATATCAAAGGTGGAGTTGTACTCGTTTTGCTGCGAGGTGTGATACGAATGGACCAATCATTCTTCGTCGAACGATTGCGGTGTAATGGTGCCGTGCAGACGATCAGCAAGCGCTTATCGTCAAGTCGGTGGCCATGGTCCTCTTTAATAACATTTTCTATTTCACAGTCCTTTCTCAAAACAGCAGCCGAGAAATTGTGCAATCAGTGTTGTACTAACGCTCGAGTTCAATGTCACTGAGAGAATTCAAGGTCACGTTCAGTTGTACACGTTGGATTACGACAGTGGCATTGTTTTGGGGTTAACAAACAAAACATATTCAGTATAACTGGGCATATTTTTTCAAATGTACCGCATAAAAGTGGGCGTTTTCCCTGTGTATATTAAATAGTTTCATTTGTACTAAAGAACCAAAGTTTGATGACATGTCAAAAACGTCTGTTTAATATTCAGGACTATCAATGCTAGGGCGGCGCGGTGGCCCAGTGGTTAGCGCTGACGCCTCACAGCAAGAAGGTCCCGGGTTCGAATCTCTCGGCTCGAGTGCCTTTCTGTGTGGAGTTTGCATGCTCTCCCCGTGTCCGCGTGGGTTTTCGCCGGGTACTCCGGTTTCCTCCCACAGTCCAAAAGCATGCTCCTGGATAGGTTGATTGGCTCGCAGACTAAAATTGTCCCGCAATGCCCGGCGATGGACTGGCGTCCCGTCGTCGTGTGTATTCCTGCCTTACGCCCTGTGTTTCCGGGATAGGCTCCGGCTCACCGTGACCCTATATAGGATTAAGCGGTTTCAGATAATGAGATGAGATGAGACTATCAATGCGGTTGTTATAAGGCCACAAACATCACGAGAAAGGATTAAATCCAGTTTTGATCAGCTTATTCACTGAAAAATGGTAATGAAATCACGACTCTGTCTGTCAAGACATTAGCGGCCGTAAATCTTAATGATTTTGATGGGATTTCCACCAGGTGCCAGGCCACAGAGGAAATCTTTATTTATTGGGCAGAAAGAACTTCTATTTAGAAACAAATGAGCAGCCGACTGGGGGTTTGAAGTGCCCTTCAGTATAAACGTAAAATCTAGTACAAGTCCAATGGACTTATAACTTTCCAAGTTATAATCAACAAGTCCATTGGACATGTTGATTATAACAGATCTTCAATTTGAGAATTGCCTTCCAAAGCTGTTCTACTGGGATAGCCATGTCGAGCGTTCCCCTCCCCTCTCCCTCGCAACGTTTCATTTTCCAAGTTGGGGGGCATCCTTGCGTGTCCTTGTTTGAGAACGTCGCAAAGAAGACAGAGGGAGCTCTCGATATGGCCACCCCATCAAGAGGGCCTTGCAAAGTTCGTTTTATACGGTGGGTCGTGAAAACTAACATCAGTACAGACCTTCAATTTTCCAACTGAGCTGACAAACTCCACCGTCACACTACACGAACATCAACGACAATGCTATGCACCGCACAAGCACGAGGTTTACAACAGGTATTATGCACCCGGTGCAATGGAACCCGGTGCAATGGAAATGACCACAATCCCTGTGGCTCGCAAGCGTATACCAGAATACGGTATCACGTGTAAGGAACTGTAAATATGCAAATCTGTTACAACACATTGTATGCTGAAAGATCTATCATGGATCCACTCTCCTGCGATGTCCTCCCTCAATAACAATTTTCCATTGACACTCCTTTCTCAAAACAGCAGCACTACAATCGACAATACGTTTTGAAACGTATCTCAAATGAAGACGTATTAAAGTGAATAAAGAGCTTTTCGTCAGTTGCAATACCAGCACATCAAATCGTTCAGCTTTCTTACACTGCAGTAGGTTCGACCGAGGCCATTACTGTTGTGCAAACCTTCATTCGTGCCAAATCACTCTAAATAAAAAAAATGATGCCCCCAACACTGAACGTTAATTAAAGCTTCCCTTAATAGCTTCGCAGAATTTATTGAATTCATCAGTTTTCTTGACAAGTCATCAATGGTAACGTAACATTTATCTTCCATTGTCACATCCAATTCACTGGAATCGACCAACAACAGCTTTAGATACAATCAATTACGGTCACCAATTAACCAGGTTTTCATTAATGTTGTTTAAGGGGACTGCATTTATCAGCTGCATTCAAGCCAAGTCTGCTGAGCATTACAGGCGTTACACACGTAAAAAAATCTCAGAAGCATTTTTTTGCGAATAAAAAAACCCACCCAATACTAGCGCATTACCGTTCTTAGCATTTAAATGTTACCACGTCTTAAAAGTAACACTTTTTTGGTTTCAAATTATATTACTCTTCATGAAATAGACATTTACTATTTGAGGCGCTTGAAAACTTTAATGGAAAAAGGAAAATGTGGCTAAATTAGTGGACACACATCCGATCACGACACTGGCCAATTAGCCAGTCTGGATCTGTGTGAAAACAATCAATGAGCGTGTGATTAAAGATATATATTTCTTCAAAGTCGTGCAAACTGTTCTGCTGCAACAATCACATCGTGAGAATTTCTCTAAATAGCTGTTCTCACAGCATATCCATGCCAGGTGTTTCTACTCTCTCCTTCCCGACGTTTCGCCTCCCACGTTGGAGGCAGAAACCTGGTGATTCCCCATCATCCAACCATGAAAACCGATCTTAAATCACATCATCTTCGTTCAGCGTCATCACGATTGTGCAAGCTACAGAACGTACACAGTAAACTCATGCCACGCTCTCTCCAGCGTGCAGGTGTCAACTGGCAATTTACATCTCAATTTGGTGTCAATATCTAATTCAAGAATATCTCATCTCATCTCACTGTCTTAAACCGCTTAGTCCTATACAGGGTCACGGTGAAGCCGGAGCCTATCCCGGCAGACACAGGACGCAAGGCAAGGATATACCGACGATGGGACGCCAGTCCATCGCCGGGCACTGCGGGGCAATTTAGCCTGCGAGCCAATTAACCTATGTAGCAGCATGCTTTTTGGACTGTGGGAGGAAACCGGAGTGCCCGGCGAAAACCCACGCAGACACGGGGAGAGCATGCAAACTCCACACAGAAAGGCACCGGAGCCGAGAGATTCGAACCCGGGACCTTCTTGCTGTGAGGTGACAGCGCTAACCACTGGGCCACCGCGCCGCCACCGAATTCAAGAATAATATAAACAATTTGAAAAATGTGGTAGGATGTATCGTGAGCGCAAATGTCGATTTAATTGATGAATTAATGCACTGACATGCAAAAAAGATGAAATCCGAGGTACAGTGGTAATATTTGTTAGTGAGATACATTGCGGCCATGAAAGGACCGCGAGAGCACGTGACAATGTGAGGCTTTCAACCAGCAGTGGATATACAATGGTTAATGGTGATGATCTCATCTCATTGTCAGAAACCGCTTAATCCTGTAGAGCAGGGGTGCCCAATAGTCGATCGCGATCTACTGGTCCATCGCAAAGGTAGTGTGAGTAGATCGCATGGCATTTAATCGTCAGCCTATCATCCATCCTTACTGTGACGTTTGTCACTTGATTGACGGACAGCGCAGCCGC
>JAZEWT010000009.1:16486180-16497640 GCA_036362905.1 Mordacia mordax | reverse complement strand
ACAACACTCTCTGCATGACCGGTGAATCAATAGGCTTCATCCCCTCCCCAACCCTGCTATGTTTCAACTCATCAGAATAAACATAGCCAGACTACGCAACATCCTGTCGCCTTTCGATGCTGAGAAGCTAAAACACATCTTCAACTCTTCACGAATCGATTATTGCAATGCACTACTCACTGGCATCCCTGCCGACCTGATCAATCGTCTCTAGCGTGTGCTGAATGCAGCTGCTAGAGTCCTGATCCATACACTCATCTATGATCACATATTCCCAGTGCCGTTGTCTCTCCACTGGCTACAAGTTAAATACAGGATTGAATTCAAAATCCTCCATCTGACCTACAGGGCTCTCATTGGTGCTGCTCCGACACACATCCGCGACCTACTTCAGGCATTCTCCTCCACACGACCAATTCGATTTTCCAATACGGCTTGCTGCATGTGCCCAGATCGCGCCTCCATTTCATGGGTAACAGAGCCTTCTCGCGTGCTGCTCCCAGACTCTAGGATGCCCTTCCATTGGAGATTCGATCACCTACGTCCATAGGCATCTTCAGATCTCATCTCAACACTCAATTGTTTCACAAGGCTTTCAAGTCCTCTGGCTAGCAAAGAAAAAAAGGACTGTTGATGCTGATCACTGTTGTTGTGCTTGGATGATAGCATGCTGTTGACTTGCACCTGCTCAGGAACAATGATTCCTTCCTTTATTTGTTGAACAATTATTTTTATCACTTATTTTATGTCCTCTAAATTTTCGCCATTATTTGACCTTCAGTAGAACTGTTCTGATGTTGTTGTTGACATGTCGTTATCTCCACAGCTCAGATTGTAACAAAAAAATGCTATTGTTGCTGATTTGCCGTTCTTATGTCGTTATTGTTGCTGACATGCTGCTCTTTCCACAGCTCCGTGCAACGCTTTGTGACCCTCGGATGACAAGCACTCGAGAAGTGCAATAATTATTATTACATCAATACAGAATTCAGAAATTTTAAACACCGTAGCATTAGCACGGCCAGAGTTTGAACAGAGTTTTTCATCCCAGCTCAAAGGGCACAGGATGCAACTCAACAGCAATATCTCACATGCCTGTGTCAGTCCAGTTGAAATGAAACTCTCTATACGATGAATATTAATTGTGTGCTGGGCGGGACGGTGGCCCAGTGGGTAGCGCTGTCGCCTCACAGCAAGAAGGTCCTGGGTTCGAATCTCGGCTCGTGTGGCTTTCTGTGTGGAGTTTGCATGCTCTCCCTGTGTCCACGTGGGTTTTCGCTGGGCACTCTGGTTTCCTTCTACAGTCCAAAAAACATGCTGCTTCATAGCTTAATTGGCTTGCAGACTAAATTGCTCGCAGTGCCCGGTGATGGACTCACGTCCCATCGTGAGTATACCCCTGCCTGGCGCCCTGTGTCTGCCGGGATAGGCTCCAGCTCACCAGGACCCTGTACAGGACGAAGCGGTTTCTGACAATGAGATGAGATTAATTGTGTGTTGTGACTGACAGATTCACATCTGTTAAGTCAAACTGTCTCCCTGTTGCAGTGCTCACTTTCTTTTCAGTGGTGGGTAACTCGCATTCCTATGGTGGGGGCCAGTCTGCCCAAAGTACGTATACGATTGATCGTCGACGAAATGCTCGTCATTTTATCGATTGCAGAAGGACAAGTGGCCTACAAGAATCGATCGTCGACCCCAATTCTGAGTCCCTGTCTGCAGATGGGAGCGGAGTATGCTTGTCCAGTGCCTCTCTGCCAAATCTATGTCTGAAACACATTACACGTGGGTGACTGATTTGTAAATGTTACAAAATTTGTGTTTTTTTTTACAACACTCTGCTCCGTTGAGACATATGTTAAAGAAGAGGGCATGTGCGAGCTGAACATTGCACAATGCATTGCAGAGAACGGGGATTACACGAAGCGCAATGATTTCGTCTGCAAACGCTCGGAGGTCATCGGCGTGAATTTCTATCCGCGGACAGTCCCATGCGTATTTTTCTCCGGGTGATTTTCCAGTAGTAACCTCCGTGCCCGAATCGGCGACCCACAACTAATTAATTAATTACAGATCGCCGATTCATAACTAATTAATTAATTGGTTCTTGCGCGCGCAAGTCAGAGAGTGTTGGTTGCTTTGCAAATTGTCGCTACGAAATACACAGCGGTATGATAAGACAACGATGCTAAGCATCTGTGGACAAAACAACATTTTAATGGCTCGGTGTATAACTGTGAAATCTGCTATCTATTCCTCTTCGGAATGGTAACTTGTCCAAACGTTCACTGACATCACCTCTATGGGGCATTGCGCAGTAGTCGTGTCAAGTACATTTATCATACAGCACAACAGGGTAATTGTGCACAGGAATACAACTTTGCGTTGGCATTGCATTGACTCCATCACACCTGTGTTAAATGAATGCATGCTTAAAACTTTGACATTTTGTTTTATCATGCGTTATAAAGGCCTTCGTTCGGATTAAAAATAAGTGCCTTGCAGTATTATTAGAATAAGATTACGGACTGGTGTCCTTGGTTAATCGCAATTGAAAAATCCAATTAAATTACTTGTTATGCAAGTTCTGCATCACTTTAAACAACTGCCATCCCCCCACTGCTGGATGAAGGTTTCCACACATCATCGTAATTCCTCTATGACACGATGTCCTAATCTATCTAACATGCTCCTTGCACATGAGCTAAAGTCATCGCTGCATCGCCACTGTGGTTGTCCTCATGGTGTATTTTGCCATTTGGCTGCAATTGTCTGAAGGGTTCATCCATCGGCCACCCAGTGTCCTGTTCAGGCCCCTTAATGATCTGCCAAGAAGATGTCTCTGACGTGCGTTTGTTTCCTTTCTCCACATATTCCTTTCTCTCTCTCGGTGCTCTTTAAAGCAAGCAATGCGATTCTCAGAACCTATCGCGCCGATTCTCAAAGCGGCACATGACGTAACGTCGGCGCTGGTTATAAAACTCCCCTGTGCCTCTTAATCGTTCCCTCTACGAACGAATACCTTCGACATTGAATGCATGTGCGTGTGTTGTAAATTACAGTAACAATCATCACGCCAGATGTGCGATTGCGACGCATTTCCGAAGTGATGCAATCAAGGCTGGCCGGAGGGTTTTTTTTAAAAGGGTCCCCGCGCAAACACTCGCCAAGCAAGCACTCGCCGCGCAAACACTCGCCGTACCGACGGCGTCCGATAACTAGGCGGCTGCGTTACGATGAGGACACATGTTTCATTTATGGGCGTTTAGTCCAAGGAGAGGAAAATGATGGATGGAGAGAGTGCGTATCACGCCTTGTCACTGGACATGTTGTTTCATCTAATTCATCGTCTTAATGTAATCATCGGCAGCATCGCAACCACCTGCAATCATTCACGTCATCGACAGCTCCATCGCCACAGTTACCACCACTACCATCGTCATCATCGTCTATTTGTTTTCTCCGCAGCTTTGTGCACCGCTTTGTGGCCCTCGGGTGAAAAGCTTGGGACCGAGAGCCGTGCGGCGCATTCGGTGTCCTCGGTGAGGACATGCATATATATCGCAGGGTATTCCGGTTTCCTCCCACAGTCCAAAAGACACACGGCCTAGGTTAATTGTCTTGACTAAATTTCCACTGATGCCCTGAGTTGTTGCAACTTACCCACTCTCTGCTTTGCAACTGTAAAAAAAGAGAGCAGCATAGCTCAAAGGTTCCTTCCGTCTGACTGTAAAACTGAGCGACTGATTCCCAAGTCTGGAATTATGTTATTTATTGCGATTTGCAGCAGCACAGCTGAGGACATCCGTATTCAGGGCAACTATGCAGCACATCTCGACGTTGGTCCAGCATAGCCCGGTGACGAGTTAAAATATGTGGATCTCCGCTGCCTGTCGCGGAGAATGGCGAGTGTGACTGGCTGCTCGAGCGTAGCTCATTTTCTGATAAGCGTCTAACTCGACGTCTTATTGTCGCCACTGCTCACGTTCTGGCTTTCGATAAAAGACGACGCAATCTGAAGTGTGAGAGGGCATTATTTTTAAAACGTTATCGAAACAATACAGATTCGCGGCCATGCAGCCGCTTGGAACTGCTCATGCCAACTTGGCTCTCGAATAACGGGACCTGGCTGTGGGCCCATGTGCCGCCGCAACGCCGTTGAATTTATGCCGGGCGACAGAGGAAAACGTGGAATGGCTCGCGGGAGGATGCGTCGCCTCTCTGATACTGCCGGAGATTCGAGGGCTTCCATGGCGAAGGCCGTGGTGAGGGCACGCAGGCGATGTGGATATCGGCGCAAGCGGAGGCCACGCTGCGTGCGGCCGCAAACTGCAATTTTTCTTTTCTCATTAAC
The DNA here is from genome assembly GCA_036362905.1 of Mordacia mordax. NCBI lineage: Eukaryota > Metazoa > Chordata > Hyperoartia > Petromyzontiformes > Petromyzontidae > Mordacia > Mordacia mordax. The sequence continues at coordinate 16,493,286 of JAZEWT010000009.1, read as the reverse complement.
AAAGCCCCGAGCTCTTTTTGGGATGACACAGCACGCGCGCGCAGCCGAGGCGCTATCAACAAGATGAGAATGGCGTGTTTTTTCGGGATTGTTTGTTCCTTCGAACCGGGGCACGGTTCGGACCGATTCTGCGCGCCGAGTGAAACTAAATTCAAGGTCATACGCAAAAGACAGCGCAAACGACACGCACCTTCGCAAGCAACAAAAATGTGCACAATCTGCTGTTTTCCCGTGGGCTGTCGCCCATAAATGTTAATAGATAATTGAAATATGTTTTCATGTCCTGGTGGTGACACAATGCGCCAGATAAAATGTGAGCAATACGACACCTGAATATTAGCGACATTAATTTTTTTCATTAGTTTAAATTCAAATGTGACGATGGAGACTTTGACGACACGACGGTGAAAATTTTGAACCTAGAGCGACGACACTCAAAATAATTCCGACCGTCGATAATGAGGAAGGGATCGTACGTGTGTTCCGTGTATTTTTAGTGTGCACCGCTCTGCGAACTCACCAGATACTTCTGATTGCCGTACATGACGTAGTCCGGAGCTAGGCTGTACATCACGTAGTTGACATGCATCACGGTGAGCATGAGAATGAGGCAGAGGAAGAGGAGTGCCTGGGGCCGTGTCCTCCCAGTCCGGATATTATACAGCTGGTTATCGCACATCACGACACACACACACATACACGGGCCCGCATTGTTACACATGCATATACGTACACATGCATAGAAGTGCACATTTTTTTAAAGACTGGTAAGGCTCTGGGATAGGGATAAGTGCTGTTAGCAAAGCATTTGTTACAGGCAGTACATCAGAGCGTGGTCTGGCCAGAACCATATTGGTGATGTTCAAACATGACACCAGGTATGCATTCATTTAATAATGACAAGGCACAGATATGGAGGCGTAGAGGGAAAACCGCAGAGAGGGGGAGTGAACAAGGCAGTCACCCGGCGCCAACCTGCCAGACACTGCTGCCTGTATATTATGATGTTATCGGCAAATTAATTATGAGTTTCAGAAACACCTGAGGATGCCTTCCAAGTGTAAGGTGAAACGTCGGCAAGGAGAGGGGGGAACGCTCGACAGAGTTTTCGTGAAAGAACAGTTTTGGAAAGCGATTTTGAAAGAATTGACTGCAACGACATCATTGTCCAACACGTTCACGTCATGATGCAAAACAATGCAATAATATACCTAATCATTGCAACAACGAGAGGACAAGCAATATCATTATGCCTCTGTTCCTGTACACATTAACATGGGCAGCAATCTTAAAATTATACCATGAAAAGTTCAACGCACAAAGATTAGTTTTAAAATGTAAAGCCTTACTAATTAAAGTTTAATATGTTTCACAATTTAATCCAGTATTTCTACATTATTAATTATTTAGAGAATGTTTTTTAACTGCCGTTGTCTGTACTTTACATATGCAATAGACTCGTATGCTTTGCTGTAATAATTAACACCCTGGCTATTTTTTAAAGAAGACCCATGGATTGAATTGACTCTCACCTGGTCAAAAAGACCATATATCCATCAGTGTATCTCTTGTCCTTATACTACACTCTAAACTCAGAGCCACATTTTGTTACCTTGAGAGCTACAACATAGCAAACGTAAGCTCAGTCACATCTCGTTACCTAGACAGCTACAACATAGCACATATAAAGGCAGAGCCACATTTTGTAGACCTAGATAACTACAACATAGCACACGTTATTCTTTTTGAATTTGTTCTTTTCCCCCACCGACAGGTGTAGTGTGGGCGGCAGTCTGAGGAGGCTGTGATCCATGAGCCGTGGTCAGTCACTCCAGGCTGACTCCGGTCATACATGCCCCCTAATAATGGCCCGAGATTAGCGTCGCCATGGACCCTAAACCAGGAATCATGTCTCAGGTCTCACTGTTGCCTGAAGAGCTTTGAAACCACATTCAGAGATTCCACATTCAGAGACACCATTAGAATCAATAATACGCTGATGAGTGGGTGTTAATTGCATTTCAAGATTTGTCCCGGGTTCACCGTGTACAGCACTGGTAGTGCCTTTAAGCTCCGTTCTTTTATATTTCCTTAGGAGCAAGGCATTATTAATAAGCTTAGCCTCATTGCTATTTGTTGATGTGAGATGCCAGGACGTGACAACTTACGCCACTTGTGCCACCGCACTGCCTGCTCCTGGCACATCCCGTAACGTGTATGCAATCAAAATATAACACGGTGTGTTTTTACGATGTCCCACCATCTGGCTGTAGGTTCCTCCCCTTGGTTTCTGATCTCTGGGCACCACCTGCGCTCGTACGCCGAGCGCACATGCCTAAGCATCACCACCTCACCTCGATAAGTATGCCACTGGACTCAAGCAGTTTGCTCTGCCCTGACATTAGTCACCCAGTTTTTTTTTATTTAAGCTGGAAAGAACCGCTGAGCTATCCAGCTCTATTTGACATCTGTCCGGCGGGAATGGTTAAGCAAGTTACAGCATTTCAGAGCACGGATGGGGTAGTTTAGTCGGGATAATTAACATAGGTAACATCTCTTTGGACTCGTGAAAGGAAACCGGAGTACCCGGCGAAAACCTACATGGACACAGGGAGAACATGCAAACTCCCACAGTAAAGTACCCGAGCTGGGAATCGAACCAGGGACCTTGTTGCTGTGAGGCGGCAGCGCTACTCATTGCCCTACAGTGCCACAGACTACATTCACACCTATATTCAGAAGATACTGCTATCATCCTACATTTCCATTCCTATCAATTGATTCAATCTAATTAGTAAAGAGATCGACTAGTCAAAAAATATTTATTTTAGTCTATTGGGTTAAGTAAAATGGCTTGCCAGAGAAATATCACCCATCAGATTATTTTTAAACTACTCTGAAGCAGTCTTGAATCAAAACTGATCCACAGTCTGCTCGGTAAAACAAATGGTTATGGTTATAACATCAGTTCTGATGACAATAAGGCTGATAGGTCCAAAAAATATATATATTCATACGATGGCCAAACAGTGGTCTCGAATGTATTTTATTTAGCCCAGAATTGCACTTATCTATTACTCGCAGTGCATAACGAGTATTTTCGTTTTATTCAATGCGCTACAACTTTGTGCAAGTACTTTTCAACGGGAATCTCGACAGAGGTCAAGAGCGCCTGTCCTGGAGGGCAGGGTCCAGCCATGAATGCCCCACAGCAAACCGTCTGTAGCGCATTGTGTACACTGAGCCACGTCATGGCTTGGAAATTACTTTCAAACCAGGTTGTTTGCCCACAGCATAGGCACAGCAGGGCACACTTACAGCAGCGTCGAGGCCAGTCGTAAAGGCGGTATTATATAATTTAATTAATATTCACGCAGCTCCCGCGGAATGAAGTGTAGCAATAGCTTGCCAATTGTCATGCTCCCGTCTCCAATGTGTTTCCTTTGTACATTGCTGCTTGATAGTGGAATTCAATCACTGCACGTGCCAAACTGTATATTTTATCTACATGTAGAATACAGCTTCTTGTACTTAAAATAAAATAAAACTCTGAATTAATGATTTACGCTGCACTGGAGGTATCAAGGTTTTGTTAGCCCAGTGTGAGACCAATTTTGGAAAGCTATTGTCAATGACATTAAGTGTATTAATGATCTCATTAAGATAATATACAAATACAACAAGCTTAAAGTTGCCAATAGACTGGAAACAAGCTTTCCAGTCTATTGGCAGTCTATTGGCACCGGTGTGGGGTCGCTTTTCAACACACCAATGTGTGTTTTCAACACACCAATGTGTGTTGAACAGCGACCCCACACCGGTGTGCTGAGATTGTAAAGGAATTGGCGCGTTTTCTGTTCACGTGAGAACCCCTTACTGATTGGCCGTGTCGGGTAGTGGAGGGTTAAACGACACTATTTTATAATTTTCTACATGACCTGACCCAAAAATGAATTTCATCGATAACACACAGACAATATACCTACAATGTCAACATTTTCTGCATTAATTCACCCCAGCTCAGCACAGCGAGCTAAAATTATTAAGGTATAACAGAGGAATCAAAAAGTAGGAAGAAGGGCCATCACACAAAGTGTTGAGTGACCGTGGCTTACTGCAGTGACTCTCACAGTAGGTGTGAGGTGGCAACTGCTGCAAACCGTTGTGTCGTTCTGCGATGCTCCGCTGGTTTCAACTGCTCCAAAGAACAAACCTTCACTCAGTTGTGTCCCACTAATGATATGTTTAGGATGTGGGTGGCAGTGAAACAAAAATCATGAGAAATGCTTTCATTCTAACCTACAAACGAGGCCTGAACGCAATTGTCCCGGTCTCCTTGAACTAAGTTTCACACGACTCATCCGGAAAGACTGGCATTACATCCCCATATATTTCAACGTAAATGGCTTATGGTCACGGAAAGTGAATTATTCAAGTGGGGCCTAACCTCCAGTTCACTCTTACCCAGCTACAGCTCTAGACTACACTTTGCATTTTTGTGAAGGAAGTTTTATCCAGCGGATAGTCACTAAAATTCAAACTATTAAGATAAGAACCTGCAAAAAAAGGAGTGATAAATAATAAGCTTTCAGTATAAGGAATGCACGTCGCACTTAAACTTATTAATGCTTATCACCGTATACTATAAGCAGACGTTTATCCCAAAGGTGAATAATGAGGAATATTGTTCTCAGGAGAACACACTCCATTATCCATTGGCTACACTTGAGTGGCATTCAAATATGTTCTGGTGTAAGATTTTAATTTCAAATTAACAGATGTGCTCTGTCAACTGTTTATGCGGCGAAGGTGTTCTGCACTATTTACCGCTTTCATTTGGTAGTTTTCACAAATTGTTAACATTTGTCATTATTATTTCTAGTAACTCCCAACACCGTACGTGGTGCATTCTCACGCCATAAAGACACACCGCAGGGCCTTAACAAACGTTAGCAAAGGAATTAATGTGTTATTTGTTATTATCCTACAATACATCGAAGAAACGGTCGTTTTTCACAGTGTTTACTCAGCCATGTAGCAAAGTGCTCGTTCAGTTCATTGAAAAACGTTGGCAATTTTTTTTATCACCACTGGCCTACATTCATACGTGCTCTTTGAACTTTTTTTGCATGATTTCAATCAAGCACTTGCGCAATCAGTCGCATTCATAAGCAAACAAGTGCAATCGCGTTAGGATTAAAGTCTCCTTTTAAAGTAAAATCAAGATTAGCAACGTACTGAACAAAAGTTCACACGCCAAACTTCAATGTAGTAAAAAAGTGCGCAGACTCGTCGCAATCAAATCTAGTGCAACGAAATCAAAATATAAATGCAAAGTACGAAACAATAAATGCACATTCATCTGGTCGAGCGGCATTGTGGATAGAGTGGTTGCCTCAGGATCAGAAGGTTAAGAGTTCAAACTCCAGTCAGGGTCAACTCAACACTTCATCAGGGTCGATTAAAGCTTTACAAAAAGCCAATAAGCGGTCAAGCTGTATAGAGACAAATCCCTGCCGTGTGAATGTGAAATTTCTACCACTAAGGGGCATGAGTGCTACTGTAGCAATTACTTGAGCAGCACACGAATGTTTCACTTTTGTAAAAAATGTGCAAACATAATTATTATAAACCATATAAAATCAATCTATAGACTGGTATGGAATTACTGTGATATGTCTACATTATTAGCTGCTAAGACATTTACATTCATAATGTCAATCAGTGATTCAATCTCTAAAATGAAACTAGACTAACGCTGCAGAGATCATGAATTATTTCCAGATGAAATGCTATTCCATGTTATCGTGGCATCTGATCTTGATTCAAATAAATATTCAATGCAGCCGTGACAAATATCTATTACACCACACCGGGGTTCAGCATTTTAGGCAACGGAAACTATTTTATGGCTATAATCGATGCATTATATTGTTGCAACATCTAGATTAAAACCCTCAAAAGAGAAGGTTTCCTCGATAATCCTTTATGTCATCGTGGTAAACCTAAAACTGTACAAAAAAATGATCTTAAAATTAAAAATAAATTTTCAACTGCTCATTTAATAATCGTGGTCTGTTGTAAAAAGATTAACAATATTAACCAGCTCTAATTGTAACATGGTAAAATATAGACGAGGAATGGAACCTATACCTATTAAGTAGAATTCTATTGCGATGGTTAGAACAATTTGTAAGTGACATTTTGTGAATTGGGCGGCGCGGTGGCCCAGTGGTTAGCGCTGACGCCTCACAGCAAGAAGGTCCCGGGTTCGAATCTCTCGGCTTGGGTGCCTTTCTGTGTGGAGTTTNNNNTCCCGTCGTCGGGTGTATTCCTGCCTTACGCCCTGTGTTTCCGGGATAGGCTCCGGCTCACCGTGACCCTATATAGGATTACGCGGTTTCAGATGAGATGAGATGAGATTTTGTGAATTCAAATCCTAGTTAGAAAAGATCGCCTCATTCCATCAAACATTGTGGCATTGTTAAAGAGATTATCAATAGTCATCGGCCGGGGTGCCTTTCTTTGTGGAGTTTGTATGTTCTCCCCATGTCCGCATGGGTTTTCGCCGGGCACTCCGGTTTCCTCCCACAGTCCAAAAAAACCATGCTGCTGCATAGGTTAATTGGCTTGCAGACCAAATTGCTCGCAGTGCCCGGTGATGGACTGGCGTCCCATAGTGAGTATACCCCTGCCTTGCGCCGTGTCTGCCGGGATAGGCTCCGGCTCACTGCGAACCTGTACAGGACTAAGCGGTTTCTGACAATGAGATGAGATAAGTCATCGGCGGTTGTCTTAGTGATGAGCTCCCGCTATGCAAACGTGGAAATTCCTGTCTCAGACCTGTACGTGGGAAGCAGTACTGCTCGATGTTTGTTCCGTCAGATATTGCGCGGAAGGTGGGGGGGGCAACGTTGCCTATTTTGATATCTATGTAAAGGTTTCTGCTTTGAGTAACTGACATTACGGCAACGGAATTCATCGGCGCGGACAACTATTCCTTGCCATTTCCATCCATCCATCCATCTTCATCCGCTTTATCCGATGCCGGGTCGCGGGGGCAGCAGTCTAAGCAGCGATGCCCAGACTTCCTTCACCCCAGACAC
>JAZEWT010000009.1:16444891-16484198 GCA_036362905.1 Mordacia mordax | reverse complement strand
TGGGCAACTCCAGAGTAGTGGAGGGTCCAGCCCCTCTCAAGGAGCTGGGTTCCGGAGCCCAAGCTATGCGTGGAGGTGAGCCCGACTATATCTAGCCGGTGTAAAAAAAGCAATAGCTTTTTGAACCCACTGCGTGTACGCACTGGTGTCGCTGTACACGTGTCTGTCAGCGGGGGAGTGGTGGTGCAGCGGTTAGCGCGCTGCGCTACAAACCCGGCCACCTGAGTTCTATTCTCACTGACAGTCAACAGCAGTGACGATTTTCTGAACCGATACTGGGCCTCCCCCAGGTCGAGTCGGCCTCAAATAGGTGCCTGGTGCAGTGTGTACATTGCGACTAGCGATACAAAGGCGGCAGGGCGAGGTGCTGGCCACCCACCCCTTTGTGTGCCGTGCGGCCTTTACAGGTGCTACCCGCTAATAGAACTTGACGCTACAGTGTGTCTTGGCTACATGGGGGATCTTTGTCTTGTTTTATCTACGCCAGTGAGTGTTGCACGTGAATCGCTAGTGCGGATGGCGAGCACCATTACGAGCCAAACGACTTTGGTCACCGTCCTTCAAGTGCTCTCTGCCAATCGCAATTAAACATTCACGCGTATCCAGCGCAACACGCAGCAGTTGTTTTAAAAAAAAAACGTACACGATTCAACATCCACGAGTGCAAACAAAAAAACAAATGGGTTTTTAAAGCGCAGTTTGTTACATTCATTTCTTTACTGCCGTTTTGCATTCACTTAGGGATAGACATACTTATTTAATCATTATTCTCCCCAAAGTCGATGACTCTGACGACATGCTCGTTTACGCTTAATAACCGGCCCACCACAATACCATGTAAAACGTGTAAAAAAACAAGACTTCGCATCACGAATGCACTTTCAGCGCAGTGCATCGGGACACCGATGCCACACTTTGCAAATTTACAGATTTTTTTTTCCCCATCCCGGCCAGTCATACAGAAAGACATTCAACGCAAATGTTTTGGGGGGTTTTTTGGCAAAGTCAAGAACGTACACATCTTCACGATAATTATTTTGATTTGTGCAGATTTTAAAATAAATAAAAGCAATTCACAGTGCTATTGTCAGGATTGGGTTAAGACAAAGCACAAATAGCCAAATGTTACTGCAATCGGACACCAATTAAATAAGTAGTCAAATAAATTCAGAGCATCTTTATCCTCAAACAAGCATTCTGCAACTGAACATCTTCATGTGTAGCTCTCAGTCTATATTGAAAATTCCACGTTTCCATAAAAAGGCGCCAATCGATGATCAACCAAAAAAAGCTGCATTTCGTTGACCATAGAGAAATAATTGTGTTGATCTGCAACAGGGATTTTTAAAATATATATATCATGAGCTTAAGGCTCAACCGAACAAATGCTACTTCGAAGCCAGAGGTGTGGATTTAAAATGAGGAATGGTAGATTTGATTATTCACCTTGGCTCGTCGGTGAGATGGAGGAGTTGTGGACAACATGGAGAGCAGCGGGAAAGGAGCCAACTCCCAGAAAATGGTGGCAGGCATTGGGCGCAGGCAGAGATTACATGAGGACAGAAGGTGGGAGTGCGGTAACGAAATGAAGTCAGAAAAGGCGAGACAATCTTCTCAAACTGAAGGGTTAAGTAGATCCTGGCAAAGAGCACTTTGGAGATTTGGAGCTAGAAAGGGCAGTTACCATTCCATGAAAGCCACACATTTAAGCAACACGGTGTCAAAGCAAGGCCAGAGTGCCTTGGTGTCACAGCCAAATTCGAGGGAATGGAAGTCCATCAATTTTCCAAATCACAAGTATAAAGCCCTGCCAATGAATCCCAATGTAATTAATCATAAATATCAGGTTATCTGGTTTCACAGCACTCGAGCCCTGTTCACGACATCCATCAAAACTGATATCTATTATTTTTGACGTCACAGAGACGTGTAAGTGAAGCAACGGTGCAGAGGAGGAGAGCTCCATTCCCGGCCATAGCTAATACGACTTGATGTTACAGCTATGGATACTTTTGCCAGTGAACATATGCAAAAAAGAAAAAATGTTTTTACCATTTCTGACAATCAGGCTCTAAATAAAGCCATGTCTGGTGTAGGCAAATCAGTTTGAAGGAAAATGCATATATTATCAAAGCTTTTTGTTTGCATATTTTGCCACAAGTATGTGTGGTAATTGCAAACTAAACACTTTGTGAAAGGTGTCTATTTTGGTGTTTTAAGATCTCAACACCTATATAATGGCCAGAAATGGTAAAAATCTTTTCTCTTTTTTTACTTGATATTACCGGTTTAGGCGAGCCACTGTCAAAGCTGACCCAGGCATTGGGGCATTGGGGCATAATTTTACAGCCAGAAGCTCTTCCTGATGCCAACTTAATGTAGTCAGAAAGCCTTGGACTCATTATTTGTTTGGACCCACCCCAAGCCCTGTTCACCAAGGGAGACCCTAGCAGGAGTGCTAACTATGTGAAGCTGGTGTCTGGGAGCGCATCCGACCATAAAATTCTGCTAAAATATCCCCACCATTGGGGGGCAACTCGCCAACCTGGACAGTGTCCGCATAAGCCAGCAACAACAAAAACAGCCCGATCCTCCTCTTGATGTGGATCGAGAACGTTCACATTGAGAAAGGAAGTAAAAAGAAGACTGAAAAGAGATGCATGTTGCTAAATATGCGGAAAAGCAGAAACACAAACATATGGATAAGAGAATAAACTCGAATAATAAAAACAATATTTGGGTAACACGCACAAATTCGACGCCTGGTCATGAACGACGCATGAATACGGGGGTGTGAAGAAACCATAGACAGGCAAGGGGAAGACAACCACACAGTAAGCCAGGGCCAACATTGGCCAGAAACCGCATCTTATATGATGGTAATTATTGCATTTATAGAACGCTTTTCACTCGAGGATCACAAAGTGCTGTACAGAGCTGCAGAGAGAATGGCACGTCAACAACAAAATGAGAATGGTTAATCAGCAAGAGTAACGTTTGATTTAGGGTTTTTTTTTACAAATCCTAGCTGTGGAGGAAACGGCATGTAAACAACAACATGTTTTTGGCCAATTAACTTGTTTTTTTTTTGGGTGGGAGGACACGCATGCAAAACAGGGGCAAAACACAAAAACGCCTCACATAAAGGTACCCGAGGCAGGAATCGAACTGCCTCAGGCAGAGCATTTTGTCAGCGAGGCACAGTTGTTACCACTGCACCATCATAGTGACTGCAATGAAACGTACGTTCGCTGGGGCATAACACATCAGAGGAGGTGAAGACAGCAATCTGAAAACCTGTGTGCCGCAGCCTAGCAGACATCTCATCTCAGTGTCAGAACCGCTGAGTCCTGTACAGGGTCGCGGTGAGCTGGAGCCTATCCCGGAAGACAGGGATATACCCACGATGGGACGCCAGTCCATCGCCGGGCACTGCGGGGCAATTTAGCCTGCGAGCCAATTAACCTATATAGCAGCATGCTTTTTGGACTGTGGGAGGAAACCGGAGTGCCCGGCGAAAACCCACGCGGACACGGGGAGAGCATGCAAACTCCACACAGAAAGGCACCCGAGCCGAGAGATTCGAACCCGGGACCTTCTTGCTGTGAGGCGACAGCGCTACCCACTGGGCCACCGTGCCGCCAGGCATATATTTGGTAAACCAGTATTGTTCAAGACAGACACCTTATGTGTTTGTTTTCGTTAAGCAGCAAAGCTCTTTAATGTGAGAGTATGGTGGAAATCACACTTCGTGCCTTGCCATGCACACGTAGCCTTCTTTCCAATTGGCTGTGCCACGACGGCCTAAAGTGAAGTGGATATGTAACTTGCTATTAATCAATTCCTATTTCCACGTTAAATGTTTCTACAGGGGTGGCACAGTGGCGTGGCACAGTGGCATGGCGAGTTACGTCACAGTAAGAAAACCCAGGTTCGATTCAGAGCTTGGGTGCCTTTTTGTGTGGAATTTCCATGTTGTCTCCATGTCTGCTTGGGTTTTTGCTGGGCATTCCGGTTTCCTCCCACTGCCCAAAGACATTCTGCCTAGGTTAACTACCCTGCCTTAATTGCCTTCGGTGCCCTGCGATAGACTGGCATCCCATCCGGGGTACTGTATAGCCCTACCTTGCACTCTGTGTCTGTCGAGATAGGCTCTGGCCCCCCGCCACTCTGTGGCTCCCTGTCACCCTGTAGAGGATTAAGCAGCAACTGATTATGATGATGTTTCTATGAGTGTGGCAAACGCTCCACAACGCTGGCTCTCGGTTTGGGTCTGCCGATTTGATTTTTTTGCTGTCAATAAAGTGGTGGATTGTTGGAGCGGTTTTTTTTATTTTATTTTTTGCAACGGGTCACGAGCGTTTCAAGCCCTTTCAGACTCAATTCAATCTTTCTGTCAAAACGGCGTTCACGGGCATAAGCTGAAGAGAAACACAAGGCCTGTGATGTACAGACTGCTTCTGCTTGTAACCGATCTTTCCACTCTGAGTATTTAGCTACGAATCTTGCCTTCTTCAAAACAATACGCCGTCTCGTGACCCGCTACTCCAAGAGGCACGTAACAATTCAGCCCCAAGTGAAGCGATGCATTGTCACTGTTTTGGGGTTGTGATTCAATTCCAAAAAGTGTTTTTGGGTTTGTTATTTTATTATTGCAGTTTTTATTGCACAGGTGTTTGGCTCAATCATCCGAAAGCAAAAATGGAGTTCTAATTTGCTGCCTTGTTGCATGCCCACTATTCGCCTTCTGTTTGAATGTGACAAGGATACAGCATTGTAAAACACAAGGAATATTGTTTCACGATTGCATAATTTTAGGAACAAATTGCTCTAGCCCACCTGGAAATATATAATTGCTGAGTGGCAAGACTCACGAACACAAAATGTGATACAAGCCATCATCCCTCTGCATTGCTAAAACGAGAAACACTTTTTTGTAAGTCAACAACAGCCATCATGTGATGACATGGCTCCCGCCACAGAAATTTGGAATTTCCATCGATTCCACGTTAATTATCCTGCTGAGTAAATTGCCCTAAAAATGTGCCGACGAATTTACTGGCATCACATCCCGGGTATAGCCCCGCTTTGCACTTTCTATGCGGTGGGGGCATACGAGAGTGTGACGCCCCCCCCCCCTAAATTATAAATATAAACAGCCAGGCTATGCAAACACATTGCGTGTTCACAAACGCGGCACTCTCAAACACACTTAAGAATTCCTTTCAACACCAACGACACTAAAAAAAGCCAGCCGTAAAAGGGGTTAAAAACGCAGCCAGGATTCTCATTAAAAATAAAAAACAAAGTTTCAGACACTCATTCGCCCGAGGTTTATACTACAAATATGTTTTTTTTCACCATCATTAAGAAAGGAGACAGACTTTCGATTCGCTTAAAAACCATTTGCCCCAGCAGCAGAAGGCAGGTTCATGAAACTTTACAAAGGCACCGCACGCGGCGCAGTGTCACCGGATTAGTGCTTTGCGAGCCGGAACGCGCCAGTTACTCAGCGTTACCCAGCGTTTGCTTCAGCGCTGGTGCAACGCCACGCTACGTGACGCTACGTGACGCTACGTGACTCGAATAAGCGAGCCCCACCGAGCACGTGGGGATCCGCGCTGGCTTCAGCGGGAGACGCTCACGCACAGGAGGGGAATGCAGCGGTCTTTGGTCAATGAGACTTAAATTATTTAATGTTTTAATGAGCAGATGGGACCCCTTTAAGGGTTGCATACACAATCGGTAATCTGTTACCAAGATAAGGACGCTCACATTCACCTCAGCATCAATTATATTGTTTGTAGTTTTTCCTTCTTTTAAATTCGAGTCACATAAAATACGGCAATGAGCAATTGTGATGGGATTCCGAAAATACGCATTGTTCCCTTCTGGGTACCTCTGGTCTCCCGCCCAATGAATCGTTAAGAAGATTACCAAATATTCCAATACCCTAAAGAAAATCCTGAAACTCAGATAGATGGACGAAAACAACCGATGTAAACCATTGCAGCAGGATGCAAGGGTGAAAGATACTAGAATGTGGATCAGGCGCAGACCATTTTGTGGCTTTAGAAACCCCTTGGTGCTTAACACAGACCCTTTCGACCTTTAAGCCTTTCATAGACAAGTTATCGGCCATATACACCCCATAAGCACTGTACGTGTTGAACAGAAATCAAATAAAATCTTTTCTGGAAAATGACATTCGGTGTATTTCTGCAAAGTGCTACTGTGGTTTGACCATACTATGCAATAGGAAGGTAACAAGTTCACATTCTGGCCTGGGGATCGCCTTGACCATGACATCTTTTGGGATCCATGAAGTGGATAACACTTTGTGAGAACTGAAGCTGTCCTTTAAGGCTACTATCGTGCCCATATGATTGTGAAATTTTCACCATTGGCTCAGAACTATAAACAGATAAGCACCCTTCCCCGCTCACTTAAACCGGAAAAGCCTTTGACTTTGTGTACATTTTGACTCGATCAATTCTGAAATTAAAGTACATCTTACACAAACCGCCATTGTTAACAATAAACGCTTATTGTGACTTTCTATATGTATTAAAAAGTTTAGATTGACAAAATGTGTAAGAGAACAGAAACAGAAGAGAGAACAGGCAGACCCGACACCAATGTCCTTGCTGCACGTAGCCTAACAGTTGGCTGAATTATTAATAATTTTGAAGTCGATGCTGTTTTAAATGTTTTGTAGTACTTTAAGTGGCCTCGGAGGGATTTCATGGCCTTCCTCAGACTTGGTGTTATTACCCACAACACATTTTCATTTAAAGGCAACGACTCTTGAAAATGCGCAAGTGTGCAGGCACGTCTTTACATATGGCACGTTCCTCATCGTGACAAGTCCCTCACCCATCATGAAACGACTGAACAAAATGAGTTGTATTTTTAGCCGAGTATGCAACTTGAAATTAAGGGTTTACACGATAACAGTCACCCGTGAAAATCGTACGTAATTCAATTCTGACATTGCAATTAAATTAAATATATATTAGTTTCCCATCCAATTTACTGCATTTAAATAACTGCAAAAAATGAGTTTATTGCGTAATTCAAACAACTGCATCACACAATGCTGTACAACCCCTAAATATGGATGTGTGCTTAGATGAAGTTACATTCATTCATTATCAATACCTGCTTAATCTGGTACAAGGTCGTGGGGTGGCCAGAGTCTATCCCAGCCGACAAAGGGCACAAGGCGGGGGAATACCCAGGATGTGATGCCAGTACATCGCAGGGCACACTTTTTGGAGGAATTTACTCAGTATTCCATTTAACCTAGGAAACAGCGTGTCTTTGGACGATGGGGGGGAAACCGAAGTACCCAGCAAAAACCTACACAGACACGTTGAGAGAACGCGCCAACTCCATTCAGAAAGACACGCGAGCCGGGAACCAAATCTGGGAGTTTCTTGCTGTGAGGCAATAGGACGACTCACTGCGCCACTGCGCCACTGCGCCCCCCTAGATACAAATGTTTTCATCCAATGAATGAGTGATGATACAAGTAGAAGGAAAGAGTAGCACTTGTGGAACCCACACGCGTGAGGGGGTGACACTATCCCACACACATTGGACATTTGCTGAACTGACTTCTGCAGGAGAGCCAGGCCAAGGTAACTCAACACGCACTGGAAGGGAGTTTCATCATGACTGTGCGATCAATTAACCCACACCTCCACAATGCCAGGTTAAGGTTTGCATCATCATTGCATGGAAAGGATGGCTTGGTGTTTATTGTCTGTCGGAAGAAACCCGAGTACCAGGAGACCAGAGTGAGCCAGGAAGTTAAGCTAATATTTAAACTGGAAGGATCCATGTAGCTGTATAGCTCTTAACAATTGTCCAGCAGGGAGGGGTAAGCAGACAAAGGACACAAGGCAGGGCTGTACCCAGGATGGGATGTCAGTCCATCGCTGGGCACTGGGAGCAATTTACTCAGTAGGTCAATTAACCTAGGCAACAGTAGCATGTATTCTGACTGTGGGAGGAAACCGGAGTTCCTAGCAAAACAACCCCACAGATACAGGGATAGCTTGAAAACTACACAAAGAAAGACTCTCAAGCCAGGAATCGAACCCGGTACCTTCTTGCTGTGAGGCAACAGCGCTTCTCGCTAAGCCACCTTGTGTATCCATACATCAAGGAGGATAAATACACTGTAGTGGCAAAAGCTATTTGCTGTACTTTACTGGTTCTGTATGGCAGCGTCTGTCCTCTTTGTGATCTCCCAACCTCAACTCGAGGTCACAAGCTTACAAGCACACCCCACTAAGTTTAAAACGGGATAATAATTACAATAATGGCGATTTCTATTAAGAGCTGCTCTTTCGGAAGGGCAGGAGCGAGCCTTCCACCTCTCTTCCTCACAGCATGTAGCCTCTATCCTGAGAGAGCACCTCTTGGGATCATTTCTCACGGATCAAGCCGTGAAAACCTACATCAATATGCAAAACTACAATTCTCATCTCATTGTCAGAAACCGCTTAGTCCTGTACATGGTCACGGTGAGCCGGAACTTATCCCGGCAGACACAGGGTGCAAGGCAGGGATATACCCACGATGGGACGCCAGTCCATCACCGGGCACTGTGGGCAATTTAGTCTGCAAGCCAATTAACCTATGCAGCCACATGTTTTTGGGACTGTGGGAGGAAACCGGAGTGCCCGGCGAAAACCCACGCGGACAAGGGTAAAAATGCAAACTTCACACAGAAAGGCACCCGAGCCGAGATTCAAACAAGGGAGCTTCTTGCTGTGAGGCGACAGCGCTACCCACTGGGCCACCGTGCCACCCCAAAACTACAATTGTCAGGCTTAAACAACAATAACGACAATAATTAGACGAATATATGTGAAGATATGGTCGAAGGTGAAGGGTTACAGAATGTGGAGTATTATTTTAAAAAACACACTGCTGCTCACTAACCGGGCTTTGACCTCATGATGATTATTAGGAACACATAATTAGCAGGTGCTTAAAAATACATTCCATCTAATGTGCACAATTTGAGAAAATCAAATTTAGTTTGCTTTAAAAACGCAAAGGTGGCTATGAATTATTAATGCTGCAACTATTGCTGCTATATACTTGAAAAGACTATGGCTAAAAGACTACAGCCGCTAAATACGCTTTGGTCATTAACGACAACAATGCTCACAATGTTCATAGTGGTTTTTTGGGGATGGGCGATACTGTGGTTGGAGCGGCTGTTTCAGAATTAGAAGTGTACACGTTCATATCTAGGTTAAGATTCGACCCAGGCCTTCTTGCCTTTGTGGTTTATATCATAATTATTTATATTAAGTCAGAGTCAACTGAAATAAATAAATATTATTCCAAACGATACCAGTACAAATAAGGCATGTATAGCATTAAAAGCCAGGAAAAAAACTATGAAACATACTATAAAAAGAATAACATCAAATCTTAATGTTAAATTGGAAACAATATTGCATGACACTGCAAGCACAATTAAAAATTTTGACAAGAAAGACAAAGAGAAGATCAACACATTCGTACAATTAATCAGGCATTACCAGGTATTAAAGATAAAGATCTAGGTTCAGATGATAGAAATTTGCAATAAAACATGATACCCACATTGAATAATAACCAATCAAGAGAAAACTAACTTGAAAGCTGATGAGGAGGCAATGTCATTTTATTTATTGATCGAACATGCCATACGTGAAAGAATCTACTGACATTTGCATTGAGCTTTGGCGACTCATTGTAAAGAAAAAACGGTGGGAAGTCTGAGATTTCCAAGGCCTGCCCGTGGCATGAGTGCCGATGCGTAAATTCTGCAGAGGTCATTCTATGCTAGGATTGGCCCCCACTGTAAACGGCTCGATGCTACTACTGGGGCAAACGTTGCCAGTTTTAATGATGTAGGTTTCCAATAAAAACACGTTATTGTTGTTGATTTGCCATTCTTATGTCGTTATTTTTTGCTGGCATGCCATTCTCTCCACAGCTCTGTGTAGCCCTCTGTGACCCTCGGGTAAAAGGCGCTCCAGAAGTGCAATAATTATTATGACAACTGCTTGTTGCAAAGGTTAACGGCTGAAATCCAGTGGTCGCATAGATTAACAATGCGGTTCTAATTATTATAATAATCGCACGTCTATAGCGCATATTAATAACACGTGCCGTCTGCCTCACGATGGACGTTAAAAGTCCTGTGACAGCATTCGCAAGAGGATGCGACTGTGTGCTGGCGTCACGGTTCAATTCTACAAAATATCGAAACTACACTACAATTCATTCAATTAGGATTACACACAACCGCAACCGCTGCCCCTACTGCTAAGACTAATGCCTCACGTCACTGGCAAAGGAGCCTCATCATGGCTCTTTTAGATGTGAGCTGGTTAAATAAAGCAAACTCAAACCTGTCATTTATTTCCACCGGAATAATTATGCATCAGGCTCATCATTTGCTGAGGAAGTATCTTAATTTCCTGTAAAAGTTATCAGGAAGTGTGCATTTGCATTTCAAAATACACCTCAGTGCAATAAATAAATACAATTCCCTATCTACACTCAACAGGGCTCTCATGGAAAAAATATATATTTAAATATCTCTTGTAATAATTCAAAATTAATTAGTTTTCATTTAAATCAGTGGCTTCACAGCTAAAAGATAGTTCGTGTAGATTGGGTGCATACGCTAAAATATACCCGTGCTATGTTAATGTCACCACAATATCAAAACAAGAGTATTTTTAACACAGCAACGTATTGTGCAATTTTGCCTCAGCATTCATGAATGTATCTGGTATTAACATAAATATTTCTTTACTTCTTAAATGTCAGAAGGTAAATTATAAAACTATTTTACAGCTCTGTGTAAACGCACTGCTAGGTGAAGGCCTTGCCATGTTGATCATTGTTTGTCCATACTTCACCACACTGGTAAATCCAGCATGAAGGGGGGCGGGTGCGGGGCAGGACTATCCCTCCATCCCAGAAGAAAAAAAACACATTGCAAAGGCAAAGAGCTGGAAATCTATGCTACATCAATAACAACTCTGACCAAAGCAATGTCCCACTACGGGGATCATTGTCTGAAACATTAGCTTGTCTATCGTGCCCATCTATGAGCCATATTAATGATGTCAGCAGTGCAGTGATTTCAGCATAAAAAAATACAACAGCCTTGTATTGAGTCGGCCTCGTTTAGCATGAACGTTAGCATAATTTCCTTGCCCCTCTAAGAGCACACACAATCGCCTATAGTAAAGGACTGTTGTAAGGAAGTTTTCTCACACGTTAGAAGCATCCTCAGGCGCAGGATGCCTCAAACGTGTGAGGCGAAACGTCGCGAGGAGAGGAGAGAGAGCCATCGACGCGGCTGTCCCGAGAGAGCAGCTTTTCGAAGCAATCATCAATGTCAAGGTTTGTTGGCTATGAGAGGGCTTCAGGAAACAGTTGGTGTAGTGGCGATTGCTTACCAAAGATGTTCTTTCAGGATAGCCATGTCGAGCGCTCCTCTCTCCTCCCACATCAGAGACATCATCAGAAATATCAGAACGCCTGAGGATGCCTCCACTGTAGGCTATCCCAAAATGAAAGCTTTGGAGTGCGTTGATCATGCATCGAACTGTGAAAACCTACATTCGTACAGTTTTTTTTATAGTGTTGCTGTTCCTTCTCTTTTTCCACTGGGGGAATGTAGACTAGAGTGGTTCACTATGTAGCCCATAGCTCACAGGGATGTTGGCAAGTGGCATAGGTGCCACTTAGTGCCTGGGAGAGGCACTTTCTTAATGTTAACGACGAAGAAGATGATGATAGATAAAAATGGAATGGGCAATGATATATAAAGATAGCAGTACATAAACCACATCCCCATATGACTGACACAATTCTGCAAAATTATGGAGTTTCTCTATCATCAGTTCCACCCAAACCTGTGTCCCTTTAGAGCATAGCATCGTTTCAGAATATTTAGCAGTGAAATGCGGTCTTTCAAGTACGGAATTTGACCCGAAATGCATTGCAAATTGTCAATTGGGACAGAATCCCCCACCCCCTCCCCTACAGAAAAAAAATGGACATCAATCTGCCAAAGAGTGGCAGAATGACAGGCAAATTGCGCTTCGCATCAGGCCTTTAGTCTCAACGGGATCGTGCCTGGTCATTAATCAGGGTCATTATGATGGATATGGCTCTGGTGTCCATCTCCTAATCAGAAGGCGGCAAATGCAAAACCCTCGTTAGCGGTCGACTCAGCCCGTCATTCAGGGTCAACGTAAGGGGGAAAACTAATTGGAGATCCAACGGGGGCACACTCGATTAAGAGACCGCCTCCTGTTTAGGGAATGTGGAATTAGTGGCACCGGCTGAGCACCAGCATTGGGAGACGAGCGTTACTCGTTGCTGTGTAGAGCGGCGAGACAATGTGACTTTACCATTCGATGAGATCACAGCGTGAAGGGAGGCATGAAGGTCAGTAAGCAATTATTGTCACGTTGCCAACGATTTGGTATATCACATTGCCATTGTCTTCGTTATCATAATTGGGAACGTATCTGTCGGGTCTGTTCTGTCGGGCTTACCTTCATCCAGAAGAACCATATTCCCATGTTACGGATGCCAGCCATAGAGGTCACCACAAAGTACATGGTAATGATGGCCATCAGGACATAATCCAGGGGGAAAACCTGGGCACAAATACAATAACAAAGAACATTAGAGCACAAATGATGCCACAACACACATATTGCTACACGTCAAAGTCAGTAGTCTCATCTCATCTCATTGTCAGAAACCGCTTAGTCCTGTACAGGGTCGTGGTGAGCCGGATCCTATCCTGGCAAACACAAGGCACAAGGCAGGGACATAATCACGATGGGATGCCAGTCCATCAACGGGCACTGCGGGCAATTTAGTCTGCAAGCTAATTAACCTATGCAGGAGCATGTTTTTTGGACTGTGGGAGGAAACAGGAGTGTCCGGCGAAAACCCACGCGGACACGGGGAGAGAACATGCAAACTCCACACAGAAAGGCGCTCGAGCCGAAATTCGAACACGGAACCTTCTTGCTGTGAGGCGACAGCGCTACCCACTGGGCACCCGTGCCGCCCTCAGTCAGTAGTATCAAACTATTTCTGTCCTGCGTGCTTGCCTAATAACTATTGTGCTAACAATTGTAATCACTCTGAAAGCAAGTTATAATCCCTTAAGTGGCAATCAAAAGCATAAAGTGTCACTGACATAAGCACATTAAGAAAACACACAGTATTTCAATAATGCACATTATACGTGCACATTACTATTAAGCAAACATTTTCGAGTTACTTGCATATATACATACATTCAAATGTGCATGCTTTGTTGGAGTATACAATAAATATGTAATCAATTTTATGAATAAACTTTTTTATTAATTGAGTGAAAGAACAGATCATTTTGTTTCAATGCCAATTATAATTATACGCACTACATGACGACTGAAGACTGCTTTGAATTTTGTTTACAGCGTTAGAAGGTCACAGTGAGTGTTCCGAGTGAATGCAGAGGCTATTTAATTCGCAAAGCGAATTAAATAATTAAAATAATTCGCAAAGCGAATTAAATAGCCTCCTTAAATGTGGGTAATTGAGGTTCATACCTTTAACCTCTGGGAGACTACAGGCATGAAAAACGCGCCGCTGTGTTTAACGCCTCCGCGCTGTGTGCAAGCTGGCGCAATCAACTGCCAGGAACAGATCAACCCCTTCGTGATCTCACGCCATGATAAAGTAATCAACGGTTCGTGTTTGACGACGTTCAAAACGGTTTGCGATGATCGACACGAACGTAAACGTGCGACGCGCGCCACACGCACGCACGCAGGTCGAGACAGGCCGGCGATAGGGCGATGGATCACGCCATGAACTAACAACCCGGCAGGCCGAGTTCGATTCCTGGCCACGGGGAGAATCGGTGGACGGTGATACCTGTGGCTGTCCTGGAAGCGTGCTGACACTCACCCCGACAAATTCATGGGTCCGAACTGATGTGGAGAAGAATGGTCATACAAACCCATGCCTGATCTTCAATCAGCTGAGTCGTTCGTTGTTATCATATGTTATCACATATAATGATAGCATCAGATTAATGAAATAATATGCATCTGTACAGAAAGGTCCCCATATAAACTCAACAGACTACTGGGGCAAGTGTTATTAGCGAGCATCTACAAAGGATGGCACGAGGTGGGTGGCCAGCACAGTGCCCAATCGCTTTTGAATCTGTATAGACAGGTACCCGAATGCAACGGCGGAGACCTCACGTTTAATCTCACAGACTATTGGTCCAGTTGTTGGATTGCGTGAGTAAGTAAAGGGGGCATGGTCAGTCAGTCGCCTCTATCTCTATAATTTCACTGCTCCTCTAGTCTGTCAATGATAAAGCCTTTGTATTTCTGTGCTGAATACACCTATGGGAATACTGGTCAGTCAGTCTGTATTTAAGGGGGAAGTAACCGCTGAACTATGGAGCTCTTTTTTGCCAGTTGTCCTGCGAGCAGGTGTAAGAAGACAAAAGATGCAAGGTAGGATTATACCCATTATAGAATACCAGGCCATCCCAGGGCACCCGGAGCAATTTACTCAGCAGGCCAATTAACCTAGGCAGCATGCCGTTGGACGGTGGGAGTAAACCGGAGGGCACGGCCAAAACCCACGCAGACACGAGGAAAACACGCAAATTCGACATAGAAAGGCCCGTGAGCTGCGAATCAAACCCATGCCGTTCTTGCTGTGAGGTGGCAGTGCTACTCACTGAGCCAACGTGCCACCGTGGTGGTGCGTGAGCACTACCGTAATGTGTATGAGCAGGGACACATTCTGATCTTAAATGTATGACAAATTTATAGTAATTGAACATTTATTCTTCCCGTTCATTCGTATTCTCATTTATTGCGTGTAAACGAATTAAACACTGTTTGGACGAAAACCATAATATTTCGCCTGCTAACTTCCATGGGACACGAGTGCTTAAAGAAAGTTAAATTATAAATCAATAATGGAAAACGATTAAATAATTGTACATTAATCAACAATATCCACGAAACAAACTAAACCGCCATAATATTTTCGGTGTCCAGCATAGCTCGCTTAAGTCCATAAGGTATAAGATAAATATTTTTTCCAGCAAAGAATTGTTTAAAATGTGTCACGTTCGCACGCGTTTACACGGTCAGTGAGTTACATCCACGAGACAGGGCTGCTAACGTACGAATCTGCAGTCGCTTCTCACTGATTGCCGTATTTTAAATATAAAAATAGTAAAGCGGCACCATCGCTCGTCAGGGGAAGGATTTCTGCGACGGTGCATAAGTTACCGAATCAATAAGTGCGTAATGGACTCAACGGTGAATTCCACCTGCAGTGGACACTTTGTTTGCGAAGCAATCAATGCAAAAAGACGAATCAAGAAGGCTCGCTATCCCCTGCTCCAAAGGCCGGATCAATGGCGCAACTTTCTTATCAGAGCGTAAAGTAATAATGTGGCCTCCAAAAAATTGGCCAATTATCTCGTGTGCTGAGACCCCTTATGTGTCTCGTCTTGCTTGAGCAAGGCGAGGTCCGATGAGCAAATCAAATGCATCGTTATATAAGCATCCTACAAACTGACAATGAATCCTGGATACCTATGGGTACTTTGGTAACCTCTTCTCTTGTTTTAAAACCTGGATATATTTAAGCATGGCAACAATGACCCATACATTTAGATATCATATGCCTGAGATACGTTCACGCACGTGAACAACCTCTCTCTAAGTCCTTGTCAAAAGTTAGTCTATTAACTAAATGGATGCATCGATGAAATCCATTTTTCTGGTCAGGTCACACAAAAACTAGTATCGTTTAACCCTCCACCACCCGATACGGCCAATTAGTAAGGTTTGTCACGTGAACAGACCACGCCAATTCCTTCACTATCTCAGCACACCGGTGTGTGGGAGAGCGAACCCACAGCATTTAGAATGAGATACACGACGTTTTGCTGATAACTGCAACCACCATCAGCAGGCACCCGCGCCAAACCTGGGCGAGCAGCTCGGAAAACTGGTCCGGTTCTGGGTCTGGTCCAGTTCTGGGTCTGTTTATATAGGATCACGAAAGCCTTCGAATTAAATGGATGTAAGCAATATATAGTTAAAAATATATTTGCAAAGAATATGTACTAGTGATTTATCACTATTATTAAGGGAGTCCACATGTTACTTATTGCTGTGGCTGGGAAATAGTATACCTGTCCATCCATTAGGGCATCCATCTGTGCAAAAATTTAAGATACTTTCACGACAACTAATAAAACCCCTAAACTAATTAGCGCCAAGCCTACCACACAATTTATCAGCACACATTTAAGGAACATCTGCAATATTTGGGCAAGACTGCCAGCAATGCACCATGAAAAATGTGATAATGTTAAACATACGAATGTCAATCTGTGTACCAGCTCAATTAACATACGGGTTAGAAGGTGTAAGCATGGATGAACGTGTATCCGACTATTTGCAGAAGCACCTGCACGTTCGCACCAGGTTAAGGTAAACAACTTGACCTGCCTGTCAGTAATCATGAGCCCCAACAAAACAGAGCGTCTCTTACATAAAGGGCTTGTCAATTTGTTTCATAGATAAAATTCACTCCAAAAAATCTCACCGAGCCTCAAGCCCATGCAAGAACCGGGCAGCCAGGCAGCCAGCAAAACTTGTTTGTCTTATAAGCAGTAGAATGGCATGCAATTTTACATAAAGAGTTAAACATTGAAACTTTTATTGAGGTGACAGGGAAGACAATGAGACAATCTTCTACGCGTATATACAGCTTGCGACATAAGTCGCTTCACCAAGAATCCTGAAATCACTTTGTGAGGAACAACATATATTAGTCATCACAGAAATTATTCAAAGTCTCATCCACATGTTCAACACATAAGTTGCATTTGACTACTGCACACAGCACATTAAAATTAGTGTTGCTAACTTGTTGTGGCCAAATATTATTATTCTCCATAAAGCGACTTATGATGCATCTTGTACATATTGGAATGGCAGTAACATAATTGAAAAGTCCAATCGGGTAATGCTGTATATAGCGTTTTGAACTCCAATTCATACTTAATAATAACGTTCAGAACCGTGAATATTTCTGTAGTTGATTGCGTCAAGCGCTGCACACGGCAACGAGAAGGCTTAGTAAGGCCTCGCTCAGGATTGAGATTTCCTGAAACTGGTCACAAAACAAAGGGCAGAGGAAAGTAGATTAAAGAGAGTGCAGGCAGGTAGATCTCGTTACCGTGGATTAAGAGGGAAAAAAAACTCAGATGCTCTTTTTGACCTTGGGAATATTTAAGCCTTGTAACAAACGCATGCAGGAGAATGCCAATGCTTCTGTGCTTGCATCGTGAGTCACGATTTCTCCTCAGCCAGTGCTGCTCATGAGAAGAAATCATTTTTGATTGCACAGTACTTCAGGTTTTAGAATTAATTCAAATGCAAATGTGTATTTGGCATTTTAAAAGTGTTGCGGCATGATTAACGGATTAAATGTTATTTGTCTCATCTCATCTCATTATCTGAAACCGCTTAATCCTATGTAGGGTCACGGTGAAGCCGGAGCCTATCCCGGAAACATAGGGCGTAAGGCAGGAATACACCCGACGACAGGACGCCGGTCCATCGCCAGGCATTGCGGGACAATTTTAGTCTGCGAGCCAATCAACCTATCCAGGAGCATGCTTTTGGACTGTGGGAGGAAACCGGAGTACCCGGCGAAAACCCACGCAGACACGGGGAGAGCATGCAAACTCCACACAGAAAGGCACCGGAGCCGAGAGACTCGAACCCGGGACCTTCTTGCTGTGAGGCGTCAGCGCTAACCACTGCGCCACCGCGCCGCCCAATGTTATTTGTTTTTTTCAATAAACATTTGAAGGCTTCATTGCAATTACACAATAACTGTATTATTTTTTTTACCAAACCATAGTGATTCTTAAACTCAAATCAATTGCACAAAATCACGTCTGTAAAAATGCAAGTTTTTGGATCTTTATATATATATATATATCAGACTGTTACATCTGATTTCATTGCTCTTCCGAGCCGAGCAAGTTTTCCAAAACAAAATATACAAGGAATACAATGTACAATATGTACATCCCTTTATACAAACCATGGCCCATATCCCCTTCAATACAATTTATGATGCGTACGCATTCAATTTACAGATAGTGTGGGAGAATGATGGGGTCTTGGAGAGGGGAGGTAAGACCCACAGAAAAAAAAACAAATTAAAATGTAAAACAGAGGATTTACTGAGTGTGCACAGAGCGCTGCCCCAGCACTCCAGGAAAGTGGCCACCTCCCCGGCTTTTTATAGATGGTGTGCTTCGTGTGGAGTCGCACCTTGATTATGCCTTTGGTCATCACTAACGCGGAGCTTTCACCCGCGTCGCCCTGCAGCAGCTCCTTGCCAGTGCTGTAGATCGCTAGCCACGCCTCAGTGAGGGCAAAGTTCACTATGCTGTTGCGGTCAGCCGCGGCTAAGAATGCAAACGATGGCGCTGCTGTGGAACGGCACACTGTGTCCTGAAGATGCCGCGCAGGAACCGAAACAGCGGGTGCAGTCGCCGGCATCCGAGGAACTGATGAGCGAGGTCCTCTCTATCTCTCTCTCCGCAGTCGACACAGGCGTCTGATGTCCCGGGGTGGATTTCGTTGGCCCAGGTGGCCAACGGCAACGTGCAATGTGCCAACCTCCACCACAGGTTTCCACATCGTTTAGTGGCAGGCGGCCTGCATACCTGCTTCCATTGAGGGACAACCTCCACCAGCGTGCAGAAGTAGTCCCTCCATTTGGAGTCCGGCAAGCTTTTGAGATCTCTGTGGTGCAGTGCTTTTACACAGTGCATGTACAGTGCCACCTCTTTGCAGTGATCTGATTTAAGGAGCTTTCCTGCGTCCTTGTGCCCAGCGGCCTGGGTGCAGGAGTATTGCAGGGGGGTGGCCATGAACTTTTCCCCAGCAGGTATCTGTTGGAGGCTCAAACCCAGTGCCTTCATGGCACTCAGCGCCTCGCGCAACAGTTTTTCACCGGCGAGCATAGAGCGCAGGCCTGCGCTGGCAGAAATGTCCACCACACTCCTCCATCTCCACTGGCACGTTTCCACCAGGTCCTTCACCACTGCTACCCTCACGGAGGTGAAGTGCAGAGCGAGAGTGCGCTCCCGTTTCATGCCCTTGAAGCGTTTGTTGTGAAACAGGGGTTCCTGTAGGATGTGTGTGAAGTTATACTTTGTGTGCAATCGTGTCCACTCGAAACCGCGCCACGCGTCAAAAGGGCTCTTGTAATAGCTCTGGGCAGCATCGTCCAATCTACCAGATCATGGTTTGTCAGGAAAAGCTCACGGCCGTACCCAAACCGGACGCCCACGTAGTGCATCAGGCTGAGGGCCAGGTCCTTCCTAGGCAGTTCTTCTTAATCATACAGCAGCCACCTAGTGGCCAGGAGCCTGAAGGACATTACCCTCCCTTGACGTCCACCAGGCGCTGGCCGCCCTCGGCCGCCGGCAAACACAGGACCTTCGGTTCTTGCCAGTGCTTCCCGCACCAGACGAAATGTGCGAACATGCTCTTGAGCTTCAGTAGCAGCCAGGCAGAAGGCTGAAGGACCTTTGTCTTGTGCCATGCATCGATGCTGCCAAGCTATTGACCACAAGCACTCGTCCCCTGAAGGACATCCGTGCTGCGGAGTATGCCCATGGCCTCAATTTGTTCTCTATTTGTCCAATCAGTTCACTCCAGTTATTTTCTACGTAGTGCTGTTTCCCCAAGTGTACTCCCACGTACTTTATTCTATCGGTCTCCCAGTGAACTCCGTCGGACAGGGCCAGGAAACGCACCGCATGCTGTGGCCCCAAACAGAGCGCTCTGCTCTTTGGCCAGTTGGCCCATACAGAGGAGGCCCTCTCATACAGGTCAACTGCCCTGGGCAGAGCGGACACATCCCGTGCATCATTGACCACTGCGCAGACATCGTCAGCATAGGCGGAGACTTTAATAACTATGTTCTCACAGCCAAGGACCGCGAGACAAGACAGTGTCTGCCGTAGCTTACACAGCAGAAATTCAACATACAGAGCGTACAAGATTCCCGATAAGGGCAGCACTGTCTCACTCCCCTCGTCACTGGGAAGGGAGCTCCGAGCTGTTGATTAATCATAAGAAGACTCGACGCGCCTGTGTACAGGAGCCTGATGTACCCTCTAAACCTTTCGCCGATGGCAAAGGTCTGCAGCACCCTGTCCAGGTATTTGTGGCTTACTCTGTCGAAGGCCGTCTCCTGATCTAGGAGGAGGAGGCCCAACTCTAGCCCATGCCTCCCGGTAAGAGCCAGCACATCCCTCACTGTGGATATATTGTCGTGTATGCATCGGATGGGAATACAAAAAGATTGCTCAGGCTCGATCAGCTGGCCAAGTTTCGGACTGAGTGCGATTGACAATGTTTTTTGACATTATTCTGTAGTCTGTGCACAGGAGTGACACGGGCAGCCAGTTTTGAATGTGGCAGAAGTCGCCCCCCTTGGGCAGAAGGGTGACCACTGCTCTCCTACAACTCTGGTAGGTGGCCCTTCCCCAGGCTCTCCATCAGCCCCTCCAGTAGACAGGTTCCTAGTTCAGGACAGAAGGCTCTGGAGAATTCTGCTGGGAGACCATTAAGACCTGGCGTCTTTTCAGATGCCAACCCCCTCATGGCCGACTCTAGTTCTGCGAGGGTCACCTGCTGTTCGAGTTGTTCCCTCTCCCAGCCACTCAGGGTGGAAACGGCTCTGAGGAGCTCGTTAGTGGCATCAGCCTGAGTCATTTGTGCAGTGCAAAGATTTGTGTAAAAGTCTCGTGCAAGTTTTGCAATGTTCTCCTGTGTGGAGTGTGTTTTACGGTCTGGCCCCTCCAGGCTCGCGATGGTGTTATTTCTAGATGGTTTGCCTTGAGTGAAAAAGTACTTTGTGGGGGAGTCTGTTATGTGCTGCATGTTTCTGTTGCGAGGGAGTGGTTGGTCTGCTGGTCAGTAACGGCTCTCAGGAGCTGGTGTTTTTCAAGCAGTGAGCCGCTGTTTGCTTCTGTTGGGGTGGAGCCATGCTCGGCCTCCAACGTAATAAGCTCACTTTCCAGTCGGTGCACTGCCTCCCCCTTAGCTAATGCCTCCTGACTCAGGAAGCGCTGACAGAGGACCCAGATCTGGGCCTTTCCGTTGTCCCACCACTGCTGGAGGGAGCTGTGGTCTCGCTTTTTAACTTTCCAGGTATCCCAAAAGGTTCTGAAGGCAGAAGTAAATGTTTTGTTGTCTGGCAACAATGTATTAAATCTCCAGTAGGTTCTGTGCTGAACTGTGCTGGTGGTTTTAATTTAAATTTCTACTGCATCATGGTCAGAGAAACCGGATGGGAAGATGTCACTCCCCCCAAGAAAATTTGCACAGCTGGAGTCAATGTAAAAACGATCCAGCCTGGCAAGGAAAACGTTTCCTCTGGCAACACGGCAAAAGGAGAACTGCTTCTGGGCAGGGTGTTGCAAGTGCCATGCATCAACCAGCCCCAGTTTGCTTATCACATCCTTCAACCCCCGCGTGGAGTATAGGTGTGGTTCTCTGGAGTTACGATTGAGCGTTTGGTCTGTGGTGCAGTTAAAATCCCTGCCCATGATTGTATTTTGTGTCTTGGTTGAGGTGCTCACTAATCTGGTGAAGAAGGTGGCCCTCTGAGAACTCTTGCTTGCTGTGTACACATTGACCAATCTGATGTTTGTGTTGGCCAGGGAAAAATGGGCCAACCTTAAGTTGCCTTTCATAATTTCCTCAAATACTACTCTCTCGGGCGCGCATCTGTCACTGAACCAGATGGCTAGCCCCCCTGTATTATCAATCGTGTGGCTGAAAAGGGTTTGCGTACCGAAATGTGTCTGCCATGTGGCTTCGAAGGAGACATAGAGGTGTGTCTGCTGCAAGAGAGCCACACCCGCTTTCTTGCCACGCAAAAAGTGACTAATTTGGTGTTAGTGCTGGTTACTCCGCACGCTGTTATAATTGACGCTATTTTCAGTTATCAGGGAGCAGTGAGACAGTGGCTACTTTTGAATTCAGCAACCTGTGTTTGACTCCTGGCCACAGATGCCTCGCGTTATTCACCACTACACCAAATCGCATTGACCAGTATGGTGAAATATGGTCAAACAATCGATATGACCAACAAGACGTGCTTGATAACGTACTGTTGAAATATATTACATTTTATAAGAAATTATTCTAACCACTGCAAGATGTTACTCTCCGAGGTGGTTGTATAAGTTGTGGTTAAGTAAGTTTTGGTAATCCAAAACTTATATAGGGCGGCGCGGTGGCCCAGTGGTTAGCGCTGACGCCTCACAGCAAGAAGGTCCCGGGTTCGAATCTCTCGGCTTGGGTGCCTTTCTGTGTGGAGTTTGCATGCTCTCCCCGTGTCCGCGTGGGTTTTCGCCGGGTACTCCGGTTTCCTCCCACAGTCCAAAAGCATGCTCCTGGATAGGTTGATTGGCTCGCAGACTAAAATTGTCCCGCAATGCCCGGCGATGGACCGGCGTCCCGTCGTCGGGTGTATTCCTGCCTTACGCCCTGTGTTTCCGGGATAGGCTCCGGCTCACCGTGACCCTATATAGGATTAAGCGGTTTCAGATAATGAGATGAAACTTATATAACCACAAGTATTTTAATCACAAGAGAATAATAAATCAATACTGTATCGTGATTTGAGTGCGATTGGCCGATGCTGCCCTTGCACTGAACACAAGCTGTACAATTTGAATTTCTCTCTTTTCATCTGTTTATGGAGTCGTTGTTGAATATTTAAACACTCAGTTAAAAAAAGCCGTAGAGCGCACTTGGTGGATGCTAGGAAAGCACAATCGAAAAACTCTCCACGAATATTTTAATTATACGGAATGAATAGCAAGATAATCTGATTAAACAAGTGTTACTATCTGCAAGGTGCTGAACTGTATCGTAATTGGGTGGCAGGGTGCTGCGGTGGTAACATCCGCGCCTCATAGAAGGAAAAGTCCTGCCCAAGACAGTTCAACTCCAGCCTCTGGTGCTTTTATGTGTGGAGTTTATATGATCTTCCCCTATTATACGTGGGTTTCCTCTGGTACCTTCGGTTGCTTCCCATGACTAAAAACACACATTAATGAATCGGCTGATAATATCATGATATATAGGAAAGCAGTGTACGGCAGGTTGACCCTGGCTGACCACCTGACTAACTCACTCACTCTCTAAGGTATACCTCTGCCTCCTTATCTCACGCATGACTAGGCACGGAATTTGCACGGGGCGTTATAAACTATATTATCCTCATTATTCCTGTATTGATTCAAGACTAGGAGAACAGGTGGGACTGCTGGTTTACACTGAGACTCATTCAAATGTTTCAGGGTTCCCTGTAACCCATGCATACTACCATTGCTTATAATCCACATCAACTTGCCTGTGGAAAAACACTCCGCTTCCAGATGCAGCAAATGAACATCAATTTAAAAATGTGCTGATAACAGCCTTCGGTGTTACTGCCAAACATATGGGAACATCTTAAGTATTTGGGTTTAATTTTAAGCCAACGTTTTATGTCAAATTGTCCTGGCGCTTGCGGGAAGGTAGAGGAAGTGCTCCGCCCTGTCAGCCCCCTTTGTCACATGCTGATGTAAATTTCTAATTCTCTGGCAGCGACGACCAATGTGGGAATTTCCCTCTTTTCGCATAGCAGTCTTAAGAATTCCTCCTCTCTCCTTCGCGACGCTTTGCCTCCAACGTGGGAGGCGAGCCTGAAAGAGCAGCTCTTGAGAGCAATTGTTATACTTCGAGCTGTGGAAAGCCACACCAATTTTAAGTGAATGCGTGCTAACTTTCCTGTGCAATGCACTGACGGCATAAACTGATCAAGGGAGCAATTATGCATCGATTCGTGTAACTAATTTAGATAAAACTCACAATACAAGCACAGCATCGCTGAGACTAATTCTTGACGATTTTAGATTAATGGTTTTAAGATTGGTGAGAGCAGAGCGGTATCGAAGTGAATAGCGCTGCCGCCTAACAACAAGAAGGTAGCGGGTTCGGTTCCTTGCTTAGGTGCCTTTATGTACAGTGTGTGTGTGTTCGTCTCCTGTCTGCGTGGGTTTTCATCAGGTGTTATGCTTTCCTCCCACAGTACAAAGACATGTTGCCTAGGTTAATGGTCCTGAATAAATTGCCCCCGGGGCACTACGATGTTGGAACTTGCTTACCCTCCCTACTGGACTACTGCTATAAAAAGCTAACAGTTCCTTCCAGCTTAAATAAAATCTGACTCTGTAATGGTACACATCAACCGTGTAACCAGTGGAGGCCGCGATATTCAAAGGAATATTAAAATTGACAATCTATAAGTAAGCGTGACAATCTATTGGTGGCACCCTTAGTCACTATTCCACAAAATAAAATATTTTACACATATGCACCTTCAATCTTCCAATTGCATGTGTTCTTAACGTTGACCTCAAAAACATACACTGTTAAGGTTCAATACAAACAGTAGATTGTCACATGACATCTTTGACCGTATGAAATATGTTTAAGTGTGTTTGTTTTGCAAATGTGCCAGTACAATACAATTATGTCAACTTTACTGTTGCATAAATTACGGGCAGGATATTACAAACCACATGTCTCTAATTTGGCCTGCAGTACCCCTTCCTGCAATAGTCATTACAAGTATGGCAGCCAAGCTGGCGTAGAATGCCAACTTCGTAATGAGCAAGCCTTCGCAGCCACTGGTCACTCTCCAATGCATCATTCTTCCAACAGCAATGATTGCTACAGATCGTAAGCCGGCCTCGCTGCCCGAACATGCAGGCACGCGTAAAGCAGTGCCGTCGCGGTTGGCGCGCCGGCGCAACGAACCCGGCGAACCAAGTTGGATTCACGCTGAAAGCCCAACACAGGTGACGATTTTCTAAACCGGTCCAGGGTCTCCCACAGGCCGAGTCATCCTTAAATGTGTAAACATCACCACTGGGGAGACAAAGGCGGTCGGGCGTGGTGAAAGCCACCCGCTCGTGTTTCCATACTTGCCTTCAAAGGCTACACAGAGCAACTTTGTCTGTCGTGTGATCATTTGTGGGTGCACTTGCTGACTAGTGTTTGCATGCATCTCTGCCAACGCAAACGCGTGCGTCTTTAACATCGCACAGATATGTATTAAATATTAGCGTGACTCGTGTTTCACACAGGCAGACTGTACACATTGGTAGGTGCAGGTGGTGTATGTGGTACACTGGTCCACATACTGCGATATGAACCCAGTCATCCGAGTTCAACTCCCAGCCGTGGCCATCATCAGTGGAGAGTAGCATCTGAAGTAGTCCTCAGTACCGCCTCCACCAAAATATGCTCAGGCCAGTGTGGAGACGTATGGTCAAACAGCCCTCACAAACGAAAGGATGTGGGGATGACCTTCGTGCAGCCGTAGCTTGATAACGAGCTGAAAATTGTTATTTTTACTATGTCATCAGCCATGCTTTATCGACTTCTGGATGAAAACTCATTGGGCTGTCATCATGGTATTCCGATAAAACGATCCACCCAGATCCTGCACGAGCTAATCTCATTGCTCCATCTCTGCCATGGGTGTCCATCGGCCTCTCCTTTGCCAGTCCACTCGCTCGTTAGTCTCGACTACCTGGGCCATCATCCTCTCCTTGCAATGTGTCTTCGATGAGAAACACTGTAAAGAGCTGCTCTTTCAAGGATACTGGTGTAGACTGTTCCACTTCTCTCCTGCTCGAAGTTTTACCTCACACGTTGGAAACTACGTTAATGCTAATTCTCATACGGCAAGGGTTAAAAAACTACATCGATACATTGTGCTGCAGAAGACAAATGACACATCTTGACAGTCAAGGTGAAATCTATAAACAGTGGCGTAGTGAGTAGCGCTGTCGCCTCACAACAAGATTCCTGGGTTCGATTCTCGGCTCTGGTGCCTTTCTGTGTGGAGCTTGGGTGCTCTCTCCCCGTGCCCACGTGGGTTTTCTCCGGATGCTCCGGTTACCTCCGATCATTCCAAACACACGCTGCTGCCTAGGTTAATTGGCTTGATGAGTAAATTTCCCCAAAATGTGTGCTCTGCAATCAACTTGCGTCACATCCTTGTGACGCGCCGGCTAACCAAGTGGCTGACTTATACCTACTCAGAGGTATGAGGAAACTGCAGACCCTCTGTAGTTTCCTCATACCTCTGACTCATTATCTCTTGAAATAAATACCTTCTAAATTCAATGCACATGCGCCGCAGGAATTTTTATTAATTTTATATTGTTATTATTAAAGCATGAGCTGTGCAGCAGTGTTCTGCATTAAGAATTGCAATGAATAGCAGGTGCCACCCTTGGGCATTTGTTTTTGTGTTGTTGGCTGGACACTAGAGCTGGCCGCTATCTAGTTGTACAATTAACCAACTGTTCCGTAGCCTCCCCAGGTTTTTGCAAACATAGCCACAGGTTCAGAAGTGAGGTCAGGATGACACCATCAGCCTCTAAGAACCCACGGGAAACATGAGAGGAATTGCAGACGTCGGGCGTTTTAAGCTCGAGCCAAATCGTCAGCACAAGGGCCTGCAGCACAACGGACATTGTGCGACAACTTACAGCAAAATGCCATAATAAAACCTAGCGGCAAGCAGACTACAAAACAGTCAAGTCAAATTGCTACAAAAAGGAATTCTGCGAAAGGTATTGTTGTGCCAATTAGTGATACGATGGCCCTCAATCATATGAGCAATGAGACACATTTGACTGAACTCTTTCATATATTCTGAATGATATGTAAATGGTTAAATGTTTTTTTTGTGGCACAATATAAATTGCAAAAACGGCAATTCCTAAACGTGGAATTTTCTGCGTGTATCATTTGGCTAACTCAATACTAATTAATGAGTTTATGCATCATTCTTCCCCCAGCGGCAATACTTGCAGATGTCAGAGTTATCGCATTAACAATAACAGCTCTATAAACAGTCAAAGTGACGCTGCTCAATCCAGCAATGACGCAGAACCTTCTCTGTCGGCATCCTCTTGCCAGCCATTGAAATTCCACATTCTTATGATGGAGACCAGTCTAACCTTCGATGTCCAACGTTCTTTTCTAAAAAGTGGCACTTCATTGATTCTGGAAAAACGATGGACCCGGTAAACTCCTAAAGCAGGATTTTAAGTCATGCAATAACAATGAGTCAGACACTCAACTGTATCACCATGTCGCCAAATATCACAACACACTGCGAACCAATATGAATTATTCAACTTGCAGTGTTTGGTAGAATACTCAATTAGACACATTTTTTTAAACTAGCTGCTTCTGCAGGCTAAAATCGCTGCATCACTTCTTTGATTTTCCATGCATTCTCATTCTGCAGTTTGGAATATCGGAGGAAATGGCACACGACCGTAACATGGACATTAGCTCTTTGTGCCATCAGATACCTCCGTCTAGCTGGTTGCTAATGGGAACAGATGGAAATCCAAAATGAGGGAAATAGCAGCAATTCCTTCTCGAATGTGTTTAAGTTAATGGCCCTGCCACTAAACCATCTGCAAGGTTAGAGATATTTTTATTGTGCATGGATGTATTCCAGTAATAGGCCAACCACACCGTTTATGCCTGAAAGTAACAACAAAGTGGAGGGCCTGCGCAAGCTGCATGTTTTACGACAAATTATCTTCTGATAGGAAGCTGTTTAAGTGCCATCACTTCAAAATGTCCACTACGTTTAAGGCATACGTTTATAAAGTGCAGTTTCTAAATGAAAGCCATTCAATCTGGCTGCTGTCTCTGATGAAGGGCCTGTGATGGGCAAGCTTTTCAATCTTGCTGAATGGTGAGCATTTTTTAAATCTTGCCGTAAGTGGTTAGGCAGATGCACCACCTGTGCTCCCTACTGTGCCAACGTCCTGTGTTTTAAACAGCCGGCACTCCGCTCGTTGTTGTGAGCGATGCTCCTCGACTCTCTGCTGTTGTTGGAGGGTGATTGCTTTCAACTTCCCCACAAATGTCCTTCACGACACAGAGGTTGATCTTGACACCACCGTAGCAGTCTTTCGCAAGTCCACTCAGCTCCAGTTTCTCTTGTGCCACATCAGTCCATCGCTTATCCAGTCCGTGGCATGCCCGTTTAGTCCCCTTTATCCGGCCAAACAGAAGCTGCTTGGGCATGCGGTGGCTGAGCATCTGGACTACATGACCCAGCCACTGTAGCCTCGCCAGTCAAAGGAACTCACCTATGGGAACCTGTTCAGATTTTCGAGAATGTGTGAGATCCTAACATAATCTAATCTGGTCAAACCCAGGATGGATAATAAGCAGGTTAGACGGAATGTTTCAAATTGGTGCAGATGTTCCACAAGGAGGGTCCACGTTCCACAGGCATAGAGAAGTGAGGACATAATTGAAGCTGAGAAGACTCAAAGCTTCATGTGGAGGGACAGTCCAGGCAGCTTCCACACAGCGTTACGCAGTTGATGAAAAGATAATGCTGCCTGACTGATTCGGAGCGAGACCTCTGCTGCCGAACTGGACCTGGCCATAAACACACTGCCTAGGTATGCAAGCGTCTCCACTCTCTCGACAACTCTTGCATCACTTATGGAGAGCTGAGGGGGTGGAGTGTTTGATGGCAGAAAATACCCAGGCAGGTGATTGGTTTCTGTGGGGCTGATGGTAAGACCTCAGCTCTTTGTGGCATGCTCCAGGTTCAACAGCAGTCCCCAACTCCTCCTCAGAGTTAGCAGCAATCACCAACTCGTCAGCATACATCACATAGTTGGCCAGTGGAGAGCCATTCCTTGACTGCACCTGGGCATCAATCAACCTCCTATTGTACCTGTACCAGATGGAAATGTCACTGGTACATCCATGGAAAGCCTCCATAACTACGTGGTTAAAAAAAGAAAAAAAATATTAAAGTATGTAGGAGCCACAGGGCATCCCTATCACACCCCAAGGTGAAAGGGAATGGCTCTGACTCCCAACCTCGAAGCTTTACCGAGGCTTGCCCACCCTCATGGAGGTCCTTAATGATTTGTGAGCAGAGTCAGGGACCCCAAAAGCAGGATGAACAACCCACAGCCCTGGTCTATTAATGGTATCGTAGGCCTTAATCAGGGAAATAAAGCAGAGATACAGGTCCTGTTGGAATTCCCTACACTTCTGCTGTAGCAGCCGGACAGAAAATATGGCATATGTGAGTGCAAGGTATTGTTAAATAATCCTTGCCAGTGCCTTTCCCGGAACACTGTGTGACATGCACACACACACACACACGTGCACAAAAATACGCACACAAATACACACACATTGAGATATCCTTTATTATAATGAACTCTGTTTGACCACCCTTGTCGTGTGCCGACACAAAGGGTCCCCTGTGTGCTTGCCGGGCACTCACCGGCTGGAGGTAGAGGAGG
The DNA here is from genome assembly GCA_036362905.1 of Mordacia mordax. NCBI lineage: Eukaryota > Metazoa > Chordata > Hyperoartia > Petromyzontiformes > Petromyzontidae > Mordacia > Mordacia mordax. The sequence goes on along the minus strand of JAZEWT010000009.1, from coordinate 16,454,635 downwards.
GCCAGGTTGATGGGGTTGGGAAGGGTAGCGTTCACGAGCAGGAATCCATTTGAAAAGCCCAGCGAGTGCATTGCCCGATCCAGGCTTGTGAGCAAAAAGACAGCGCAACAGCAGGCCTTGGCATCAACCACTGATGGCAGATAAGCCACGACATGATGCTTACGCACACCGGCAACATCTGCACCTGACAAAGTATGTCCTGCCCGAGGCGGTTCCGAGTCCTGCCTCGGGCGACTCTCTGCGTGGAGTTTATGTGTTCTCTCCCCCCTGTTCCTCGTGGGTTTGCTCACGCAACAACAAAAATTATTAATTGTAATTAGCGTACAATTTGTAACGCGCGCAAATTCCACGCTTGGTAATGGGCGAGATACAAACACAAAGGCGCGAGGAGATCGCAGAGGCGTGGAGGGGAAAGGCCGTAATGCAGTCAGCTGGTGCCAACCGTACCAGACACTGCATCCTCTATGTTATGATATGATCACACAATTCATTAATGAGTGTGTTTTTATTTCTGGGAGGAAGGCTAACAACCCAGAGAAAATCGACACAGAACTGAGGGAGAACACACAAATTCCACATAGAAAGGCACCAGAGGAAGAAATGAAACCACCTCGAGTGGGACTTTCCTCCTATGAAGAGCAGACATTGCCACTGCACTACCCCATAGTGTACAGGAGAGCAATGTCTGAAAGGTTGGCACCGGCTAACCGTCTGGTTAACTCCCCCCTCTGACTTCCAGTTTCCTCGCACCTCTGAGTCGGTTTCTCTGCGAATGAGCACCTTCGAAATGGAATGTGTGGGTTATACATAGAATGTATTTATTAGTTATATATTTTTATCACTGACGTGAATGGAGCTTATACTGCGGTTCTTCACAGTGGTAACGCGGGTGTATGCTCATGAAAGTATTTCGTTCTGTATCAAAAATAGAAAAAAAAATACAAATAGCTTGTTTAGATCTGGCAAACTGTACTAATGCTTCTGGCTGAAAGAACCATTTTAATAGCATACACTTTACACTGAGCACACCATTCAATTGTCTGGTGTCAATCCCCAGGGAGTCAATGTGAAGCTCACAAATGCCCCCAAAGACACCCAACCATTCTCCCACGAAGATACATTCATCTGACAAATGCTCCCCATTCCGTTAGGCCAAACCGATAACCACTGCCATATCCACCCCTCCCCCAACAGTCTCCCTTGACACCATATTTCATTTTGTCAAAGGCCGGTTACGTGAATAATCTGGAAGGCCGAGTGGTGTTAGATTTTAACGTGCACGTCATATTTGCCTCGACGCAGAGAATGCGACGCGCGAGGCGGGTTCGCGAGCACGCCGCTCATCGTGTGGGCAGACTCTGCCCGCGTGGCTTTGTGGCTCGTTTCCGCGAAGCGGTTTGAGGCGTTACTACGAAACAAGTTTGCAGTCGCTTACCTTGACAGAAACAAAGTCACGATGATGAGGAGGGCGATAAGGGAAAACACGACTCCCAGGACGATCTGCGCAAAAAAGGCAGAAAAGGAAAATAACAATTAGTGCTGCAATGTTAGGCTGAGCAGTTAAGTGAAAAAGAGGCAAAATCTAGCTTGGAGAGTCACCGAATTCCTTGAATGACATTTTTATTTCACACTCAAGGCAGCGCCACAAAAAAACTGAGAGGCAAAGCATTTGGTCGCTCAAAATAATAATGAGGCAGCATTCATCAATACTGTTGGAGCGAAGCTAACTGCAAAATTGTCACGTTCTCATGGCAAGAGCCAGTGGGTTTTAACGAAAAATATTCCACAGTGAGCATTGAGTTAAGAATAAGTGAAAATACGATGCTGTCGACAAGTCCAACATTATTCCAACTCTTAACTACCAATGTGTCAGTAGGTTTTTTTTTCTGGCCGGAATGAATATTAAGCGCCTTGATGAGCTATAAATGTTAAGAGTTCTGAAAAAAATTAGTTGGATTATGAGGATCACAAGATAAACGCAATGGCTGAAACACATACAATTTAGTTTTCTTTCTGCTTCTATATTCTGATTATAATTAGTACACATTCGCAGCTAATTACATTCGGTTCTAGTGCACTAGCTGTGTTTTTTCCAGCTAAGATAATGCATGGTAACAAAAATGGATATTTTACACTTCTCCTGAAACATATTAAATATGAATGGGTTTCAAAGCACATTTATATTTTAAGACATTTTGAGATGCATAAAGGTTGTTTTATTATGCAAACCGAAGTCATTCAAAATGGCTTTAAATAAAACTGCTTTGTGTTTTTAATTGATGTGCCATCCAGGGCAAATACAAGACTACGGATGAGTAATCTTTGTAAGAACTACATTTCTGAACAAGAGCTTAAAAAAAACCTTAAACACAGAATAGATACATTTGGTGTGATAATGGTCACAATAACAAATAATTAAATTTAGTTAAAGGGACAAAGGCAATAATAATAATAATTGCATTTATAGAGCACCTTTCACAAAGCGCTGCACAGAGCTGCGGAAGAACGGCATGCCAACAACAATGACAGAGAATGGAGAATCAGCAACAACGGTTTTGGGGGGGTTTTTTTCTTACAAATCCGAGCTGTGGAGAGAACGCAATATCAACAACAACAATGACATCTGAGTGCAAGTTACCCTGACGCGCTAACTTCTTTAAAAAGCTGTTCTTTCAGAAAAGCCGTGTCGATCGCTCCCTCTCTCTCCTTCGCTACATTCCACCTCCCACGTTGGCGGCATCCTCGAGAGTACTGAGAGTTCGTTCACCTGAAGGTGCCTCCAATGCGGGAGGCGAAACGTTGCGAAGTTTAAAGGTAAGCGCTTGACTCGGCCATCCCGATAGAGCAGCTTTGGAAAGCAAACATCATACATCGGGCCGTCAAAACCAGTACCCTGAATTCTACAATTCAACATCACCCGACCAACAGCACATAGGCATGATCGTATGTGGTCAAATAATTAAACGGATGACCTAACCTTTCGTATAAACTCTCATTTAAAAAATGCCGCCCCTTGGGTGAATGTATGTGTGCTACAATCCAGTGATAAGAGATAGGGTCGGTGGCACACATGTGGAGCCTGTGTACGACACCAGCAATAAGCTATGTGTTGAAGACAATAGACAAATAGGTTTTGGGTCTAATACTGTGGAGCTATAGGGTTTTGTTCAATCATGAGGATCCTGCATTAAGATGTGAGGTCATTTCCTAAGCAGATATTGCCCAACACCATTCCTCACAATACATGGTTTTTTTTTTTCCACATTTACCAATGGTTTTTGATCAAATATGGACAAGCAGTTACGTAATGAGAGCTAGGCTCGGGGTCAGTGCACTGATACACCACTGCAAAGTTCCTGGATTCAAACCCAGGCTTTGGGTGCTCAAGTTTAAATTGAACAGATTTGTTAATGACAGATATATATTAAGCGACATTTAGGGTAATGACCCCTTCGTTAAGGGGCAAAGGGGTTACAAAGATGGGACAGATGAGGGCATCAGACTGCTCCACACAGGTCATGTGGAAGCGCATACGGACATTGCGTAACCTAACATCTGCACAGCGCGTCCCTTTGTCTCGGGGTTTTTAAAAGTGTGGTCTTAATAAAACACTGACGACTCAGCATTCAACGCTCCCCAATGAGAGGTTACAATTAACAAGAAATTTCTGGCCACAACACGATTATGATGGTTGGCTGCCAGGAACGGTTCAATGGAAAGTTCATAAGAACAGGACTTGAGATGCAATTGCCTACTCGAAGCAAACATCTTGCAAATATTTCGACAGACTGATCTCCACGAGAGCCATTCTCTATAACTGAAAATGAAAGGTTTTATGTCTCAATAAATATGGATGAATAAACATGTGAATACATTGACTGACCTCAAAACCAATACTGCAATATTCTAGTGAATAAATGAACTGTAAATGTCATGGCCTTTAAAGACATAGCTCTCGTGCTTTCTTATATAATTGGCTCATTTTTTTCAATACCACCACAGACAAGCCCACACGTGCATGCTATGGAGGCAACAGGGGTTATGCGAGTGGGTTGATTGAGTCATATAAATGAAACAAAAACAAAGCGTAAATTTAGAAGTTACATGTGATCAGCTATCAGCTTTATTTTATCCATATTAAAAAATATTTTTCTTGTAAAATAGATTTCGGAAATATAGTCACCTCTAATAGAATAACTCCAACGGTTCAACGTGTAACACAATGAGATGTTTCATAACGCACTTACAATTAATCTGCATGATTATAACTCTTGCTTCATTACTTTGTAAAACATCTTGCATGAGGCATTCATCAAGCAGATTTAAATGTCCAAGTATTACCAATTAATTTGTAGCCATTTATCAATCTTGAGGTCGATGAAGGCTTCCCCAACTGCTGATGTTTAAAACTGATCATTGTCCACACTGACCAGTGCAGGTTCCAGAAGGAGGTGACAAGGTATGGATAAGACATCCCCTTGCCACTGATGTTAGACGGGCGGCACAATGGTGCAGTGAGTAGCGCTGCTGCCTCACAGCAAAAAGAGCCCGGGCTTGGTTCCCGGCTCAGATGCCTTTCTCTGTGGCGTTTCTGTTCTCCCCGTGTCCGCGTGGGTTTTCGCTGGCGACTCTGGTTCACTCCTACCGTCAAAAATCGCTGCTGTCTTGGCCTAACTGTCCTGCTGAGTAAATTACCCCAACAAAAGTGGGGCCCTGCTATGAACTGCCATCCATTCACGGGTATAGCAAGTCTTGCGCCGTCTACCAGGATAGGCTCCGCCCTCCTCGCACTGAACTGATCCAAGATTTTTCCGCTGAATTCGTTCGCAATGCTTGCGGCGCGATCGGAGCAGGTCCACTCTCTCTGACGTCTCCGTTGCAAAGCCGACGTCGCGCATCTACCAGCGATCCGGTGAAGCAGCGCCAAGCAACCCGTGGCTGCGAGAGGCACAGCAGTGGCTCTTTGATGTAATTGTGGTCGGTTCTGCAGAGCCCATCAAAGGTGATCTAAGGCACCTCGAGCATGTTCCTCATGATAGGGCGTTTAATTCCCCACTGGTACAGTCTCGTATTATAAGACGGACACATTTACTTAATATTCTATGAATTCTAATGGTGCCTGTCTCAATGGTACACGAGGTTAAACCTCATCATTATTTTTATCTCCCCGTTTTAACCGTTGTCATTACTGTCACCACGTTTGTCTCTCGTCATCCTCGCTCGCTGCCCGTTTTCCACGCCGTCTTTTCTGTGAGCGTGCTCTCTGCCTTTGTCAATTTCTCTGCTCGATGTCATTTGCAGCTACACACGAGAAAGCCACACTTTGTCATTTCAGCCAAAATGTCATGCCTGGGCACGTGGTGTTTGCAAACTACTGCTTGGCAGTGCGATCTTCAAGCGGGGCTGGCAGATTTCCAAGGCATGAATTGCGAGAAAATTTACATTGCAATGCACTGCCCGAGGAGGCCTGCTTTTGGCACGGTGTTGCTTTGCAAGCGTTTTAAAAGTTGGGTCAGCCTCAACTCTGGAGGAGATGTGAACTGGCCTCGCCTCCAGCTCTGCCGCCCACGTCCGCCAGGCCATAATAACATCATTCTTTATCTACCTCTGTGCGGTAGATCTGTCAAACACGTAAGACGGGCTTAAGCGGTGTGCCTGGTGGAAGCCGAAAAACACGTTCGGATGCATTATCTCGGATTGAAAATAGTATGTTCCACGAGATATCAACATTTCTCTGCCAGCATGTGAATGACACCTGTTTTCATCAAGTTTAAATGCATGTTGAGTGCCTCTGATTTGCATCGGATGCCCTCAGCCAGTCGTGGACCATTCTCCGCTCATGGTGTGGGGGAGGGGCAGTCTCTGAACAGGATGTTCTGACCATTTCCTTTGTTGGGAATGTCGTTTGTGTGGGATGAAACCGGAGTGTACAAAGGACTCTCAACACGTATATGAAGGGACAACAATCAATAGTCTATATTAGGGGCTCTCAAACTTTTGCACCTCAAGGCCCACTTTGGTCTGGTCTTCAGGGACCACTAGGGCGCCGTTCGTGGCCCACTGATGGGTTGCGACCCACAGGTTCAGAATGGCAGGCCCTCTTGCAAAGAAATTTCACAAACGTGCACGACAGAGGAATCTTTGTACCATGTAAGTGTACATGGCTCGATGTATGGGAAATGCTTTCCAAAGCTGTTCTTTCGAGATAGCCGCATACACTCTCCTTCGCCACCCACGTTGGAGGCATCCTCAGGTATTCCGCACAATCAGAAACAAAACTAAAGAGCTGGAATGGCGAAGTGGTACTCATTGTATTAACCTTTACAAAGCCTCGTGAAAATTGGTCAAAATATTACCATAAAGAGACGGGTTTTGATACAGAAAAGTTCGTCTGAAATCCGGTGCCAGGGTTGGCAATTCACCAGTCTCAGTGCCACGACACGTTAGGCTATTACACACTGAATAACCATACATTTAAAGTCGATGCAAAATTAAATGTGAATGCTACCAGCTAGGTGGTATCCCACAACAGCTGCCAAGGAGACCTGGAGCCACATGAGGGGGGAGGGGGGCACATTCACAGTAACCCTGGCTTATTTATCCATGGCTTTACTTCCCTCTTCACACAACCATGCATTTCTTAGTGGTACCGTAGTGTAATAATATACTATGGGTACTTACTCATGTATAGGCTTACACTAAAATAACACTTTGGTAGGATAACAAACGGTGGAAGTTGGACCAAAGTCGGAATCTTATTATTTCCGAAACACTGGGAAACCATGCAGAGATAGATTAACTGCATGTTATGAGGTCCAGCATCGGCATATTTTGGCAATTCCAATTTAACGAGTGTTTGAAGTTATTTTATTAGCTGGAATACATTATTAGTCCCAGCAGTTAGTTCACAGAAGCCTAAGTGTGTGCCTGTAGTCATATTAGTACAAGGCGATATTGATAACTAATGGTGGTGCTGTGCCAGTCATAGAAATTCCACATTTCCATGGCAGGGGCAATGCTACTCATATAATGCCACTGTTCACATTTGAACAAATCCAGCAGACCACATTTATCTTTCACAACACATTTCCCACATCTACTATGTATGAATCTGATTTGTTTTTATTAAAATTTGCATAAAGTTTTGACTCAGACACTGACCTTTGTAAAGAATACATGGGGAATGGCAAGAGTAATGTGATTCTCTCAATCGTATTAAAGGAGGCTTGTGCCAACTCATTTCCACTTACTGTTAAAATGAGTCACCAGGGAGCAGACATGAGGTGCATCTTGCGGTTTAAAGGCACGCTAAAGCACATGACCTACCAGCTTTCAGGTGTCATACTCTCGAACGGAAGTCTCTTCAGATATTGTTTTTAAATATCCACATAGCCCAACTTGGTAGATGTGATTGAAGCTTCAAGGACACCGCTTAATGCTTTAAATGGAAGGATTACAACAGTGATGAGACAAAACAATGCTACATGTAGTCACGTATTCACACACTCGCAACACAATTCTGCGTGTGCAAAACATTACAATGCAGCAAAGCTAGATATTTTTAAGCAGTGTGAAGCTACTGCGCTGCGTGTGGTATGTCAAACAGTTATTTTAGATGTATTCGTAATGATATAGGTTTTCATGGCTCGATGCATAATGATTGCTTCCAAAAGCTACTCTTTTGAGATAGCCACGTCGATCGCCTCTCCTCTTCCTCACTCCTTCGCGAAGCATCGAGCGATCGACGCGGCTATCCCGAAATAGCAGATTATGGAAAGCAATCAACAGTTGTCTTTTGTTTCTCTTTTCAAGCACACAGCATTGTGCAGGAAAAATAGGAGGTTTATATTTTTAAGCATTCAGTATCGTAAGTTACAAATCCAGAGAGCTGTATAATCCATGACATATTTGAGCACATTTCATCACAAAACGCAGCAGAGTAGATGGTCTTAAAGCTGAATTGATCTTTGCTCAAGCGAGCGTAGGACCACTAATCTTGGTTGATGGCATTGAGTCAGCGATGAAAATGACTCGCAACCGTGAAAGTGGGCGGGGTAGCGGTGGCTGCGCTTCTGCACGTGGCGACAGAATCATCAGCACCGTGGAGGCTGCAGCGTGGGTTGGCGGATCACACGAATCACAAATGTCATGAGCATCCCTTCCTACGGGCGTCAAAGATCCATACCCTGGCTAAGTAGCAGAATGCAGTAGAGAAAAGTGTGGACTACTATTATTGGTTATTGTTGTTGATATGGGCGGCGCGGTGGCCCAGTGGTTAGCGCTGTCGCCTCACAGCAAGAAGGTCCCGGGTTCGAATCTCTCGGCTCGGGTGCCTTTCTGTGTGGAGTTTGCATGCTCTCCCCGTGTCCGCGTGGGTTTTCGCCGGGCACTCCGGTTTCCTCCCACAGTCCAAAAAGCATGCTGCTACATAGGTTGATTGGCTCGCAGGCTAAATTGCCCTGCATTGCCCGGCGATGGACTGGCGTCCCATCGTCGGTATATCCTTGCCTTGCGCCCTGTCTGCCGGGATAGGCTCCGGCTTCACCGTGACCCTGTATAGGACTAAGCGGTTTCAGACAATGAGATGAGAGATGAGATGTTGTTGATATGCCGTTCATATGTTGCTGCTGTTGTTTTGACATGCCGTTCTCTCTGCAGAGCTGTGCCGCGCTTTGTGACCCTCGGGTGAAAAACGCTCCAGAAATGTTAATATTATTATTATTCTGCATGGGATCTGTTGTCCTCTCTTGTGCATGGGTTTTCGCTAGTTACTCCTGCTTCCTCCCAGAATATTAAGACACTCTGGCTTGATTAACTCGCCTCACTAAATTGCTCCCACTGCCCTGTGAAAGACTGACGTCTAATCATGGGTGTAAGCCCTGCCTTGTGCCCTGTGACTGCGAGAATGGATCCGGCTCACAGAGACCCTCTATAGGATTAAGCGGGTACTGAAAATGAATGAAGATGTGCAACGCGATTGCAGGGTGAAGGTTGTTTTACGTAAACATCTCCGAGGCCCTATGTGAAGGGTGCTGAATAAAATCTGGTGCCACTTAGTATGTCAACATTTCCAAAAGCATTCAGGAGGTTAACACCAAGGGTAATGATAAAGGAGCAATCAGAGATTTTTTTTTTTCCCGCTGGTCCACCATCCACCGTTACCCCTGATACTGGTTCTTCTAAACCCTACAAGACCGTGGCAAAGTTTGTCCAAAGCAAATTTGGCAATGACAACGCACACTCCACAACCACACGGCATCCCTCCAAAAGCACGCATTGTTCACCGCGTGTAAGCGCGTACGTCGGTACCCTCATCGTTATCATCACCATAGTGTATAAATATATATATATACCGGGTCTCTCACATCAAGCGAGTCTCAGGGCACTCACTGGATAATTGGGGTGAGGCGTGCAGCTGGCAGTGTCAATTCGCACAAACGGTCGTCCACGAGCAGGGAATTCTTGTTTGAGAATGAATCAGGTGAGGGCAATCGGAGACGACCAGAGGGGTGTTTTTTTTTCTATCGTTATTATGGACCTGCCATGGGATTTTACACGGAACACCGGCGTTAGCACTCTCGACCACGAGAAAAGATGCCAAAAGAATAAACTCAGGGCGGCGCGGTGGCCCAGTGGTTAGCGCTGTCGCCTCACAGCAAGAAGGTCCCGGGTTCGAATCTCTCAGCTCGGTTGCCTTTCTGTGTGGAGTTTGCATGCTCTCCCCGTGTCTGCGTGGGTTTTCGC